>JAMXBC010000004.1:68067360-68387360 GCA_024138005.1 Lumnitzera racemosa | reverse complement strand
GAAAAACCTGCCATCGGGCTTGCTTGGGCGAGGGCTTCTTTTGAGTCTGAAAATAGCTGGTGGCCATATTATCAGTCTTGACCACAAACTTTCTCCCTAATAAGTAGTGCCTCCATACCCGAAGACAGTGTACTATCGCCGTCATCTCCTTTTCATGCACTGGATATCGTTTCTCTGTATCATTCAACTTTCGGCTCTCAAATGCTACGGGGTGTCCTTCCTGCATTAAAACCCCTCCAATAGCAAAATCACTAGCATCAGTACATACCTCAAAGGGTTTGCTAAAGTTGGGAAGGAGAAGGACCGGCTCCTTCGTGACTGCCATTTTCAAGGTCTCTAGGGCCCGCCTTCTTTCTGTACTCCAAACCCAAGGGGTATCCTTTTTTAGTAAGTCCGTCAAAGGACTAGCTATCTTCGAATAGCCCTTAATGAATCTTTTGTAGTAATTTACTAAGCCAAGGAAGGATCTCAGCTCAGTAGGCTTGGTGGGTTCCTTCCAGTCCCAGATGGCCCGTACCTTTCCTTCATCCATTCTAATCTTTCCTCTCCCCACTATGTGACCAAGGAATGTCACCTCTTCTTGCGCAAAGGCACATTTCTCTATTTTCACATACAGATCATTCCTCCTCAAAGCTAAGAATACTGAACGAAGGTGATCTATATGTTCCTCCAACGTCTTACTATAAATCATGATATCATCCAAGTATACTACTACAAATTGATCAAGAAAAGGCGCTAGAACACGATTCATAAGTGTGCAAAAAGTAGCCGGGGCATTAGTAAGGCCAAACGGCATGACTAGGAATTCAAAAGCACCATACCTTGTAACACAAGTAGTCTTGGATTCATCTCCTTCTGCAATCCTCACTTGGTGATATCCCGAGCGTAAATCCAATTTGGAGAAGTATCTAGCTTCTCCCAACCTGTCGAATAGATCCGATACCAATGGAATGGGATACTTATTCTTTATCGTGACCTTATTTAAGGCTCGATAATCAATACACATCCGGAGTGATCCATCTTGTTTCTTCTGAAAAAGTACGGGAGCTCCAAAAGGTGCCTTTGAAGGCCTAATGAAACCTGCTTCTAGTAATTCCTTCAATTGTCGCCTCAATTCTTCTAATTCTGGAGGTGACATCCTATATGGGACGGCGGCGGGCGGCTTGGATCCAGGTTCCAATTCTATCACATGGTCTACCTCCCTTCTTGGTGGTAACTTCCTAGGCAGCATTGGTGGCATTATATCCTTAAATTCTCCCAATATTTCCCCCACTTGAGGTGGAACACTTCCTTGACCACTAGTCTCTTCCCTAACTTTTAAGGCAGCTAAGTAAGTGACTTCATTCTTCTTGAGTCCCTTTTTCAATTGCATCGCTGATAAGAATTTGGTGGCTTGGCCTACCTTTCTTACTACAGGAACCACGCATTGCGAATTGTGATCAAGTATACAAATGCAGTTAGCTCGTGGTACGATAAGCGCATTAATGCGATCTAAGAAATCCATCCCAATCACGAACTCAAAATCATCCATTGGCACTACTTCAACTGTCTCCTTTCCCTGCCAACCCCCAATACGGAGCTCTATCCCCCTGGCTACTCCAATAGTGGGAACTTCTTTTGAGTTAACTGTTTTGAGCCATGTTTTGGTCTCCTCCACTTTTAGCCCCAACTCCTTGGCTGCCATATCAGAAATAAAGAGATGAGATGCTCCTGTATCTATGAGGGCATTGAGTTTCTTACCTGCTACTGATACTTCGGTATACATCAATCCTTTTCTTTCATTGACTTGAGACTTCATCGCACTGAGTAGACGAACTGACCCTAACTGGGCCTCATCCCCATCATCTGAGCTTTCACCTGCTACCAATGCCGCCAATCTCTCTTTCTTCGGACACTCCCTGGCATAATGGGGTCCATTACAGAAATAACATTTCAACTCACGGGGTTTCCATCTTTCCCCATCTCTCCCTTCACGAGTTCTTCCTCGATCGTTATCTCTTTCTTCGGCTTTGGTTTTTCCTTTAGAAGAACTCCCACTCTTTTCCCTTTCAACTCCCCCTTTCCATCTTCCTCCTGTGGTCTTAGGATCAGTCTTCCGAAATTCCATTAGGCCTTCAGCAACTGCTATAGCCTTGGAAATGTCTTCTACTCCCCTTCGCTCCAGTTCTAATTTAGCCTAGGGCTTTAAGCCATCCACAAACATCACCAAAGCATCTTCTTGGTTGAGGTCTGGGATCTCCAACATCAACTCCGAAAATTCCTTTACATATTGCTTTATGTCACCCTTATGGGTTAGGTGACGCAATTTCACCTTTGCTTCCTTAGCAGCATTTTGGGGGGAGAATTGACCCTTCAACTCTTGTACAAAGCTATCCCAGGTGTTGATATCAGCCGCCCTCCTGCGCCACCATACCATGGCTGAGTCTTTCAGATACATGGCAGCAGTACGTACCTTTCCAGCATCATCTAAGACTCCCACAGCATTAAAGTATTGTTCCACTCCCCATAAGAAGTTATCTACTTCTCGAGCAGACCACATCCCTCCAAAGTGCTCTGGTCTTGGAATATTGACCCTATGGCCGGTCTGGAGAGTCATTCCATTTGCAATAGCGATTCGGCAGGCCGCCAATTGCGTCTTGAGATCTTTAATCTCTTGATGCATGGCCACTACCACTGCATCAGTCTTAGCTTCATAAGCTTCTTCCTTAGTTTCTAAGGCCGTAACTCGGGCTTGGAGAGCATCACCCTTCTCTCCAATAACATTTCCATGCTGCCTAAGCTCTTCTACAGCTCGATTCAGTGCTCCCTGCAATTCACCTCGGAGTTCTTCCTCCATTTCCACAAAACTGCCTTGAGACTCATCAAATTGTTCCTTAGCCTCGGCAATGCTCAACTCTGCCTTATCCATCCTATTAAGGAGAGAGTTCAGAAGGTCCCGAGACCTAGCCCTTTGCCTAGTAACACGGCGATCGTCATGGTCAGCCAACTCCTCGACCATTGAAGCGTTGTTGTCTCCTCCAGATGACATCTTCTCCACAAGCAATTCCTTTTTCAGGCTCTGATACCACTTGTCACGGACGGATTCCGTCGCTCGACCCCGTGCGGCACTTAGCGCTCCTGACCTCACTAAGGAAGGCTAAGTCAGCCTGTAATATACTCACAAGATTAGAGAGAGAAAGTAGAGAGAGAAACTCTGCTAGTATACTGTATTCACTCAAATAACTTGTGTGTTACATCTGAGGGGAATACCCCTATATATACAGAAAGCCTTTACAATCTAATGGTCCAGATCGATTCGATCTAATGGTTACAATTGATTCCCAACTACTACATTTACCTACCTTCACCAACTACTATACAATCTTCTGGACTTCTCTAGAACCTTCTAAAACTTTTCATCATCTAGAAGCTTTTGGTGGGCTTAGGCTTGGGCTTTTGTCTTTGGGCTTTAGGAACCTCCTAAGAATGGCCCACTTCGAGAGATCCGTAACACGTACGTGTGTGCATGCGTGCGTGTGTGCGTGTGTGTGTTAAACTAGAAGACAATCAACCGGAAATCCATCTTTTATCTTATTTGTCAAAATTAGGATGTAATTCATGTGTTGCCATGGTAATTTATATTTTCCCAATTGAAATTAGAATTAAAATAGTTTAGTGATTAAATATATTTTGATTGAAAAAATAATTATTTCTAAAGCCAAAACTTGAATCAACATGACATGATATTTTGTTTTTCTAAACTCCTTTATTATAATATATAATACAATGCAAAGCACATGTAATGTTATAAATATATATATATATATATATGACATTGGTGTTACATATTGCAAATTATATGTATTAGCAAATATTATATCCATGTTTGAGAGTGTTAAAAGGAGGGAAATGATTAAGTAATAAATAACTTCCCACAATTACCTTATATCCCACTTCTCTAAATAATCTTTACATACTCTACCTGTTTAGATAATATTTCTATACCCTCTTCTCCGAATAATTATTTTTATAACTCTTTTTCTTTCTTTTTTCTTAGTTTAGTAATTATATTATTAAGATACCAAAGTAAAGGAGGCCATTCACTTTATATATGTGTATGTGTATGTGCGCGCATGTTATATATGGTTTATAATATAGTTTACTATATAGATTAAAACATATAAATTCTCATACCTATATAATATTATATAAAGTTAGAAGATATTTGATTACACAAATTATAAGTGAGATAAGGTCAGCATGAGTACCTGAAATTTCATATTTTTTTATTTTAATACCTAAAATTTAAATAAAATTTAAACTCATTTATTTTAGTATCCTAACTTTTTAAATGAGACAAATTTGTATCTCTGTTATAACTGTCATTGTTATAAAATGATAGAATAATAATATAAGAATATTATCTTTCATTTTATTTTAATTTTACTGCTCAAACTTTATTTTTTTATTTCATTGTGGTATTTTTACTTTTTAAAATAAAAAAAATAAGTATTTTTTATAATAATCATTATAATAAAATTATTAATTTATCTCATTTAAATAGTTGGAATATTGAAATAAATAAGTTTAAAGTTTAGGTACTAAAACGAAAAAATATGAAAGTTTAGATACTTCTAGTGGCTTTATCCTAATTATAAGTTATTTATCATTTATAGATCGTATAAACCATTTATATGTAAAAGAATACAAGAAAAAAATAGCAAGAAACTAAATTAAAAAAAAATAAAGGAAAGATAAAAAAACAATGCAATATAACAATATTATATCATAACAAGAATTTATACAATAAAAAGAAAAGTCATAAGCGAAGGAAGGCACAATAAATTATATATAGAAAAGATTCTAACCTAGTTATAGACTTGCAAATGAGGATGATGGTAGTTGATAATGTCCACATGCACGTAATAATGAAGGTGAAAGTTTATATTTTAATATTACAAAACTTATGATATTTAATTATGACTTTTGATCTCGATAGATGTTTTTGTACATAAGAATGGTAATAGTATTTATAATTATTTGTTTTCTATAAAAAAATAAATAAAAGAGTAAATCAATAATAATTTTTTTTTCAAAAAAAATAAGTAAAGTAAACTATTGCCATATCTAAAATAAGTTGCACATACGATATGTTTTACTTTTCAAAATAGATTTTAATGAATTCAAAGGTATTTTGTTCTTATCAATAAAAATAGAAATATATTTTTATTGTTGTTGTAGAATGGATTGTTCTAGGGCAAGTACTTACGAACCGTTGATAACTATCAATGATAAGACAATTTCTTTTTAAGAATGAATTAATAATTTACTCTTTTTTTTTCACCATTTAGCAGATTCGCTGAATTCATAATTACAACAACCATTAATAGGATTATCAATTTTTTTTCATCAAACTAATATCTTTCAATTAATACTTTCCTTTTAATGATAATCAAATCCATAATTTGGTCTTGGAGATAGACGGATAAATAAATAAACAAATACATGCTGTACGGAAAAAGACGAAAACTAATAAAAGAGGAAAAAGAAAATTAATATAGTATGGAAAGACCAAAGCCACAACAATTAAACGTAATTGAGTTAGCAAACCATATATATATATATATATATATATATAATTATTTCATTACACTTTTCGGTGCCTTAAAAAAAATGAAATCGTTTACCCATGGTCTAGTTTAAATGTCTCTCCATGTACTAATGAAATAAAAAATGGATTACTTAAAGTTATTTTTTTTTCTAAAATTCCCTAAATTAACACATTAATAGTTATTATTATTTAGATATTTGAAAAAAAGATGATATCATAATGATGTGATGTAATATTTCAAAAATTAAAATAACAATAACAATTAATTGTAACCTAAGAAAATTTTAGAAAAAAAAAATTACTTTAAAGAGTCTAAATCCAATAAAGCAGTTTATTTTATTAAAATAACTCTTCTTTTCAATTCTTTCCTTTTTCATATTTGGTTATTCTATACAAATATTTTTTTCTTATTTTTTTAAAGGCTTAAATGCCACGTGTTAAGTACAAAATTAAATGGAGATGGGAATCCATGATGACAACGAAAGATCCACCAAGAGTTGCATGGTGCCCGCTTCATGGATAAATTTCCAAAACTGTCGGCAAAGATAACATTACGCTACCGGTCAAACCTTCCACCGGCCGACATGACCATTCCAAAGTTAAAAAGAAGCTAAAGAAGAGGAAAGACGTGGACAAGGATGCAGTAAAAGCAAGGAAAAGAAGTGTCCTTTGTAAATCAGTAACGAAGGACAAGCGTCGGATACGCGTGAATGCCTATTGATTTTTGTAGTTTTGACGATCGATTTGGACCGTTTCTGGCCTTAATTTATGGTCAGATGTCGGCCTCTCTTCAATCCAATAAATCAGGAAGGGACTCCATTATACTATGTTTGGGACTAAGTGGGAAAAATTGAAAGGAAAGATAGTAAGAGGAAAAAAAATAAGAAGGAAAATTGTTATTTAGATAACAACAGAATAAAAATAAATGATTGTGGTTGAAAAGTTGATAAAATATATTTTTTAAACTCGTTAAATTAATAAAGAATTCTCAAATTTTTAAAATGGCATTCAAGTCAAATTTTAGGTTTTTCTTCCCAATTCTTTCTAAATTGAAGGGAATGAATTTTAGTGGATAAATTTTCTAAAAAATTCCTTGCTTCCACTTTTTCTTGATTTTTAAACACGGAGAAGGAATTGAGAGGAACCCTCTTTTTGTCTACCTCAATCCCACCATTGCGTTAGTCTAGATATAAATGCCATGTCATGATACCAGTACAGTATGGTACCACAACTTCAACGTCCATCGAGAACACGGTCTAATTTGAGGAAAATCTCCAACATGCTGGGAAGTACATATTGTCTTTGAGTGTATTTTGTAAAATTATCATATGACAAAACCAACTTTTTAACATTATATAACTTTTCTTTTTTTAATTTTTTAAGATTTGAACGAGTGAGCATTTATATATCCTAAAACGGAAAGGATTTTATCGATAATTAATAGAGTTGATGACAAGTATATTTTCGAACTTTGTTTAGTTGTTTAAGTTCAAAATATAATATGCCAAAATCTGATTTTTGTCTTCAACTTTTTTCACGTTCAAGTTGAATTTCCGTACTTTTCTTTATATTTAAGCGTATATTGCAAAAAAGATTGCTAAAGGTATAAGAAAATGTTCTTTTTTTTTTAATTTTATATTTCAAGAATATGATTTACACATGACTTAAATAGTTTCTTTTTTCATTTTATCTATTTTAAACAATTTCTTTTAAGGGTTAGAGAAATCAAGGATGTTGTATACCTCTCTTTCTTTGGTATAATCTATTTATCATCTACTAGAAGTATTTATTTGATTGATATTGTGAGATCTTATGGTTAAATATCTTATATACATCGTGAGAGATTGTGATAATAGTTTATAAAATCATAATTATGAATATTTTGTCAATACAAACTTAAAACTTTTTATTTAAGTGGTCAAAATGAATTTATTGTTATTTATTAGATTGACCCTTCACCATTCTTTGATTGGAGTATTACAAATGGTATCATATTAGATTCCATACCAATAGGTGGATAATTTGGGTTTGACTTCGGTTTAGAAAAGAGGTTCGAGGAAGATAAAAAATACTATTAAGGTATGATTGTAAGGTTTTGTGACTAAAACGTCACGTGTTTAAGTAAGAGTAATTGTGAGATGCTATGGTTAAGTGTCTTACATAGATCATAGGATATTATGGTACTAATTTTAAGGCCATGGTTGTGAGTATTTTATTAATATAAGTTTGAAATTTTTGGACTAAGTAATTAAAATTAATTTATTAGTGTTTGTTGGTTTGGTCATTCACTATTTTTAGCCTAGAACGTTACAAATATGTTGCTTTGTTTGAGTATAAAAATTATTAGAGAATAATAAATCATTTTAGCAATGACAATTGGTGTAAGTACAATACAACAAGATGTTTCCTATAAGCATGTTTACATGTTTTTTTTTTTTTCTCAAAGATGGTGCACATGTCTTTTTATATTCTATTAATTTTATAACTTGACTTTCGTTCGTGGTTCATTTTTTATAAACCCATAAGCGAATGGAATTATACACCATCCTGAATTCTACAAACGTAGTTCATTTATTCAATAATGTTATTCCTATTTATTTTTTATTTGATTCATAAAATACGTGAGGATGTTTCTTCTGTATTTAATTTTCAAAATTTTTGTTATATTATAGGCATTTCAAATTAGCACCAAAATTAAAGGGAACGACTTGAAAAAGGAAAACATAAATAATATTACATTTTTTATTAGATTTTGATGAGTAATGTACCTTCTAGACTTGATGTTTTCAAAAATTTTTATTATGCTACGTTTAAGGAATATTAATTTAACTACTTAAATTACTCTTTATCAAGCAAATACTGTATTCATTGGATATCTATTCTACAAGTAGTTTCATCTATATCTATTGATAACATTAACAGAATTGTACTACTTTGGTGACTTTAATGTTCTTCTCTTTTCATATATACATATTTTTCCTACTATATGAACTTATTTTACCTTTTTCCAATGTTACCTTTGTCATCGATAATATATCTTAATTTCTATTAATATTAGTGTCCATCAATATTCAAAATTGAAACAATTAATTTAAGGTGTCTTAAAGGTTTGAAGATTCTCTTGGGTTCATACGTTTAGCTTGGGCTTGGTGTTAATGGTTAGTAGATTTTTTGGGATTTGTTCGTTTAGCTTAGGCTTGGTGTAAGGCTTACAAAATAGAACACATATGCTAAGAAGGCACCGAAGGGGCTCTAGTAAGTATATCTTGATTCAAATCAATAATAATGGCCCGATTAATAGAGAATCTCTAACACTTAAAGAGTTTAAGGTTTAAGACAGTGCACCAAAATTAGTGTAGGGATTCAAGTGAAAAGTCATCCAATCCTTCCTTATGGAGCTACCCATTTGGCTTAATAGGCATGATGTGGTTTTGAGATTTATCTATGTAGACGATGATCCTCTCTAGTTAATTTGTACCTTTAGGATTGAAGCAAGTGGATGGAGGACTTTACTTAGCTAGTGTAGAACATTTAGATGATATGGTGGCCATCCATATCAAGGTGGGTAGAGGGAGATCCTTAATCCTATAATGCACTCCAGGACTCTTGAAAGGCAAACAAGGCTTGTTGGGTATCAAGTCATGTCTCTTGAGGGGCTTTTTTCATGGGTATGTGAGTTAGGCCAATGTTTAATAGGCGAAATAGGTGTGCTTCGCCCCAAAGGGCAAAATATACATATAACACTTGCCTCCTACTCTCATTCTTAACTAGTTGGTAAGGAGATGCAAGTTAGGCCTAATCTTCATGAGGTTAGTAGCAAGGGTGTTAGCTGTACTGATATGACTTGAGCTTCTTTGTTGTAGGGCTTGAGCGTCAACGGAGCTATTCTAGACTGAAGTAAGATTGTGCAAGTGGCTCATGTTTAGGTGAGAATCAAGTCATGCAGTCATGTTAGTGATTTTGAACCTTACTTTACCCCCTAACTAAATTGAGGTTGTATGATGTTCTAAGGGGGCTTAGTTAAGCATTGAGGTTGGTGACTTGGCTAAAGAGAGGGCTTATGTTATTCACTTTTCCAAGATTGTTAGGCTTCCCAAATTGTATTGTTGGGTGTTTGGAAACTTAATCTTGCATTTTTGTAGTCCGGTAAATCTTTCATGTGCTTATAGGAATAAATGCTTTTATTCTAGGCGTAGGCTTTTAAGCTTTAAATGGCATTAATTGTTAGCAATGTACCTTACCTGTGGAGAAGGCATAAGGATTTGGGTGCAATCTTAGGTTGAATCTTCTAATTGATCTAATTCATCCATTTTTGCACCATGCCATCTATATGGCTAAGGGATATTTCTTGTGTTCTAGAATTTTGTAGTCATAGGGATTGTTTGCCACATTGTAGAGATTTTCTAGTTGCAAATATTTTCTGACATGCCTTCTTAAGTGGCTTTTATTACCTTTTAGCCATACCGAAGGATTGTAGGCACTATAAATAGGGACTCATGTTCCTTCATAAGTATCCCTCATTTCGAATTCACTTTTTGAAAATACCTTTAAGGACCTACTCTTTTTGATTTCATGTACAAACTCTCTTCCTCTTTAAGACCTTTTATACTACCTTTTTCAAAACCGTTCTAGATCCTAGTGAATTCTTCCTTTTCATTGGGAGTTGATAGAGAACATCTAATCTTCCCTTCTTTTTTGTTGAAACCATCACCTTCAAGTGAGTCGAATGTTACCTACATTCTTTCTTTCTCATTGTCTACAATTGAAACAAAATCTTAAGGGTGTTATTCCCCTTTTTACCCCATATCCTTGAAGGTGATGGTTTCAAAAGTGACTTTAGTGGTTTCACTTCTTTCTTTTCTTATTACAAGATTAAGGAGGTGAGAGATATGGTTAAGATGATTGCACGTGAGGAGAATGGATGCTTGGTTTTCTCATGTCCCTTATGGTCTCACCAATTGTGATGGTGAGTCTTTTGTTTACACCTTATGTAGAGGACTTGCTTGCTAGCTTGTTGCCATTTTCCTTTGCTTTAGTTGTTTATGCCCATGGTTCAAACTTCCTTATTGTGGGTGCATCTTAGGCTAAGTAATCCCTCAAGCCACTTGTAGTACATGTGGTGCAACTTTCTCATCTTAGTGTGAGAATTGAGGTACATGGAAGATAAAGGCAAGAAGGGTAGAAGCGAGAGAGATGGAGGACAATGGCAAACCATTTATGTGTTGCTTTGATGATTACTATCTAATGTTACTTGTAGGTCAAATTGGCTAAGCAAGATGAGAAAGGGGGCCTTCTCTACTTGAAGAGAGAAAGGGCACCGAGATCTTACCGATTCACCTCCCCATTGTTACAATTATTTTTAAGTATAAGTGATTATTTTATTATTTTAAGCCAATTTAAAACTTTTATGAATAATTTGGTAAAAATAGTTTATAAAAGAATTTTTAATCTAAATTTTTCTGAAATTAATATTTATATCATTATAAGCTTATACAAACTTTTGCATATTCATTAGAGCTTTTTTGGCATTTATCGTATAAATAGGCCTTCTTTAGGCTTGTTTTGGCATAATAAAGCTAATACATGATAAATTGGAAACTTTAGTAATTTACATGATTTAGAGATGATATTTTGAATACTAATAACTTCTGATTAGTTAAAGAAGACATAGGAAAATATGGTCTTTAAAGTATATTTAATATAATATAATTTGATTATGGAATTTTCAATCATTTGAGATAAAAAATTTAACAACAGTGCAATTTTGTATTTTTTTGTGAATCTAGCAAGATTTAGAGCTTCAATATTTTACAAGTAATCAAAGTAACAATCTCAACAATATAAAGAGCATAAAATTTTGATAATAAACACAAAATTAGAATTTTTAGAAGATTACGAACTATGAATAAAGTTGAGTTATGACTTGAGGGTAACATGGGGGTTCTTTTGTACATTGTAGGTGCCCTTGAGACTAACATTGGTGTATACTAGAGTTTTAGAGCACTAAAGACCTTAGTACGTGTGTACGACATAACTTGTGAGTACCCCCCTTCTCTTCTTGTTGTGTTGTGTGATTAGATGGACTAATGATGTAGACTACCATTGTTTGAATAAGTTGTTATGTCTGTAGTTAAGTGTATTGTAGGATCTAATGACTTGATGAATGATTGCTATAGTAAGTGTTTGTCGTATAATGTGGTATTGAATATTGATAATGACATGTATGATATTGATGGTGCATGCTTTGTGTCATTTGTAACGTCGGTTGTGATGCTTGAGAATATATTTAGAAGTAAAGAGCAATGATGAGACATAATGTTTGAAAATGACTTTGGTAAGTTATATATTGTAGACTTAATTACTGAATAGTAGTTATCTTAGTAATGTTATGTTGATGGTTGGCTAATTGAAAAGACTGGATAAGGATTATGCCTTGATATATTTGCTTAATTACTATAGATTGAGATTCATTGCATTTACATGCATTCATGATATGACATGAAAATGGTGTAAGGGCAATAATTTTATAAAAGCTTAGTTATGAATTGAAAGACCTAAAAATCATGTTCTATAAGCATTGTTTAAGAGAAAGACTTGAGGACTGTAAATTAAAATCTTGATGTATAAACTTCGATTTTATAACATATAGATTTGCATGCTTGGTTGAGACTAAGTGCCATTAATTGTGGTTCAAAATACACAATTTTTCCTAACTTTAAAACTTGCATTTATACATAAATTTAGCAAAAACTTATAAATTTTACATAAAATTAGAGTTTATGCACAAAATGGACTGACTTGTGTGGAATTGCTACGTAACGCTTTGAGTCAGTTTTTGATGCTTTTGCTAGGGACTAACTTGTGTTTTCAAAGTTATCATTTTTATTAGTGCATCGTGTTGTTGTTAGCCATATAAATTTTATGCTTGCCTATAATTAGGCTATCCCCTTATTATGCTCAGTCGAGACTTAAATGCCATATAACTATTATGCTTGGGAGCCTATCTTAAAAAGGACTGTTACCTTATTATGAGGATAAATGTCGTATGATTGTTAAGTTTGGGAGATTACCTTAAAAGGGTCATTCCTTTAGAACTTTCCTTAGAGAGAGCCGTTCCCTTATTATGCTTAAGAGTTGCTAGATGCTACTTAAGAGTTGCTATGTTGAGGAGCTTACCTTGAAAGGGGTTGTTTCATATAAGTATGGGAGCCTACCTTAAGAAAGGGGTCATTCCTTGTTAAGTTTGGGAGCTTACCCAGAATTTGCCCTTAATATATTCAAGAACAGCTATGTGCCGCTCATTTTTATGCTTACTTAGGATATTAATTGGTATATGTTGCATGCATTAGCATGGCATAACATTGCATCCATAAACATTTGAATTATGTTAAGTATGATTTGCAAGTGTTGCTTTTATTGGTATTTGCTATTGTTGTTTTGTTTAGTCTACTTAGCTTGATATTGAGGGGTTATTTTGTTTTAATGAAGATGGAGATAATGCATAAGCATAGGCTTAAGGTTAGGATATTGGAGATCAAAGATTGGTTATTTCTTATTAAGTAAATGTTGAAAGAAATGACTATTTTTGATGTGTTTTCGGGGTTGTACACGTGGAGAGCACCACAACGGAAGGAACAAAACAAAACAAAACAAAAAGAGGGTTTAGCAAATTCGGGTAGTTATTGACTGGATACGATACACCAATTGATCCTACTCGACCTACAACTCACTAGATGTGATTTACCGGTTCGAACTATAGGGTCACTCACTACCACTCCTTATTAAAGGGAATAGATAAGAGTTAATAGATAAATGAGAACATTAAGGTTGCTTAAAAAGGAAACTTCTAATATTCAATAATACAATTGATGTCTGCTTACAAAATAAATAGGGTTTATACACTAACTTCACTAAGGTTGCAAGACATACATGGAAAAGACAAAAAGGGGTAATTTACAAATGGAATACATGAAATATTCTAAAAAGGGTAAAAGAGACAAATAATATTCTATATATAAAAGTAAAGAATCATTCTAGATTAATGTATTGGAAGATACGTGTTGAGAAGCGATTGGAGGCTAGTTGTACGGTTGGTTAAGCTGAAATGATTGTTGAGGTCACTTGATAGTTGTGGGCTCTTGTTTGGACAAGTCTAGAAAGAGGTCATCAGTTAGAGTTGACTTAATTGGGTTTAGGTCAGAGCTTAGGCTTTGTGGAACACTCTGATCCTTTCTTGGTCGGGTGTTTTGATAGCTTGACTTGGACATAGGTCTGCTGCAAGTCGGCTCAAAAGCTATCTGAATCATAGCATGAGCTTGGCAATAGATGTGATTATTTGGCAGGTTGGTTTATATGGTTAGTAGGTTGGCATGTCTACTTGGTCGGTCGGATACTATACTGGAATTTATGAGAGCATGGTGCTTAGATCTACGGTAATGTAAAAGATGGAGATCTTGATAGGAATCCTTGTCTTGAATTGGGTTTTCAGTTAGTATTATCTGTGTGAGTCCTTGGAGTCCTTTAACTCGATTGTGCGTGACTAGTTTGAGAAGTTGATTCCTTTCGTTTGCTTGGGGGTTGGAAAGATTTATTCTTAAATTTGAAGTGATCTTAGGCTCTTGTTCTATCCTAACATTTGCTAGGTCTTCTTTTGGTCGTTAAGGAATCAGGTCGGATACATTGAAGGTGGAGGAAACACCATAGTTCTCGAGTGATTCAAATTGGTAGGCATTGTAGTTGATCTTTTTCAGGACCTTGAATGGACCATCAGCTTGTGGTGACAACTTGCTCTGTCTTAGGCGTAAGAATCATTCTCGGTTAAGGTAAATCCATACTAATTCTCTTGATTTGAAAGAAATAGTTTGCTGGCTATGACTAACAATCTCTTATTGTCTTTAGTTGAACTTAGCAATCTTCCTTACTACAGATTGATGTATCTCTTGCAATTCATGGCCTTGGGTGACTTTAGATTGACTTTATTCAACAGCTACGAGGGTACCGATCAAATTTAGTAGAATAGTGGGATTAAGGCCATAGATAACCTTGAATGGAGTCTTCCTAGCGATGCTGTAGATGGTTCGGTTGTATGTGAACTCTACAACTAGTAGACATAGATCTCAATCTTTCAAGTTCTTTTCTACGACAGTTCGGAGTAGATTTCCTAGCATTCTATTCGCTACTTCAGTTTGGCCATTAGTCTAAGGGTGGCTATTAGAGCTGAACGTAAGTTTACTCTCAAGTCTTCTCTAAAGAGTCTTTAAAAAATAGCTCAATAATTTTGTGTTGCGATATGAAATAATAGTCTTTGGCACTCTATGCAATTAGACAACTTCTTGTAAAAACAAACCAGCAATATATAAAGTATCGTTAGTTCAATGGCTTGGAATGAAGTATGCTATTTTGCTAAAGTGGTCTACTACAACAAAGATCTAATCCTTTCCTCTGGATGTTTGGGGTAACCTTAAGATAAAGTTCATACTAAGGTTAGCCTAAGGTGAGGTCGATATAGGTATACGCATATACTCTCCATGTGACGCTCTCTTTCCCTTAGCCCTCTCATACGCTTTGCAATTTTCTACTAACTTCTGGACATCCTTAACCAATAAAAGTTTTCTTTCAATAGAATGGTTGTTTTAGTCTCTCTAAAATGACTAGATAATTCACCGCTTTGAGCTTTCTTAACCAATAGCTCGCATATAGAACAGCTTGGTATATACTGCCTTTTTTCTCTGAACATATAGCCACCTTTGATATAATATCCTCTACTAGCGACTCCTTGTTTACATTTCTTAAGAATAAGACCAAAATGGGGGTCATGAGAATGCCACTTGGTGATAAGTGAAAATCCTAGTAATTTCGTCTACAAGGTGGTCAACAAGATCTATAGTTGTGGTAGGGTATTTGCGATCACGTTGGTACTTCTTTTCTTGTATTGGGTTACATAGGAAAAACCTTTCATAAACTTAAGCCACTTGGCTTGCCTCTTCTAAGGTTTGTTCTAACTCTTAAGATACTTCAAAGATTCATGGTTAGTATAGATTACAAACCCTTGTGGTAGTAAATAGTGCTGATAAATAAGCTCAAAAAAGAGAGTACAACTCTTTTTCATACATGGAATAGTTTAGTGCGGCACCATTAAGCTTCTTACTATGGTAAGCAACCAGTCGTCATTTTTAAATCAAGACTGCACCAATGCCAATGCCTAACATATCGCATTCTAATTCAAATGACTTACTAAGATCAGGTAATGACAGGACATAGGTAGTAGTGAGCTTTTGCTTGATTTCCCTGAAGCTTTGATCAGCATGGTTATTCCATCGAAACCCTTCACTCTTCTTCCTTAGCTCAATCAAGGGGGCTACAATTGTACTGACTTTTTTAATGAATCTTTTATAGAAAGAATCTAGGCCTTAAAAACTTTGTACCTTAGTGATATTCTTTAGCATTGGCCACTCCAAGATAGTTTGGACCTTTTCCTCATTTGCTCGGATTCCTTCTCTTGACGCTATATACCTAAGGAAAACTACTTCACTATAGTAGAACATATACTTCTTCAGGTTTCCATATAGCTTTTTGAATCATAAAATGTTAAAAATAGCTTTAAGATATTGAACGTGGTTGTTTGGGTCGACACTGTACACCAATATGTTATTGAAGTATACAACCACACATTTTCTGATTAGTGGATGCATTACAAGTTTCATAAGCCTCATAAATGTGTTCGATGCATTTGTAAGCCTAAATGATGTAATCAATCACTTAAAGAGACTATGCTTTATTCTGAAGATAGTCTTCCATTCCTCACTAAGTCTTATACGAATTTGGTGTTAACGACTTCATAAATCAATCTTTGAAAATATCTTGGCACTATGAAGCTCATCTAATGTGTCATCGAGCTTCGGTATTGGATATCTATACTTGACAATAATAGTTTGATTGTTCGGTTATTGATGCACATACCCCATTAACCATCCTTCTTTGGAACGAGTAGAGTTGGTATAGCATAAGGACTTATTCTCTCTCTTACATAGCCTCGTTTTATTAACTTATCCACTTATCTTTTCAGCTTGATAGTCTGCTAATGATTTATTATATAGGTAGGTCAGTTCGGTAAGGCTGCGCTTAGCTGTAGATCAATATAATGTTCTATGCCTCGGACTGAAGGTAATCCTTTAAGCAACTCTTGAAGGAACCGATTGGAAAATTGATCAATTAACCTTTAGTTCTCATAAGGTACTTCTTTTAGATCACTCATCTCCAGCAGTCTTCTAATCAATAAAAACATAGACTCATAAGCCTTCTAAGCAACCCAGAGCTCTCTTTGGCTCATCATTAAAGCTTTCTTTTTACTAGCTTAGGTGAGCTAGTTTTGGGTCTCATATAGTTAGGTGGGTCTGATGAGTTATAGCATAATCTTCTTTCCATCTTTTACAAAGGCATAGGTGATCTTATATTCATTGTAAGCAATACGTCAGTCCAACAACTAAGGTTATCAAAGTAATAGATGTAAAGCTCCCATGGGGACAACATCACATATCACTTCATCCTTATACATATTCCTAACACTGCGGACACTTGTTTTATGACATGTAGAGCACCTTTATCATGAAACTAGTGTAGCTTATAAGGTCGAGGGTACTTAAAGGTTAGCAGTCTTAACTTTTGCATAAAGGGCTATACAATAATGTTGGTATAACTTCCTCTATCCATAATGATGGTGCATAACTGTCTCTTGATGATACACTTTATATGGAATAAATTCTCTCTTTAGTTTTTTTTTTTAGCTCAGTAAGGAGCTCAACACTCGTCTTAGTACTAGGGTCATCACTTATCGTTGGTTGGCATAGACATAGGTTTCCTCTTCCTCCGCGGCTTCAACTTTTCCACCATTCTTCTCTTCTTTTGGCTTACTCCCATTAGTGTTATCCATTACATCTCCTTGGAGCACTATAGCATGACAGTTCGAACACTCCATTGCCATATGTTCAAAGTCTAAGTATTTTAAGCATTTCACCTCACTTGTCTTTTGTTCATTGGTCTATTCTCTCTCATATGTCTTTGGGATTAGCCTATCCTTAACTCAACTCTTCTAGCTTGCTCGGCCCTACTGACCTGTTTGGCTATCATCAGGTTGGTCATATTTTTCCTTGGCTTGGGAAGGTCTCTTTGGCTTGGCATGAGCCAGTCAATATGGAATAGGAGCTTAAGAAAATGTCAACCTAAGTCAGCTTGGAGCATTTCTTCTCTACTTTTCAACCCTCCATGCTAACTTAATGGCCTCTTCTACTATATAGAACCTCTATGCTTCTACAACATTATGAATCTCATATTCAAATCCAAAAACGAACCTCGACACAATATGAGCTTTAGGTTCATCCACATTGGCTCAGATTATCAACATATGAAATTCTCTCACATAATTATCGATAGATCGACTTCTATGGTAAAGTTCCTATAACTTTACAAACGTATCTTGTAAATAAGTCTCGCGTACAAGTATTCCCTTCAGCAATCCCTTTACTTCTTCCTAAGTCCATACACCTTGTTGTCTATCTCTCGTTCTAGCTACGTGTAGATTCTTCCATCATATGGTAGCATATCCAGTAAACTCTAATGCAGCAAGTTGAACCTTAATTGCATTTGTAGACCCATAACAGTCAAACACTTTCTCTACCTTCTCTTCTCACTCCAAATATTCATCTGTATCTCCTCTTCCATTGAAGGGTGGGATTTGGATCTTAATATTGTCAAGTCTTCGAGGGGTTAGATGTCTTTGTTCTTCTGCTTGATAATATTTAGCCTCTTCTTCCTCTCCATACTCTTTGACATATATTTCCTCATCAACATCCTCTTCTATCTCCTCTAACTCCATCTTTTATCTAGCAACTTAGTCTGCTACTCCTCCAACTCGATGGGGTCAAACTAGGCAATTGGCTCAACTACTTTGGTCATAATGTCTCTTTAGAACATTCTTAGGTAGGTTATGATGTAGTACACCTTGTAGTTGCTGTCTATTGACTTGCATCACAGTAATCAGACTTTAGCAAGATTAGTGAGTTTATCAAGCTTATCATCTATCGACTGTGAGTGTTATTACCATTCTGACCTCGACTCGCATGAGCACCACTACTCTTGTCATCGATAACACCTTGAACACTTGAATCTGACATAATATAACATTTCTCTAATGGATTAGCAATACAATACACAACAAACACTTTTACTTATAATTTAAAATGTTACCAACATAGTCTAACAACTTCAACACCAAACATTCACTCGATTACAACAAAAATGAACTTGCTTTATTTTTACAGTTAAAAACATAGTAACAATAGGAACTAAACTTACCAACACACAAACTTTTACTTCTCAGCTCATAACTTTAGAACTTAGTTCACACGAATATACTACAGCAGCTATGGAAGGAACACCGTAGCCATTAATCAATAAACATGAACCAAAATTTCATTGTAACTTCATACACTACCTTTCAGAATCATACTCTAATACCAGCAAAGCTGATGCGTCTCTAGGGTCATATACATGGAGAAAACAAATCTAGGTAGCTATCGACTTTATATAACACACCAATCGATCTTACTTAGCTTACAACTCTCTAATATAGCTTACTGGTTTGAATTATAGGCTTACTTACCACTAGTCCTTGTCAAAGGGAATAGATAAGAGTTAAGAGATAAATTCAAATACTAAGGTTGCTTGGAAAGAAAACTTGTAATATTCACTAATGCTATTGATGTTTGTGTACAAAATAAATGGGGTTTATATACTAGCCTTACTAAGGTTACAAAGCATACATGGAAAAGAAAAAAAATGGGTAATTTACAAATGGAATATATGAAATATACTAAAAAGGGTAAATAAGACAAAGAATATTTATTACGGAAAAGTAAAGAATCATTCTAGACTAATGTGCTGGAAGATACGTATCGAGAAGCAATTGGAGTCTGGTTATCCTGTTGGTTAAGCTAAAATGATTGTTGAGGTCACTTGATGGTTGTGGGCTCCTGTTTGGACAAGTCAAGAAAGAGGTCATCAGTTAGAGCTGACCTAGTTGGGTTTAGGTTGGAGCTTGGGCTCTAAGGAATAATCTAATCCTTTCTTAGTCGAGTGTCTCGGTAGCTTGGCTCAAACAAAGGTCTGCTATGGGTCTTCTCAGAAGCTGTCTAAATCATGGATGAGCTTAGCAATAGATATGATTGCTTGGCAGGTTGATAGGTCGGTAAGTTTGCATGTCTGCTCGACAGGTTGGATACTGTGTTGGAACTTACGAAAGTTCGGTGCTTAAGTCAGCGGTAGTGTAAAAGATGAAGATCAGAATAGGAGTCCTTGTCTTGAATGAGGTTTCGAGCAAGTATTCTCTATGTGAGTTCTTAGAGTCCTCTAGCTCGACTGCGTATGACTGGTTCGGGCAGTTGATTCCTATCAAATTTTTATTTGATTGTAGACTTTGATAGACATTAGGCCATATAAAGTCCCATCATTATGTAATGTAAAAGTTGCTTCCAAGAAACAGTATCATTTTATAACCTTGGGTGAATTTTAACTTACACTTAGATTTTAGTTAACTTTATTCTATATTTGAAGAGGTATAACGATCCATTTCTTGGGCACTAGTTAGCAAAAGTTTAAGCCCTGAGAGGCAGGGTGTTACCACTTAAATGATTAATAAATAACGAAAGAATAAATAAAATTGGTTTAAATTAGACTTAATTTAAGTGTTTTATGCAGGTCGTAGGTAAGGTCGGGATGCTATCTCAGCTAGCATTACAGAAGCCATGATAATAGAAGAGGGAAGCTCAAGATAGGGATCAACATTTAACTGCCACTTAGGTTAATATCTGGATGCCTATTGTAGAAGGATATAGTTTTGATGCTCTTTTATACAACATTTGAATGCTAAATGTACATTAAGGGTTAGCAACATTTCTCCCTCCCACCATTTGAACACCTCCATACATATCATCTAGATATCAATGCCAAACCCCAAGCCACCATTTGACCTAGTTATCCTTATTATATAATGAGATGTGATGTGCCCAATGTTCGAATGCCACCATACATTGCATCCAAACATGATTTGCAGCTTTATAAATATGCTATTATATGTAGCAAAAAGAGGGGTGACCATTTGTTGAGTTTAAGCATAGTATTTGGAAGGATTTAGTCTCTCTAAGTAGGATTAAGGTAACTCTAGTAATCTTTTGTTAAAATGTTATTATTTGCTTGTATTTTAGAGCATTGGGATCACTTTATAGTTCTTAGATTGGAGATTTCTCAACATTGGGTCTAATGGGATTTTGACTTTGCTACTAGTAGTTACTCTTGAACTCTTATTTAGTGCTATTAATGATTTTATTTTCCTTAGTTTTGTACTTGTCTTTGTTATTATCATGTGTGGCTAAGTTGTTTTTGTGGGATTATTGTGCTTATGATGATTGAAAATGCATATGATATGTAGATTTTTGCTATATGAGTAAGTGTTTATGTACTTGGTTTACACAATCTTCCAATTTTTCTTAAATTATAACCAACTATCGAGTTGTTGTGAGTGAAATTATCTAAAAGCCTTAACTATTGAGAGTTATCGTTAGAGAGCTTAGGTTGTTTCAAACCTTACGTGACACTAGGTTGGCGAAAAGTACTTGAACTCACATTCATAATACAATTGAAAGTATTTTCTTACTTGATTGTGTTTAATCCATATTTTTAATTAGAGAAAGTTACCTTGTAGTAGGAGCTAAACTTCATAATGGGTCTTATAAGAAATTTACTCTCGATCGAGGAATTTCGCTATAAAGAGAATTCTACTACCTGTGACTGGGGGTGAATTTTGCTAAAATCCACATAAAAACACTCAATATAGCCTTAATATACACGGTGCATTAGGAATCAAAGGATTGAATACCCCATGCTTATATGTTTGATACAATTCTTGGTAGTTTATTAGCCTTTACTCTATTGTTTTATATTATACAGTCTCATGAGCCGGTTGACCTAACTTAAAGTAAATAGCCCTTAATCTAGTACTTAACTCTATTTCCTTCCTCGTGGATATGACCTTGACTCACTATACTACACTACAATCATATCCCAATGCACCTATCGATTATAGTTACTTTCAAAAGTGGTTTTGAATATAACGATTTCTAGTAATTGATTTTCAAGTGTTTTACAAGCAAGTCAAGACTTAATTATGATTATAATGGGTCATACTTGCCATAAAATGGAAAATTAAAACTACCCTCATGTCCTCCAATTTAATTCATGGTTTTTTGATTGGTGAATCAACTTGAACTATTTTTTTAGAAAAATATTACTCATATTTTAAACTTAAGAAATATTAAGCTTAAGAACTATATAGTCTTTAGCCCATTTTTTATAGGAGTTGTAAAGAATTATTTATTTATTTATTTATATATATTTACATTTGATATGAGTTATTACATTAGTAACTCAGTACAAAAGTCTAGAGATTAAATAGAAGATCTAAAGATAAAAGTTAGTCCACATTGCTAAAGAGTAAGAACCTTCTTTTTGTGAAACTTTATATATATCCCATATCGGACATGTTTTAGAAATACAATAAAACTTGTGTAAATTAATAATATTAAGATTATGATTTTTTATTTTTTTAGAGAGGTATTAATTAATTGACTAACTAACAATTTATTAATTTAAAGAGTGCTCTAATTACATGAAAAGAAACACTCATAGTAGCAAGAACTCTTTACAGTCTTTTACTGAAGTTCAAGAACACAGTATCAGAGCTTTTGAATGTAATGAGAAAAGTGAGAGATGAAATCTACTTAGATTTAAAATTTAAGAAAAAAATAAATAATAATAGACTCATATTTTACTAAATTATCGTAGTTATATTTGTAATTTTAGAGAATTACTAAATGGTCGTAGTTAAACATAATAATTTGAAATTACTAAAATCATTTTTATTATTTTTTCAATGGCAAAATTGCCATTTAGGAAATCAAAACATACTTTTTATTTGAAGATTATGAGATTTAAATGTCCAAATTTGAAAATAAAAAACTAATGCTATGTTTGGTACGTGGGAATGGATCGGAATGAAATTGCAATTCTAGTTTCTATTTCCTTTTCTTATGTTTAAAAGCGTATTTAAAAACTGCAATTGTGATTCCATAACCTCTTTCTAAAAGGTGTAATCTATACCACCTTTATTTATTACTATTAACTAAATTACCTATTTAATCTTTAATTTAATTCTAACATTCAATATTTAAAGGATTTTTGATAAATATTATTATATATACATTTAATTTTATTAAATTCAATTCCATTTCATTTTATAGATATTTTTAAATATAGAAAAAGATTTTCTAAATTGCTAATCATTCTATTTTAGTCGATTCCATTTTATTTTATTTTATATCATTTTTACATATTAAACATGATATAAATATAGATAGGAAAAAAAAAATTTGTAAGAAGTGTGTTTATAATTTACCATATTTTATTTGCAAAAAGAAAAGTAAATAACAAATGTTCTTTAAAGAATCCGTGCAATGTAGGCCGCGTACACGTCGACCGTCTAGAATAAATATTCTCATCCTAAAAGTAGAAAATTATCTTAGAAAACACGCTTGATGTGTCTAGATAATCTTCTTTATTCAATTTTCATCCCCCACATCTTTCTACTTTTATAAAATCAATTAAATATAATATTTTCGCATACGATATATCAGCCTTTCCACCGCCTATAAATAGACTAGCATCATATGCTAACTTCATCATTGACATAGCAAACCCTAACCTCTTACCTCTATCCCAAAACAAAACATCATCAGCGATAATGTCAGGAATCATGCACAAGATCGAGGAAACCCTCCATATTGGAGGCCACAAGAAAGAGGAGCACAAACCTGAGCACCATGGGGACGAGCACAAATCGTCATCAGACCATCACCACAAGGAAGAGCACAAGGCGGGTGAGCATCACAATGGGGAGGAACACAAGGAAGGGTTTATGGACAAGATGAAGGACAAGATCCATGGTGATAAGGAAGAAGGTGAGAAGAAGAAAAAGGAGAAGAAGAAGAAGAAGCATGGAGATGGACATGAACATGGACATAGCAGTAGCAGTGATAGTGACAGCGATTGAGTCCCCTGACAATGGTAAATAATCACTCTTAATCTTTTACGATCTTGTGTAATTAGTGCTTTTGCTTCAGATCTTATTTCGCGATGAATTTTTCATAGATTTGAAAATTTCATTATGTGAAGTTTGTTTTATAATCGTGTTAAAAGACATATATTAGTGTATATGTTTTTGGAGGATTCAGTAATGAAAGGCATTTTTATTTTGGTGTTTATGCAGGTGAGCAGAGCTAAAGCAAGAGTGAATCCGGAGTGTGCTTTTTTTTTTTTTTTTAATTTTTCTGTTTGTGGTGATATGATAAAAAAAAGAACGTATGGTGGTTTTGATGGTTTTTGCTTAGCTCTGTAATATGGATAAAAGGGTGGAAGTAATATGCTGTATACTTAAAATGGCGATGTAATAAAAAACGAACTAATCTCCTGCACGTCGTATATGTTTTTCTATTTATTTATTTTCCCTTTTGAGGATGTATTTTGTGTTACGATAATTCAGATGCGTTTACTTTACAATTATATCATATAATATAATATTTAGTTAGGATTTATTTTCCGTCAATAGAATTCTACAAAAACAACCTATTAATTTAAAACTTACGAATTATAGTCATTTTATTCTTATTTAAGTAAGTCGTCCATTTAATTTATTTCAATCAAACTTTAGGTTGGGAGAATCTATAAGATTAAACGATAAAAAGTAATTTGTGCCCTAAAAGGAAAAAGACACAAAAAAAAGAAGAAAAATTAGGTAGCAGGAAAGCTGAAAATTATTCGGGGAGGAAAATGTCCGAGTGGCCTCTGGAAAAACTCTGTTTTTGGCTTTAAAAACCAGGTCTACGATCAGGCTCTTGGATGAAATTTGAAGTTCGCCTGTGTTACCATTGTTATACGGATCACCCAACTTTGAGGTTCCGATGGCAATTTTTCCGTTATTTTTCTTCTTTTCTTGAGAGTCATTATAGAAGTTCTTGGAGATAAAACTCTCTTAGACGGTCATTGGCTGATCACACGCCTATAATACGGGTGCATACAAATATGTCGTTAATATATTTACAAATTTATTATAAAATCAACAGATGATACAAATAAATCAGCCTAACATTTTGGAAATAACATCTCTGTCTCTATGTCTCTTCTAATCTCTTTAAATATAGTGAAGACTCGGGACTCGGGACGTGCAAGTTTACAAGCAGTTCATTTCATGATATTATCTCTCGTGGGCAAAAGAGTTAATTTGGTGATATTTTATAGTGTGTGGTAGTGTTGATGAGAAATAGTTGATCACGTACAAGATGCCTGCTGCTGATCAATCTGACGAAGTTGCTAAAGAGAGACATAAGAAGAGGAATTGACATACTTGATTTCTCATAGTGTTTGTATTGACAACTAATCTAATCGAGCGTTTTTATTTGTTCTTCATTTTCCCTTCTTACTTGATAACTAATTTGATATTTTGGAGAGTGATTCTGACATATTGCTGATATTTCTTGAATTTGTCGAAGGAGACATTTATTGTAGATGTTAATCTTGGTCATCGGATAATTTTAAAGATCAGTGGATGCGATGAACTGTTGATGACATTTCTTAGTTTATAATCTGTGGCTGAGATAAAGTCGCACTATTCCGTTTGTAACTCCCATGGGCTTTATAAAGAAGGACAAAGCTTAAGAATAAGCCCGAGGCCTATAAAAGAAGCCCATAAGGGTTGAGAAGAGTAAAAGTCTATTGAAAAACTCTGTAGATTAGTTCCAAAAACAAGCTTATAAAGTTAGATCTTCTTAATACATCTACTAAATATGGCATGGTTCTTGCCTCTAGCTCAAAAAGTCATTCATAGCATAAAAAATTCATGATTATGGAATGTTACAAATATTTGCTTTAAATAAGATTTAATAAAGCAAATTGTAGCTAATAAATATGAGAATAAGAATATAAATATCCGGATTTTATAGGTATAGTAGAAGAATTTTATTATAAAAATAGTTGAGAATTATAGCACATCATCTCTCTCTCTCTCTCTCTTTTTTTTTTCTTGATGATGTGGACAGTTGATTCGAAGATGTCAATTTATATTATTTTTTCTATGCATTTGTTAAGGAGAAAACTAACTGATTTTATTCAATGACCGATTCTCTTTTTTCTTTGCTCTCTCTCTTCTCCTTTTCCTTAACTTTCTATTTCTTTGACTTTTTTCTTTTTGCCAACTTCTTTTGACAATCTTCTACTTAATGTGGATCAATAAAAACTTCACACTATTCTTTTTACTTTTCTGCTCTATATTGCTTACATTTCCATCAAGCTATAAGAGGATTGACATAAAAAAAGAAAAGCCTTATTAGTATTAATTGCTTTTGTAGTAAATTCTGCTATGTTGTCTTTGGTATAGATCTTTAGCAAATTCACAATTCTTTCTTTGACTTTCTCATGAATGAAATGATAATAAATTTGAATTTGTTTTGTTTTTTAATGGAACATTGTATTCCTTGCAAGATGCAAGGCATTTTCACTATTACAAAATAAAGCAATTTTCTCTTATTCATGATTAAGCCCTTCCAATACTATTTTCAACCATAACTTTCTTTACTGGCTTATGAAGTTGCTACATTTTCAACTTGAGTTATTGATGTATATACAACTAATCAAAGTTTAGAAACCTAGCTTATAGTTCCACCAATAAGTGTGAGCACATAACCTGTAGTAGATTTGTTTTTATCAAGATCTGCTGTATAATTAGAATTAGTATAACCTTTAATAATAAAATCTAATCTTTCATAACATAACGTAACATTCAAGGTTCCTCTAATGTATCTTAAGATCCTTTTCATAGCGTCCCAATGCTCTCTACTAAAAATCTCCATGTATTAACTAGCTAGTCTCACTATATGTGCAATATCTGGTTTTGTACATATTATAACAAACATTAAGCTTCCTATTGTTGATGCATATTGCACTTGAGACATCTCATTCCTCTCTTCTTCATTACTAGGACTCATATTAGAGGATAACTTAAAATTAATAGAGAGAGGGTAGAGATTAACTTACAATCTTATATATTGAAACATCACAATTTCTTCTTTAAACAATTCTTTTAGGAATGCCAAATCTTCCTATTATTTCATTCTTGGTAATTTTACATCCCTAGAATTTAGTTTGTTGGTCCCAAGTCCTTCATTTCAAATTCTCTAGCTAATTGTATCTTTAATTCCTTAATATGATCTTTGTTAAGATCTAATACTAACATGTTATCCACATACAATAGTAAGATGATAAAATTATTTTCTTCAAACCTCTTATAATATGCATAAGGGTTTGCATTAAGTCTATTGTATCCAAGGCACATAATGAAGGTGTAAAAAATCTTTTACCAACACCTTGACGTCTATTTTAGACCATACAAAGATTGTTGAACTTGTAAAACAAGTTTTCTTTTCCTTTTTCTTTTAATCTTTATGATTGGAGCATATAAATTTCTTATCCTAAGTGACCATGAAGAAAAGCCATTTTTACATCTAACTGCTCTAGATATAAATCAAATATTACACACATTGCTAGGACTACATGAATTTTTGTGACTCAAACTATAGGAGAAAATATTTCATTGAAGTTAATCTCTTCCTTTTGAGCATATATTTTTACCACCAATCTTATCTGATAACACTCCATTTGATTATCGCTATTTCTTTTAATCTTATAAATCCATTTATTTCCAATGGGATTTCTTCCTTCTAGTAGTGGCCTAAACTCCCATATTTTATTCATGTAAGGAGTTTCAATTTATTCTAGCATTATGGTCATCTACTTAGATATATCTGCACTACTAATTGCTTTTTGAAAAGTTGACGGCTCTCTATCCTCGATTAGAAGACCATATACAACATTACTTCTAATAATATAATCAAAATGCCAACTTGGTGCTTTCCTTATGTGATTTAACGTCCATATTCTTGGAGCTTCAAGATTGTTTGCATCTTGTTCCTTATGCTCTAGTATTCTTCAAAGGAAACATTTTGCTTAAACTCATTCTCCACCTATAAGGCTTTAGTTTCTAAATTTTCCTTTGAAGTATTATGCTCTTCTTTTGTACTTTGCGGCTCATCTTTTGTAAAGATAACATCCTTGCTAATTATAATCTTACAGGCAATTGGATCCTAAAAGCAATAGCCCTTTACTCCATTAGCATGCGCCAAGAATAAACATTTTTGTGATTTTGGATCTAACTTTATAGTTTCTTAGTTGTTATACATTACGTACGTTGGACTTCCAAATATATGGAAGTTTTTATAATCAATTAGTTTGTTAGTCCACATCTTTATTGGTGTCTTAACTCAATTGTTGTTGATAGGACTTGATTTATGACATAACATGTAGTATTAGCTTCTTTTTCCTAGAATGCTTTGTCTAAGCTTGTAGCTCTTAACATAGCTCTTGTTTTTTCTAACAAAGTCTTATTCATCCACTCTGCTACTCCATTTTGTTGAGGAGTATATACTATAGTAAACTGTCTTTTGATACTTTTTTGCTTACAGAATTTATCAAATTCATCACTAGTGTATTCTCCTGCATTATCTATCCTTAGATACTTTATCTTATTTTCATATTTAAGTTTAACTCATGCTTTAAAAACTTTGAAGGTAGAAAACACATCCTCTTTCCTCTTGATAGGATACACCCAATGTCTCCTAGAATAATCATTGATGAAGGATATGAAACACTTTGCTCCTCCTAAGGACGAGACTGATGCTTGCCAAACATCAGAGTGAATTAACTTTAAAATAATTTTGTTTGTAGAATTTGATGTGTTAAATTTTAAGTGATGCTGCTTACTAGTGACATAGTATTTACGAAAAGGTAATGGAACTATTATGGGATTAAGAAGTAGGTTATTTTCAACAAGAATTTTCATTCCTTATTTAGATATGTATCCAAGTTTTTGGTACCACATCATTATAGATCTTTCACTTAAATTGCTTGAAGCAACTAATGCTACTAGCTATTGTAGAGTCTTTCTCTCTTTAACATATATAAATTTGCAGCCATCTTTTCTCCCTTCATAGGTACAAGTACTCATCTAACTAATTTTATGATCTTCTTCTTAACTTCAATTTTACATGCAAGATCATCTAGTTATCTCAAAGACAATAAATTTTTCTTTAAGCCTACTATCATGCCTCAAAAGTGGAAAAGTCGTAATAGTCCTACCATGCATACTAATTTATAATAGAAGCTAACTACTTAGCTGCTATTATAAACTTAGTATACATAAAGCACACTCGATTAAGCAACTTTGAAGCACCTTCAACTTAATATTTAAAGTAAAATAGAGATATTTAATTCGTATATTTCTCTTTTCTCTTGAAAAATAAAAATTTGCTTCATATAATTCTTTTGAAAAATAATAGAAGTTATTTGGAGTTCTTATACAAGAAAGTTAATATAAGAATCAAAATCAGTTTTACAATAAATATAATGTTACAAGTTAGTTTGTGTCATTTAAATGGCCTAGTTGAATCCAAAGAAAAGACAAAAAGAATGTTCCAATCTATTTGCTCCTTACTCCAAACTCGTTCTCATTTATGCCTAAGGATTGGGCGATCTTGGTGTCTATCTTATAGGACTTGTAAAAGAACTATGGGGATTTGAGCAACCACTACTTATTAAGGAGATAGAGATGGAAGTATACATAGTGAAACTATCAAGTAGAGTTATCAATCAATTAGTTAGATACAATACGATGCAATAAGTATAGGTCATCTATATGACGTTCAATTCGTCATGAAGTTAAAGAAATTATGCTCGCTTTAACTCAGGTTGAGTGGTTTTTGGATAATGGAGGCGTGCTCTGACCACGATACCTTTCGATGAAACCTAAGCTTATGTAATGGAGGTGTGCTCCTCCCGAGACCTCTTTGAACCTACTGTCCCCAACCTTACTGCGACTCCCTCTCTCGTCACTTAGTTTAGCCTTAAGGGTAGGGAAAGGCCAATTACAGTTGCTTTGTTGAAAGGTTGGTATTTGGTTAGAAATTTTAATTGTTTCTCCTAGTGGGTTGCAATGCATGTCTGATTAGTGTTTATGTCTGAGTTTTATCTTATTCCAATTTAGAGGTGATCAATCAATTGCAAATGCTCAAATTAGGAAGTAAAACATAGCAAACCAATCATAGCATATAACATAACAATAAGAGAGTATAGTAAACAGTTTCTAAGTACATATGTTTCATGCATACAACCAATTAATTTACAATCACAAATAAGTGTATACATTAGCCTCCAAGTACTTTTACATAGTACTTCAAAATGTCATTTGTTGAACTTAGGGTTCATTATTTGATTTTGATGAGAACAAAACAAAAAGTATATAATTAAACTTATTGTTTTTGAAGAAAACAAAACAAGTGGATGATTAAACTAAGTATTATTTGATTATTTTGAGATAATTGAATAAGTTGAATTAGCTTGCTTAATGATTAAATATATCAATTATCTTTATAAGAAATTTAATCTTTTTGAAGTGGTGATCAAATGACCTTGAAGTTATATTGCAAAGAGTATTTGTTTGTTATGTGTTAAAATAATTTTTAGGTGATATTTGGCCTACCGGGTTGATAGCTTAAGGAAGAACCAGGTTGATGCATAAAGCTCAGGAAAACATAAAGAAAAGCTCAGTGATAGGGAAGAATTGGCTTGTTGGTAGAGTAATTTTATCAGCTTACTGGTAGTTTAGAGTACTAGCATGCCGGTAAGTTAGTTTTAAGTAGCCGTTGGAGTATTTAATGCACGGCAACGAGAAGAATTTAAGGAGTTGTTATAAAAGTTCAACTACCCAACCAAAGGCTTTTAAGATCCAATATTCTACTGCAACTTAAAGACATTCTCTTACATTCTTGAGCTTATTTCACTTCTCCTTGGTCTCTTGTACACTTATTTGCTATCAAATAAAAAGAGACATAGTCATGTGTTTGAAAGTCTTCACATTTGTAATCTCCAGTAAAAAAAGTGATTTTCTTGAGTTAGTTGTGGTAAAAGAGATTGTGTAAGCTAGTGTAGCTCTTGGAGCAATTGGATTGTGAAATCAATAAAGTGGTGTGAAGTTCTCGATTGGAGGCATTGTGTATTCGTAGAGACTAGGAGGCGATCTGAACTCCAAGTTATATCCGGACTTGATCTTCTTTATCCCTATCTCTTTAATTTCCGCATTCATTATTGTTCTATTGTTGTTTTGATTACTCTTATTATTGCATTTAGTCATTTATATCGAATAAGAATTGAAATTTATCCTTAAACTCAATTCACCCCCCTCTTGAGTTTAGCCTAGTGTTCTTCAATTGGTATTAGAGCTAGTCTCTAATCACTTGCGCATATTAAAGTTAAGATCATGGCGTCTAATGCATTAGGCTTCTTGGAAGGGTAAGCAATTAATAGGCCTCCTCTCTTAATTGGTAGCAATTATCCATATTGAAAGTATAGGATGTCCATATTCTTGAAAGCACAAAATAAACTACTATGGCATGTGGTTAACCAATGACCATTTAAGATAGAAGAAAAAGAAGAAAAAGATTACTCGGATAATGATTGGAAATTACTTGACCTAAATGAAGTTGTTATGAATGTTTTGCATTGTGCCATAAATGAAAATGATTTCAATAGAATATGTACATGTAAAAGTGACAAAGGGATATGGGATGAATTATAAAGCACATATGAAGGAACTGGTAGAGTAAGAGATACAAAAATAAGTTTATTGTGTGGAAAATTTAAAAACTTCAAGATGGATCTAAACGAAACAATTGATGAGATGTATAATAGATTCATTACTATCATCAATCCTTTGAGTGTGCTTAGAAAGATGTCTACTAATCTTGAGATAAATTCTAAAATCCTTAGGTCTTTGCCAAGAGATTGGGAAGCTAAGAGAACCGCAATAGAGGAATCTCATGATCTTAAGGAAATATCAAAAGAACAACTCCTTAGAACACTTAAGACATATGAGATGGTAAAGAAACAAGGAGAGGAGTCCAAAAAGAAAACAATTGCTTTAAAAGTCACGGAGGAGAACTTAAGTGATGAAGAAAGTGAAGATGATGATAAGGTTATAATGTTGGCAAAGAAGTTTAGAAAGTTCATGAAATTCAATAAAAGGATAAGGATGGATATGGATTATCTTCTAGGTTCAAAAAGGAAATGAGAGAAGTTATCAAGTGCTACAATTGTCAAAAACCGAGACATATTCAACAATATTGTCCATTGCTTAAGAAGGCCGATAAAGAGTAAAAAAAGAAAGCTATGATAGCAACGTAGAGTGATGGGGACTCTAGTGACTTTGATAATGAAAATTGCTTCATGGCTCTCAATGATGATGAGGTATACTCGTCTTCACATGACTCTTCCTTTGATGAACTTTGGAGTATGTATGATAACTTATTGAAAGAATTCATAAAAGTGCAAAAGAAGAATAAAGTATTGAAGCAAATGATGAGTGGAGTAGGTGATGAGTTTGATATTATCAAAAGTGAATACAATAAGGTTGTTGATGCAAACGAAAACTTAGAAGAAGACAATGAATATTTGAAAGTTGAAAATGAGAGATTGACAAAAAAAAAAAATAAAAAATATAGAGATAAGTACTAGAAATAATGAATTAATAAATGAAAATAGCAAAATAAAAGAGGTCAAGAAAAATTTTGACAAGGAAATAAAAGAACTAAAACTTGAAAGAAAAAATAATGAAGGTATGATAGAAAAACTAAGTTGACTTGAAATTGAAAATTCAATTCTAAGAACTAGCTTAGATGACTCAAGAAAAATAATGGCAAAATTCATAAATGGAGAAAGGAATTTGGATAAAATCCTTGGAATACAACGGCTAGGATTAGACAAAACCAGAATAAGTTATATTAAGGAGAATGTATATAGAACATACAAAAGCTACTTTGTTAAGGCATCAAATAAAACTTGTAACTATTGTGGAAGACATGGTCATATTGCTTACACATGTACATTACGTCACAATTTCTCCTTATGCAACAAAAATAAAATGGTTTGGGTCCCTAAGGGATAAACTTACATTACAACAACTAACCCCAAAGGACCCAAACTAAAGTTGGTACCAAAGAGATAATTGTTTGTTTTGTAGGATCCTTCAAGGTACAACAACAAATGGATCTTGGATAACGGTTGCTCAAGACATATGATCGGAGATGCATCCAAGTTCACATCTATAGACTTGAAGGATGGAGGAAGCGTGACCTTTGGAGATAATCGAAAAGCTTACGTTATTGGTGAAGATAACATTTACATTAACAATGATCTTACTATTAAGCATGTATTGCTCGTTGATAATCTAAAACATAACTTACTTAGTATTAGTCAATTGTGTGACATAGGATATAAAGTAATCTTTCATGCATCAAAGTGTTCTATTGAAAAAATTAACAATGACTAAATCCATTTTGAGGGGTATAGACGAGGAAACATCTACAAAATTGACTTCAATATGTTTTCATGCTCTCTTGAGACTTGTTTATCCATTCAAAACAATGATAGTTGATTATGGCATAGAAAGTTAGGGCATGCCAGTATGGATATCTTATCAAAACTAACCAAAAGGAATCTTGTTAAAGGATTACCTAAGATTAGTTTTGATAAGGATAGAACATGTCAAGCATGTCAATATGGCAAACAAACCAAGTCATCTTTCAAATCAAAAGAAGCCATCTCAACTTCCAAGCTACTCCAACTACTATACATGGATTTATTTGGTCCAACCCAAACTTTAAGTTTGGGAGGGAAAAGATACATCTTGGTCATAATTGATGATTTTACTAGATATACTTGGACCTTTTTCCTTGCTAATAAGGATGAAACTTATCATGTGTTCTTGAACTATAGCAAGAAGGTCCAAAATGAAAAAGGTCTTTCTATTGTCTCTATAAGAAGTGACCATGGGGGAGAATTTGAAAATCTTGATATGGAAGATTTTTGTAATAAAAATGGAATAGAACATACATACTTGGCACTTAGAACTCCACAACAAAAAGGAGTTGCCGAAAGAAAAAATAGGACCCTTAAAGAAATGGCTAGGACCATGCCTTGTGGCAATAACCTACCTAAGTATTTTTAGGCTGAAGCCATCAATATGGCTTGTTACATATCAAATCGTGTTTTCATTAGACCAATTCTTAAGAAAACCTCCTATGAGCTTTGGAAAGACAAAAGACCTAACATATCATATTTTCATCCTTTTGGAACAAAATGTTATATTCTCAATAATGGAAAGGAACAATTAGGAAAATTTGACTCAAAGTCGAATGAAGGTATTTTTCTTGGTTATTCTCTTACTAGTAAAGCTTATAGATTATATAACAAAAGAACACTTGTTGTAGAGGAGTCAATTCATGTTACTTTTGATGATATTTGTATATATAAAGAGTCTAATGATGAAGTAGAAAACATTGGTGATCACTTGGATAATCTTGGTCTTAATAAGAATCAATCTAACTCTCTTGAAAGGGAGTTCTCTAGGCAAGATGACATCATTAACAACTCTAATTTGGATTTTCCTAGAGAATGGAAGTTTGTGAAAAATCATCCTAAGGATCAGATAATAGGAGAACCATCAAACAGGGTTTAAACAAGAGCCTCACTTAAAAATCTAAGTAATGTAGTGTTCTTATCTCAACTTGAACCAAAAAATGTGGATGAAGCTCTAAAAGATGAATTTTGGGTTCAAGCTATGTAAGAAGAGCTAAATCAATTTACTAGAAATGATGTATGGAATTTAGTATCTAAACCAAAAGATAGACTGGTTATCGGAACAAAATGGGTTTATAGAAACAAACTTGATGAAACCGGTATAGTAACTAGAAACAAGGTTAGGTTAGTTGCTAAAGGCTATAATCAAGAAGAAGGAATAGATTTTGATGAGACTTTTGCTCGGTTGCGAGACTTTTGCCTTAGGATGCTTTTGGCATTTACGACTCACAAAGACTTTAAACTATATCAAATGGATGTTAAAAGTGTTTTTCTAAGTGGCTTCATCAAAGAAGAGGTTTACGTTGAGCAACTACAGAGTTTTGAGGATAATGAATTCCTAAACCATGCATATAAGCTTAATAAAGCCTTGTATGGACTAAAGTAAGCTCCTAGAGCTTGGTATGAAAGATTGAGTAGTTTCTTGACAAATAATAAATTCATTAGAGGGAAACTTGACACAACACTATTCATTAAACAACACTATTCATTAAACAACACAATAATCACATACTAATTGTTCAAATATATGTTGATGACATTGTGTTTGGTGCTACTTACATGGATTTAGTTAATGAGTTTATCTAATGTATGAAAAATGAATTTGAAATGAGTATGATGGGAGAACTCACTCTTTCTTAGGTCTTCAAGTTAAGTAAACCAAAGATGGAACCTTCATTAACCAAGGCAAATATACTAAAGAACTCTTAAAAAGGTTTAAAATGGAAAATTGCAAAACTAAGTCAACTCCAACAAACACCACCATAAAACTTGACATGGATGAGAATGGAAAGAACATACGTGAAAAGATGTATCGAGGAACGATAGGAACTCTTCTATATTTAACTGCATCTAGGCTAGATATCATGTTTGCTGTGTGTTTATGTGTACGGTTTCAATCTTGCCCTAAAGAATCACACTTGAATGTGTTTAAACAAATTTTTAAGTATCTTGCAGGCACTATTGAAATCGGCTTATGTTATCCTAAGTTTAACTTGATCTTATAGGATATTCTAATGCCGACTTTGTCGGCTGCAAAGTTGATCGAAAAAACACTAGCAGAACATGTCATTTCCTTTGTAATTCATTAGTATCATGGCACTTAAAGAAACAAAACTCAGTAGTACTTTCTATTGCTGAAGCTGAATATATAATAGTTGGTAGTTGTTGTTCTCAAGTATTATAGATGAAGCAAACTTTTCTTGACCATGGTCTGAAATTTACAAATGTTCCAATAAGATGTGACAATACAAGTGCTATCAACTTGACCAAAAATCCAATTCAACATTCTAGGACTAAGCATATAGAAATTAGACATTACTTTATTCATGATCATGTGCAAAACAATGATATTTGCTTAGAATTTGTTGGTAGTAGCAATCAAATAGCCGATATCTTCACAAAACCCTTGAGTGAGGAAAGATTTTGCACTTTAAGAAGAGAATTAGGAATGATCTTGTAAGAGGAGTGCTAGACACATAAGAACCAACATGGCCCTTTTAAATAAAATTAACTCACTAAGTAAGTTGATTAGAAAATATCACATTATCAAATACAAGAAACATGATCATATGGCTTTTGTGCATTAAATATCACTTTTAACATATTTTGGGCACATTTGAAGTCGTTCATGCTTATCTAAGTTCATATATGCACAAATTTATCGTGCATTGGTTTCCATGCCCAAAACTGGGTCTCACATGTTTATTTTCATCTCTAAATGATGTTCAAGTGGTCAAACTAGCTTGATTTGAATTTTGTGCATATTTGACCTCTCTAAACCCTTTTTAGATTCTAAGTGTTTTGTAGAGCATTTTATGACCATTTATGCCAATATGAATATTGCTTGGTTTAATCATGTATTTTTATGTTCTTGGTATCTTTCAAATATGCTTAAACCATAAACTTGTCTTAAATTTGAGAAAGAATCCATACTTGCTCAATAGCTACATTTATGTTTAACAGATGATTTTAAGGAACTCTAGTAGTGATTTTTCAACTTGTAGAGCCTTAAAGCTATATTTTGTGCCTACTATGCTCAAACATGCATTTAAAATTTGCTTAACTTGTTGGTGTGAAAAAACTCAATGTTTATGCACCTATTTTGCTCATATATGCAAACTTTCACTTTGTCATGAATTCTTGGCTCTATGGCTTTGATTCAGATAAATCTTGGCCATCTAGTTAAAACTTGAGTTTTTCAAGTCTTAATGGACTCAAATAAACTTGTTTGAAGTGTTAGGATGTCGCTTGAATCTCTACAAATCAATTTGGATTGGCAAACTTGCTTAATCAAAAGACCCTACTATTTTTCTACAATTTTACTGACAGCCGGCATGGTGGTTAAACAATTCATTGGCTTGCCGGTATACTTGTGTATTTGACAACTTGTTTTTGCTTCTGTTCGCTTAATCGGCAAGCCGGTTCACCTAAGTACTGGCAAGTTGGTATACTGCTTTAGTTTTTCATTTATATTCGGTTCTGTTCTTGTAACCGGCAAGCCGATACATCTCACCACTGGCATGCCGGTATACTTGACTCCTGAAGCAATCTGTTTTGCTTTTGTTCTCTTAGTTGGCATGCCGGCCCATCCAAATACCGGCAAGCCGGTTCATTTGTTTTCAGGCGCGACTTAAAATTGCGCTGCTCCATCTGTCCCTCATCCTTTTTCCAAAACCCCCCTTTTCTCTTCCTCAAACCTTAACCCCTTTCTCTCTCTTCGATCCATCTCTTCTCTTCCATCAAAATCCAAAATTTCTTCTCTCAATCAACTCTCCACTCTCTTCTTTTTCTCTTTCTCTTCACCTTTTATCAAACTTCTCCCTCTTCATCTTCCTCTCTTCACTTTCTCTCTTTACCTATACCCACCAATCGTCACTCCACCATACACTTCCACCGTCACACCGGCTTCCCTTACACTCACTCTATTATCTTATCCCTATTCCCCCTTCTTCCTCCTCTTCTTCCCCACAATCACTTATCTCCCTTTACCTCAATAAAAACCATGGCATCGCGTGTTGCTCATAGCTTAGCACCCCCAACTTATAACAACCACCTCTTTCCTTCTTAACAACATTCTCAACGCTTTGAGAAATTTATCAATTTAGAGGTCGATACCAGCATTGTTTATCCACCGGAGGTGCTCGAAGAATTTAGCATTGCTGCCTTTCCTGGGGTTATCACCAATCATGTCCTTGATATCCTTCGACTTCCTCATGAGGTACACGATGATGCCATTAAATATTTTTATTGTAATATGTCGGACTCTCTAGATGATCAAGGTAAACCAAAACTGAAAATGAATTTGAGTGATGAGTTGTGTCGTAGTGCCTTATGTTTATGGTACTTTACTTACTATTACGCTTGAGGATAATTGTGGTCTTATTAGTGCTGCTATTGGTGGAATGGAAGTGAAAGTAAGTTACTATGGAAAAAAATTCTATGAGAGAGTTTTTAGATTTAAAGGCATTGGAGCTAATTGGGGAAAAACAAAAAATTTGGCTACCATTCACCTCAACCTTAGGATAAAGATCCTCCACCATATTGTCATTCACAACTACTCTCCTCATTGCGGCCAGCAATCCAATGGCACTCTTCAGGACTTATGGATTTTGTATTATTTGATAATGAATAAGAAGATCGATTTCTTTAGTATTGTGGTCCAATGCTTTAAACATGTAACCAACAACCTATCTCAAGCTTTTCTTTGCTATGGGCGTTTGGTTACACAGTTGCTTATAAGAAAAGGTGTTTAGTTTCCTTCCCCCTCAACGGGTACCTCGAGTCAAGCATCTCGAATTAATTGATGTTTGTCGGGAGATTTGGAAGAAATCAGGTAACAGTTGGGTTAGGCAGAAAGACCTTCCTCCTCTTGATCTTCCCTCTATACGTGGACCACAGGAGCCTATTACTTCTTCTAATGAGCCAGGTAGTCCCAGTGCTTATGCTCACTCAGCTGATGCTCCTCGCTATGTTGGTATACCTCTACCTGCGGACTCTTCTCATCTGCCTCCACTAGATTTTGGGTTTCCATCCTTTGATCTAGCTGCTCCTCTCGCCTCTTAGCATCCTTTCTATTAGTACTCTGATATGTGCTACAATCAGCTTTGGGTTGACATTCATGACCACTTACATAGCGGGTTTTAAGGACTTTATCATCATTTCCAGCTGGACTACCATTGCCCCTCTTGCCCTTTTCCTCCTCCCACTCAGGACGATGATCCTCCTGCTTAGGTGATATTTAGCTTTCCGAGTTGATGGCTTAAGGAAGAACCAGGCCGACGGTATAAAGTCTTAGAAAACATAAAGAAAAGCTTATTGACCTGGAAGAACCGGCTTGCTGGTTCACTTGCTGATAGAGTAATTTTTACCGGCTTGCCGGTAGTTCAGAGTACCAACTTGCCGGTAAGTTAGTTTTAAGTAGTCGTTGGAGCATTTAATGCGTGGCAACGGGAAGAATTTAAGGAGTTGTTATAAAAGCTCAACTACCTGACCAAAGGCTTTTAAGATCTAATATTCTACTGCAACTTAAAGGCATTCTCTTACATTCTTGAGCTCATTTCACTTCTCCTTGGTCTCTTGTACACTTATTTGCTATCAAACAAAAAGAGACATTGTTGTGTGTTTAAAAGTCCTCACATTTGTAATCTTGAGTGAAGAAAGTGATTTTCTTGAGTTATTTGTAGTAAAAGAGATTGTATAAGCTTGTGTAGCTCTTAGAGCAATTGGATTGTGAAATCAATAAAGTGGTGTGAAGTTCTCGGTTAGAGGCATTGTGTATTCGTGGAGACTAGGAGGTGATCTGAACTCCAAGTTATATCCGGGCTTGATCTTCTTTATCCCTATCTCTTTAATTTCCGTATTCATTATTGTTCTATTGTTGCTTTGATTACCCTTATTATTGTATTTAGTCATTTATATCGAAAAAGAATTGAAATTTGTCCTTAAACTCAATTCACCTCCCTCTTGACTTTAGTCTGGTGTTCTTCATCATTAAGTATTGATCTCACTTACTTGGATTCCTACTTGCTCTTGTAGCTTAGATACTCTTGTGCTTTTGTCATCAATGGTTCCTATATTATAAATCATATTTTAGTTTCAATACAATTTATTGAAGTAAAAGTATTTAATTAGTGTACTTTTGTTTAGGTTAAACATTTTTTTGCTATGCCCTACGTATTGGATATGAGTAATAGGGTTATTACTTCTATATATGTTATTCAAACCTTTTACTTAACTTTTTATTAGGTTTCTTAGGTTTATAGTACCTTTTACTAGAGTTTATTAGGTGTGTGGTACCTTCTACTTAAGCCTCTACTAAGGTTTTTAGTTATATTCTTTGTCTGATGGATCTTTTACTCAAGCTTGTACTAGTATTTTAACTCATAGTCTTTGATGTGAAACCTTCTACATAACCATTTATCAGTGTCTTGACTCATGTTTGTTATTAAATATACTTTCTAGGAATTTTGTTTATAATTTTTATATTAGGAAATCTTCTATTAAAATTTATATAGCATTAACCAAGTTAGAGATGCTTCTATAATACCTTCTATAGGTTAATAGTTTCCACTAGCATCCGCAGAATCTTCTATAACTACCAGTTCCTTCATCAGCTTATCTAGAATTTTTACAACACCTTCTACCAGCACTAGATTTGCCCTAATTCACTAAAAACACCATTTTTCACATTTTCTCTTTGTCCATTCCTAACCTTAGCAGAATTGCACCAAAATTGACTTGCATGCCTCAAAACTCCTTTGCATCGATATGTGAAATCCAAAATTCAACCAAAAAGAATGTTAAACACACTTAATCAACTAATGTACCTAAATCAAGCTGAAAAATCATGGTTTTTAGTGTAGAAATTCTTCATGTACATCAGTTAAAATCTTCAACTTATTATTGATTTTTAGTGATTTTTCAATTAAAATTACCAATTTAACAACTTAGTGAAATTCATATAAACACTTAGGTAAAAATCACCATGTTTAGTTTTGGAAAACTTGTCTTGTTATAAAATCCCCTATCTCCACTTAAAAATCAAGATCAATCCACTATATGTAACAAAAAATTACTCAAAAAGTGGTGAAAAATTAGATTTAACAAAATAATGTGAAAAATAATGGATTTTCCTTAAATCTCAATTTATCGGTTTTTTAAAAGCTAAAAAATAACCCTAATAAAATGAGAAGTTATAGAGAAACTCTTTACATAGCAATTTTATATATGTAATAAGGTATTTATAGAAAAAATTTGTTAAGGAAACTACTTCGTTCGGGCTTTTGTAAATCAAATTGAAAATCGGTCTCAAATTATCCATTTCTTAAAGGTGATATATAAAATAAAAGATTTTTACAAAAGTAATAGTTTTTCATAAAAATATACTTAAAATTATTTTAGAATAAAATTTTCTAACATTTTTGAATAAAATTTGACATTTTTAACAAATTTTTGAAAATTGGATGTAAAATTGAACTTATTGGTGCAAGAGAGTTTGGTGTCCAGTGGTGGAAGTGGCTTTATTAGCAGTTCCCTTACTATTAGGTGATGGTGGCTATTTGTTGTTAGGTCGACAGTTGCTTCGTGTTTCACATGCATGTATATTCTGCTCTAATTTCTTATTATTTTCTTTAATTTCCTAAAATTCTCTTTGAGCTTCCAATTCTTCTTAAAAATTCACTTTGGCCAAAAGCTCTAAATCAAGATGAGGGCATGTTTATATAATAGTTGAGTTACTGGAAGGTTTGCTTGCATGGCTAATATTTGTCCTTCTCTTAACTATCTTAAGTGATAAGTGTTAAAATTTATCATTCTTGTCTCCTAGAAACCATGGTTTAAATTTATGGGTTTTTAAAACCATGGCTCTAATCCATGGTTTCTTTCTAAAACCATGAGCCTTAATCAATGGTTTTGTAAGACCATGGGTCAATTATTTATTTATTTAATTGAACATTCTATATTTTATTTAATGCCTAGATTAGTGGTTAACTTTTATTAAAGCTTCTATACCTTAAATTAACTTGATAAGTAATGATACTTTCTTATCATTTTTTATTATTATTGTTACATATATTTTTATATTATTTATTAAATTTCTTATTTATTTAATTTATTCCCTAAATTTTGTTAATTTCAGTTGTAAATTTTCGTAATCACAATAATTAACTAATTAATTCATTAGTTCGATGATTTAACTTATATTGACACTTTATTATTCTATTTCTAGAATCTAAGTTCATGGCATAAGTTGACTGACTTTTGAGGAGTTAACTTTTGAGCCTAAATGGATTAATTTTGTGAACACCTAAATTGAGCGTTTAGATTTTATGATTGTAGTTGGTAATTTAATATATATATATATATATATGTTTATTTCTAAATGTCATTTCACATCAATTTGTTAAATTTTACTATTAACTATTTTATACCCAAGATCTCGTTATTTGGACCTTGAGTATCAATTTATTATTTTTATGGATAAAGAATAAAATTTGAAAATTTTAATCTTTTTTCTAGTATTTATATTTTATTATTTTGTTTTGAGTATCTAAATTCTCTTAATTGTTTTAATTGATTTGTGGTCCTAATGTTCTTTTGAGCTATAATCAGGAAATTTTCACCAACATTCTAATATTTTTTTACTAAGGTCTTATTTGCTAAAATGCGGGTTTCACACCCTCCACATGCTGTACTTCATGAATAGTATGAATTGTATCATTGAAAATTTTTATTTTTATGCTCTCAATATCGACAATCTTCAAAGCATGGCCATTACAATTGTATACAATTCCTTTTGAGATAGGTTCATAGTGATAAAACCATTTTCTTTGTGAGGTTATGTGAAAACTAGCTCTTGAGTTAAAGAGCCAAATGTTGGCAAATTTTTTCCTACTTTCAATTGTCTCTTCTACTTCAAAAAAGAAAGCATTTTTTGTCATTTGAAGTACTTGCTACATTTCATTGAGGATTGGAATTTTTCTTATTTAAATTCTAATAATCCTTTTTCTGATGACCTTTCTTGCCACAGTTATAGCATTTTAAATTCCTTTTGTTTTTTTAACTTCGATCTACTACGATTTTGGTTCCTGCTTGAGCCATGTTCCATTGATCTTCTTCGCATTAACTTTAAAGGTTCTGCTTATTGTGCAATTATTTGCCTATCTTCTTTGTTTTTGTGCCTACTTTCTTCTTTAAGAATAGTAACCGCAATATCATCAAAGACTATATTGTTTATAAGGATGTTGCTTGTTAAGTTGATGATGAGTTGATCATGTGAATCGGGTAGAATTTGAAGTAAAATTTCAAAACAATCATTTAACTCTATTTTGTAACCTAATGATGTGATTTGAGAAACTAGAGTGTTCAGAGTTTTGATGTGCTTTGTTACTGACATGGATTCTAACATTCAAAGAGCATATAGTTTTCTTTTTAAGAAAAATTTTATTGTGAAGTGATTTGACTTCATATAATTTGGTGAGGTGATCTCAAATCTCATTTGCCATCTTTTTCTCCTTTATTCTTGATCTTACATCATTTGCTAGTCCCAGATGAAGACTTATAATAACATTCCCATTTATTTCATTCTAGTTGGCTTAATTTGTGAAATTTGTCAATATTTGTTAGGTAATTATCTTTCACAAAATTACCTTCGTTTTTAATTTTCATAATAATATATTATTCTCGTTAAATTTTTCAATCTCAAATTTTGCTGCCGTTGCTTCTATATAGTTGCTTTCTACTATGAAAACAGCCTCTACTATTTCACATGCACTATTACTGTATATATGAATAGTACTCAGTATCTTCCTAGGACAAATAATATTTAACTTATTATATATTTTTGTGATGGGAATTAGGCTACCAGATTACTGACCTGCAGTTGGACTCGAGGATTAGAGGGATTGGCAAGATGAATCATTCTATTCCAACTGACTCATATGGAGGTTGAGTATCTTCTTATCGACCCCTTCTACTTGCCAAGACAAATGACTGTCTATTTCTTGCATGTTATGTATTGAGAAGTGGAAGGTCGAGATAGTAGCCCATCTTCTTTTTTACACATGCTTGGCCAATTGCTCACTCAGCCGTACCTTTGTCGAGATGCCAAGAGAAACATTCTGGACTAACCAAGTTACTCCTACTTGGATAAGCAAGCCGTCCGTACCTTTTTGTCTACATAGTCCAACAACATCAATATCGCTACGTGTACAGAATCATGTGTAAAATCTGTTGCACCAATGATTGTTTTCCTTATATATTTATTTTTACCCTTGTGTATCTTGTACATTACTTCCTTAGGAAATGCCCTTTTTGTCTTTTCTCTTTTGAGCAAGTTGCCCTAACTTATAGGTATAAATACCCTTGTACTTATAGCTGTAAAGATAATTAGATCATCATTATACACTTGAGTATTTTTCCTTCCTTGCGTAAATACTATTTGTTTATTTTCAGCATTACTCTTATTCTAACTCTTAAGTAAGGCTAGGTGGCGAGTAACCTCATCGGATCATCTTGTACATCATATCGAGTTGTGCTGTGAGCCCTCAGAAGTTCCGTTAATGCATCATATTCATTGGAGTTGTTCACGGGTTTTTGCTTACTCTTCATTTGCATTCGTCCTTTCGCCCATTCCTCATCACTTTCCTTTTCGAGCTTTTTGCAAGCTTAAACCCATCTAGCGATCGGCCTTATTTGTCCTTGGTTATGGTTCGTACCATTTTTTTGTAAAGGATAAACTTTTAATGGCAACCATAAAGCATATAATAAGTAAATATACACATCCTAATTTGGCTTTAATACCATGTTATATATATTTGCTTTAAATAGGTCTAGATAGAGTAGATTGTAGCCAATAAATATGAGAATAAGAAGACGATCATATAGATGTTAAGTGGAAGGCCCCTAAATAATTTAGGGTAAAAAACTATGTGTAAGGTAGAAGAATTCGGAATTACACCACATAAACTCTTTTTTCTTTTTTAACGATGTAGACAACTATTTCAGAGATGCCAATTTATAGTATTTTTCTATGCATCTATTATGGAGGAAACTAGCTCATTTTATTCAATGGCCAATTCTCTTCTTTCTTTGCTCTCTCTCTCTCTCTCTTTCCCTTTTCTTAGCTTTCTCTTTCTTTAACTTTTTCCTTTTGCTAACTCTTCTTAACATGGACTAATTGTCTGTATACATAATTTGTTAATATTACTACAAAAATATGAAAAAAAAACTTTATGAATAAATAAAGTTAACAATTCATATTATCATGCATGAGAAGATTACGGATTTATAATAGTAGTGTAAAACATTTACAGTTGATTTAATTTCACAAATATGTAGTAGGTGATATTGTTGGAAAATTTCTAGAAATATGAGTGAAAATGATACTTAAAGGCATATAAAACACTTCTTAGAGAGTTTTGCGAATGCTTATATAGTCTGCTAGGAATTGTTATAACTCTCTTAAGATATTACTAAGTAATATAAGAATATAAGTAGTAATATCATGTTTTTAATTACCATATTAGAACTTACAGGATACTTGGAAGAATTTTATTGAGTATTCTTCTTGGAGGAAAAAAGGATATATTAAAAATTTGTGCTAAATTTTTCTACACTAAAGATATATATATGTTTGATTACTTTTGAAGCATCATAATGAGTAGTGACTCTTACAAATGGTCATAACTAGGGTTGGCAATTTGTGTCTTTTATTGTGCTTTGTGGTCGTCTTTAAATGGGTTCATGTTTTAAAAATGTTATTCTGTAAGCCCACCTGTTTTGTGTTTGAAAACCTAAATATTTAACCTGACCCATTTAATAAACGAGTTTTGTGTTTGAGTTGGACACATGTATCAATTAAAAAATTGGAACTAAAACGGTTAGATAGTTATAAACTTATAGGGGAAGTGACGATCATAAAATTAACATTTACTAGTACAAATTATATAGTTATACTTATACATGAAATTACAACCCAACAGAAGTTTAATGAAGTAAAATCCAATCAAATATAGCAAATCTAAACATAAACAGACTATAATATCTTGATAATAAGTTGAACCATGTCTCAATCTATTACTAGCAATTTCTCTAGAAAAGCAATCAAAGAGTCTATATATAATAAAATTGTATTAATAAAAAATAAACAATGTTGAAATAATTATAAAACTAATTTAGTTTATTACATTTTCCATAAAACCGATTCTTTATACGTAAAACAATTTTTGCAGTTTCTAACTTGAATGAGCTACTGTATTGATTAGGAATATGATGACATATTAAATGCGGATTTTGAAGTTATCATAGATATCAATATGCTTAATATATTTACTTGCCATTTTTATAAGTTAAGGATATTGAGATTGATTAGTAACATAATAATTCAAAATAATTAGATTCAATCATCTTATGTTTTTCATACAAATATAGCTTTAATTTAAATTTGTAGTCACCTCTGAGTTCTTGCATGCTTTTAATGATTGCAATTCTTAGATAAAGTAAAGACCATAAGCATTATAACAAATGAAATAAATTTAAATCCAGTATCTATATTTATAAAAGGTAAAGTTATTTATAAGTTGTCTGTCAATTCATTATTAATAGAATCCTAAACTCTTAACTTGTTGCTACTAATATGTGGACTTGTACCTATGCCATCATTCTTCACATTGTTCATGAAAGAAGAGAATATAATGCTTTCATAATATTAGTTATTTTAAAATTAAATGGGTTCATAGGTCAAACTGATGACATGTTTACGAGACCTGTTTAATAAATAGATCCATAAACATGTTCATAGGTTGAGCTCAAACTTGAACATAATTTTAACATGTTTAAATAGGTTTGACTTGTTTGTATTTCGCATTGGCTTTTTCTGTACACAAACCCGTTTATAATCGTGTCATGTCTTGCCCTAAATTTCTAACCCCAGTCATGATACTTAACCACTTAGATTTTGAACATGAGATTAGGTTCAAGTTAGTTACCACTTACCAATAGATCTAGATCATCCAAAATGGAAAAAGCAAATTAGTTTAAGTAATTGACATTAAAATACCAATGCAACAATCAAACATAAAACATGATAAGCTAATTTAATATATATGATTAATTTATTGCACAAAACACAAGCCATTTGGACTTGACATTAGGAGAACTAATTCTTAAAAGTATGAAATTTTAAGTGTCCCTAAGAGGGCCAAGTTTTGAAAGCATGTATATATAATGCACTTGGGGGAATCAACTTTTGGAAAATGTGAATCCAACACGTCAACTGATCAAAGGGAACCAAGTTTTGAAACTGTGGTAAAGGTTCCAAGGGTGATAGTATTTTAAAGTAGGGTGCGGATCCCAGGAGAACCAATATTTGAAATGTGGGACAGGTTGCAAGAGTACCAATCTTTGACAGTGTGTATCTTTAGCAATTCAAAGGTTTTTGTAAATAGATTTTGTTTGTACATGTACAATTAGCAATAGCAATTTAATATCCAAATATTATTATTAATTAATATATGTCAACTAAACTATATAGACAACAAACAAACAAACACTATTAATTTAGAAATTAGAGTTTGTAGTTATTTATTTCATATTGCAATTGTATCTTGTAATGAAGTTAGATAAATTATATTATTAGGATTGGATTTCTATTAATTATATTTTACTTAATTCCCTTTTTTTAAATTTAACTATTAATTTATTTTTACCTTATTTAGTTTAGATGGGTTTATCGGATTAATTGATTAAGGAAAGGTAAACCAATTTGGAATAAGGTGGTTGACTTGGTCTAAAGAAGATGGTTGAATAGGCAGACGATTGGGTAATTGAATAGGTAGTTGATTGCCTTTCATTCTAAGTCCTTTATTTTAGTAATTAGCCTAGTGTTCATGATTTCGATTTATTCTATCGTTTTATTACTTTTACTTAACTAATGTGTATTTTGTGGTTCATGAGGCTATAATTTATGTAAAAACCTAATCACTTATTAAATTAAATTTATCTAAATTTCTATATATTCCTATAGTATCTTAATTAATTCCAAAGATAAATTGTTTTTCTTTATTCTAGGGTTTTTAATTAGATACAATATATTTTTTCATGTCGTTTTACTATACATAAAGATGTTGGTAGTTATTTAGACATGATTAAAGCTCAAAAAGTTTTTATTTTTAATTTGTCGTTATTGCATTAGCTTTTATATTATATTGCAACAATAAACCTTATATTTTTGAAATGCTCATGTTAAATCTAGCTTTGACCATATACTATGTTCTATTTTCTGATTCTTCATCTGTGTAATAGCTTCTTATTAACTTTATGACCTATTGTTTAAGAATCATATATGATTGTTACTATTACTTATTGATGGTCGATCTTCACTCCATAGATTTATTGATAAAGATTCATCGGTTTTGACCTCTTTGTAAAATAAATACTATTAGTAGAGTGTTGGAGTTTGTTTTGGTGCAACCACTCCGATGCTTAAGTCATTGTAGTTTTTGAGGGAGTAAAAAACCTAATTGAGAGAGAGGAGAGAGGGACTAAAAGTCCTTTACTTAAGGGTTTAAAGCTAGGTTTCTCTTAAGAGTAGGCTTCACTTAGATCTTAGGCTAAGGGCCCAGTACCTAAAATACCTATCAACACTTGCCCCTATCGACCAACCTACCCCTTTGGTGATATGTTCAATAAGGAGATTAGATGCTTGTATTGGCTCTGAAGGTCCTAAACTAAGTAGGTATACTGTGAGGGAGTTTTCGTAGATGTTTCTAACCTTTCTCAAGGTTTGGTGAGCTAGAGTCTTAACTTAAGTGAAGTACTATAGTGTGCAAAATTTGAAATTTTCTTAGGGTTTGGATCTTTCTTGAGCCTATATGCCCTAGAAGGTAATCAGATGACTCTAAGAAGAGAGGTAGATTTGTCCCCAATCTTATACGCCAATATAGGTGATCTAAGTAAGATTACAAATTTTGCTTGGGAACTAGTGCCACAAGATTATCTAAGGAAGTGAGTTTGCTAGATATTAGCTAGTGTAGGCTTTCAATGCCTTTATCAAGATTAATCTAAGCTTTTGACATGTTGGAATTTTCCTTGCCTAAGATGCGTAAGGGTTTGGGCATTTGTTGCCTTAGGTGCATTTTAAACTATAGTAATAGGATTTTCAGTTGCTCGGGCTTTGTACCCTTGGATATTTTATTAGGGCATAAACTTGTAGATTACCAAGCTATACTTTAGCGTTCAATAATCGGGCTTAAGGGCCACAAACTTATGATTTGCCTCAGGCTTCTTTGCCTATGGAATTTTAACATCCCTTAAGTGTTTTAGTTTCATTGTTTACAAGTTGTTAGGCATTCCTATGTCAGGCTTGAGGGCGTATCTCCCAAGGATCATTTTGCGCTTTGTTGTCTTAAAACTTCCTCAATGCCTAAAATTTAATCCATTATTTGTAAGTAACTAAGCATTCCTAAATCAGGTTTAGGGACCTAGCTCCCGAGGTTCGTCTTGGGCTTCATTGCCTTGGAATTTCCTCAATACTTAGGTATTTAAAAAATTATCTAAGCAATACGTATTTTTCTTGGGCATGAGTGCGATAGGATTATCTAAGCAACTTGGATTTTCCCACGAGATTATTCGAGGAAATGCAGATTATATGAGGAAGTGCTTTTAGGGCCTCTTGCCCATTACTTTCATTGACAAAGATTTAGTAATGAGAGTAGTCTTATGAGTGGGCTTCTAATGAATCTTGGCCATATTTTTTGGTACGAACGATTGCCTATACATGTGGACTTATCAGAGTTGGGCTTTTTAGGAGTTGAAGATTATGGAAAACTTTAGCCAAAATTGATGTTATGAAGCTCAAGGTTTTTACATCTCAGCTTGGTTTGCTAAAGTAACACACCTCATGACTTGGATTAGCTTGGTTAGGAATGACTTGTTATTGAGAGCTCAGCATATGTGTTTGGACCTGTCATATTTTGCTCGGGTTTGCTCTTCAGGTGCATTTGGAGCTTAGAAATTGACAACTAGAGTTGTAGCTCAGCTCAATTATTTTGCTATTATTCCATAGCTAAAGCTCTTGAAGCTCGGATGTTCAAGTGTAAGCCATGCTCGGGAAGCTTGGAATTTAGATTATCAATAGTGCTTAGCTTAGTTTGTGGTGGAGTCTATGTGCATTATAGCAAGTCTAAAACTTCTTAGTTCTTGTCAAAAGAACTCTCAAGTTTGAACAAGGTGAAAGGTATTATGTACTGCTCATTTGACAAAGAAAGGAGTTCAAATCTTGATAGTAGAATAAAGTTTGGTATTGAGTTGCCAAAGCTTGATAATAGAGTGAAGCTTGACATTAATGTTGCTAAGGCTTGAAAAAAGACGGTGTTGATGGTAAAAGTTGGTGTTGCAAAATAGATGGATACTTAGCAAATAATGATTCTGTAAAAGAGAAAAGTTTAGGCTATGGGGGTATTGGGGCAACTCTGACATTGCCACTTTGATGTTTAAGTTAGCTAAAGGATTAAATGAAAGAAAAGGAAAGTAGATGAGTTGCGTTAAGTGTTTAGAAGAACCTTACTGTAGACCCCAAGCTCTATTTATAGTTGTAGATCCTTCCTTGTTTGATAATTGTTGCCTCTAAAAGATACATGTGCGTCAAATTTAAATTCAAGACTACTCCCTAATATTGAGGGACATAGCTTAAATAATGGTAGTTGGTGGGTAGTTACTTTTACAAGAACCGTTATTGCTTACCCCCTTTTTGTGAATTTGAATACCTTAGGGTTAGTTGAGTCTTAACGAGTTGTAGGTAGTTTCTTCGAGGTAATCAAGGGTAATCCGACCTATTCAGGTTGGGTTATTCCATGTTGTTGAGATGCACTTAGCTTGCTAGCATTCCTAAGTTGGCAGGTTCTTTAAGAGTAGCTCGAAGGAGTTGGAAAATGTGAAGAAGAAGGAGTTGAGGTGAGTAAATAGAATGAATGTACCTTCTTTTAGGTTAGTTTGGGTCTTTGGGGAAAAATTACTATCAACATTTGCCTCTCGACTCCATTTGATGGATGCATCAAGGGGACGATTAATAATTCTTCAAATTGGTTCTTAAACCTAGGTTTTCATTTTATAATGGAAAACCATCTTACAACATTTGCTTTCTCTTAAACCAGAGCTCATTATTCCAATCTTATCTTTAGAGCTATTATGTATCTTATGGATGCCGACCTATCTCTTTGTCGGGCTTACGTAGGAAGCTAGATGTTTGTTCAAGTGACGTTTCATGTCCCATCATCGAGATACATGCAGTTAAGTTAGAACCCATGTGCCCCCATGATACTATAATTCAACATGGGTCGTTGGATCTACAATGGATGTATATAATCAAATGGCCTACAATAATTGACAACTACACTTTAGACAGATCCCTAAAACCATAACTTTTCTATTGTTTTTATCTTTTTGAATTCATATTTTTCTCTCACGTCATCACTATTGGTAGGGCCTTTTTAATGAATAAACCACGAGCTTATATTAACTAGCCTACAACGTAAGCTCAACTCTAAGGGTTGAGATTGGATACAAATATCCACTCGCCCGCTATAAACATGTAAGAGGTCTCCAAGTAAGGGGATTCCCCTCTTTTCATTCTCTTCCTCTTGATATAACTTAGTAGTTAACTTTCATGACAAGAGGCTGGTTTAGGTATTAAAGTGACTATATCGAAGCATCCTCGAATGTTTACCATAGCCGTGTTCTATTTTGTAGTTACCCACATATCGAAACGAGAATCGATTGTAAACAATTGGCCTTGTTTGCCAGAATCACGAAACCTACCCCTTCGATCTTTAATGATTTCCCGAAGATTGGTACTAGGATGGTTCTTCTTTTTACAGAATTTTCCGTATCTAGCTTGTTATTGTCTCTTTTCCCCATTTTTCTTTTTGGATCTAGGTAAATTTGTTCATATTTTGTTGGTTTATTTCGGCTCCCAGAATTTCCTTTTTGCTTCGCTTAAAATCTTCTCATTGATATTATTTTACTCTATATCTTGATGGTTGTCAATTCTTTCGGCTGGAATTTGTGGCCTCTTTGAGTAAGCGATTACTTCATTCTTTGAAACCTGTTCGTGTATGGAAATCAAGAAAACTGTCTTAGGTAACCGTTGATGGGACTGCTAAACTCAGTTTAAGATTTGGTATTCAATCTTCATAATTTCCAGCTTTGTTTCTTTTGAGTAAAAAAATTGAGTAGAGTTGCATGGCAAAGTTTGAGTCAATTCAGATAAATAATGAAATGTTCAAGACCTTTGTTACAATCTATGCGGATAAATTTTAAAAGTTGATGGGAAGAAACCGAGGTTGGATTTCAACTGCATGACAGTAGTTTAGAGTAAAACAAAAGTCCAGAAGATGTCAAACAAACTCGAAGCCTTGATCAGATGCCTAGTGAAGAATTATTATTGCCAATTACTATAACCAAGTAGTTAAGCCAGGAGGGGATCTTCCGGTGTTGACTGGCTTATAGCAAACGCAAGAAAGTGAAGCGCCGACTAACTGAGAATAGCAAATGATTCACAGTTGCAGGCATGATTGGTTTCTTCCAGAATTTTCAGCACCCGAGCACCGATGAGTTTTCCTTATACTTATCGACCATCAATTTAATAAGACCGATCTTCACCAAAGCTGAAGTCTGAGCTTCTTGTGTGTAGGGCATGTATTTGTGTACCAAACCGATTTGAGTTCAATTGCCGAACTAGTAAGTGCTTGACGGAGCTATTGTTGGGTTCAAACAGAAGTATTTGTGCGTATCCAAGCTGATTCAAGTACCGAACCAAGCTGTTTGTTGCATTGCGACCGAGAGTAGTGAAGACTTACCGAGCTCTCCTATTTCAGAAATTGCCGAGCTGAACTTGTAGATCAACCAAGTGTGGTCGGAGCCAAGGTGGCCCATTGAAGTGCAGTAGTAAATTGCAGAATAGAATTGAAGAAGATCGCAGGCGCAAGTTGATTTTCGAGGCCATTGCTAGAGCTGTTCTTGGTTAGTGCCACTCTATCCTTATTGGGAGTTGCTGCAGTGGACTTGCAATCCAAGCATTTGAACACGAACCCGCCACCAGATAGCTTCCGATCAAGTAGTAGGAGGCGAACATGAATGGCTGCTATTATTATTCGTTGGCAAGCTGCTAAAAGTCTCCCTGCGGTGGCATGTTTAAAAGAAAAAAAAAAGAGAGAGGGCGGCTTTGCCAAGTTATTCATCGACTGGAGAATAGCAAGAGTTACTGGGCTTGGAGTCGTGAATGGCCAAATCCAAGCTAGTTGTCTAGTGTGCGTGAATCTGAGCTTGGGCGTAACCAAGAAAGTCCGAGCTTCTTATTTCAAGCAATAACATCCCAAGCTGCATGTAGCTGAGCTGAGTTGCCACAGGTTCGTCCTCCAATCTCTGAGCTCCATTTCAACCGAGCTTTTGTGCAGTTGAGCACAAAAGAGGTCCGTATGATCTTGACGAGCAATTCTGAGCTATTTGGCCGAGCCTAAGTTGAATACGAAAGAGAGTAGCAACAACTTGACACGAGAACCTCCTCTGAACCAATCCTAAGCTGAGCAATTACAAAGCTCTTCAGCCAAGCTGCTCTCCCATTGAACAACGGAGCAACATCCAGCAGTAACAGCTGAAGACATCAAGCAGATACCGAGCTCCAATTTCAAGGCACAGGTCAATGGCCTGACATGACAATGCTTCGATTTGAGTTCCAACAGAGGCTTCTTTGCACCACTGATGGACTTGAAGAGAATAATCTTGAAGTGTTGGTTTCTTTGAAATTATATAGTTGTAATTTGCAAATTCCAGACGTTACAGTAGATTGTCTTGTGTTTCTTTTCCTGCAACTTGTTTTGCAAAGTCCGTCTACTGATACCTGGTAACGAAGTTGGAGACAAGGTTTTCGATTTCTTTGGCCAAGATAACTCACCCCAAGGTCAGCAGCTTGAGGTTGTTGATAGGAAACGGCAGGGGTCTACTAATAATCATCTTTGGGTTGGAAGTCAGACACACAGTGCCTTCCCTCTTATGTCCAACGTAAAGAGCTATAGTGTACATCAATCAGACAGTGAGTCTGCTAATGGGACTTCTACTTTCCATGCGAAACATGGCATAAACTTTACATAACCAAACTTGAGGCAGGACTTAAATGTAAGTTAGTTCCAGAACCAGCAGGCAAATGGGTATTTGCAAGGATATCACATTTTTCTAGCAAGGCAAAATGAAGAAAACATCTTTGCTATGGGTACAGGATATAATAGACACAGTTCAACATCGATTAATTTCAAAACTCGCCGAGCTTTCCTTCTTACCAAGCAACCTTTACTTCAACAGATAACTTTTCATGCAATAACTAAGCTGACCTCGCGAACACACATACAAAAGTTGCCGAACAATAACAAGATTCGGCCGAACAACCCTTAGCAGACGGCCTAGCTTGTCACTACACCATGAACTGTGCTGAACTAAAAACCCCAAAGTCGCAGTCCATCAACATGATGTGCTGTTTGCTGTTGAACTCTACCAATATGAGCTCTGAGCATCTACAGGAATGCATAAGTCCGAGCTTGACGACCTGACATGAGTTCTTCATGAACAGAGCTAAATTCAAGCTCGCCTACATTGTTGACTTAACATAAGCTCTCTACGAATGGAACTAAGTTTGAGCTCTACGAGGAGGACATCATCCGTGTTATAGCTCTCAACAACCGAACTACAATAAACTCTAGACCAGCCAATAGGATTGACCTCTTGCAAGCTCTTTTCGACTTGAATTACACACAATCTGACCTAGATGAGCAACTGTGGGGGTGTTGGGTACAGATGCAAGTGCCACGTGTGTACCGTGTATGGAGTCGCGCTACACGTGACCAGGGAAAAGACTTGAGTGATTCATACGGGATGATCAGGAGTGAAGCGTAGAGAGGAAGGGTAGGCGATCTTAGTAAAGCTGTACCACGTATGGTGATAGGTGGAGGAGCACGATGGTATCAAGCTCCAAGATTAATGAAGAATAAGGTAGTGTTCTTGAAGTATTTAAGTGTTTGATCCTTAAGCAAAGTTTCGGTAGAGTAACAGTATTAATGGGGGTTTTTCATCTCCTTAAATAAGGATGTGGGTAGGGTATTTATAGGAAAGGGTAGTTGATCACATTCGTCAAATTATGACGGTCATCAATGGTTGAGATTGAAGCCCCTTATTAATGGATCTTAAGTGGGATATTTTCATGGGTTTAAACCCAAGTAAAGGTTTTATTTATTATTCTAGTATGAAGCAAACCAAGAAAGGTTAGATCGGATGGACCGATCCAACGAGTCTTACTTCAAGTCTATCATGCCAAGTTTCCTTTAATCATCCCAATAATTTATGGGCTTGACTCCTCGAGCCCTGTCACCTTAACCTGAGGAGTCAAATTTATTTGATTAATGGGCTTGAAGCCCAATATTAAATTTGGCTTTCTACATTTTGCCTCCTGACCAAAGTCTTTCGGACGAAGTCGAAGGGGTTTAGGCATTAAGTGAGCATTTTAGATGACTCAGGTACGTGTGCACTATTAAACAGTTGCGTCGCTGCCAAATTAATTTGAGAATTATCTTAGCGTACGAGTATGCAGCATATCTTAATCGTATGTCAAGTCCTAGGTTACATTGTATGTTGCCCCCAAGGCAACACTTTGAAATAAGTCTTCTTTAAGCTGTCTCTTCTTGAACTGATTTGTCTCTTCGATTTGATCCATATGACATATTGACTCCTTTTGAGTTGAATTTGCATGCTAGGTTCACATAATCGATCTAATTGGGTCGATTCCGTATATCATTGTTGCCTTGATTTTCTTTTCATGTAAGAGCACTCTTCTTATACGGTCTTCATATATAAAAAGCTTTGTGTAAATCAGATTTCATTTGCTGCGTTACGACTGGTAAGTACAACAGTCTCGCTAGCCAGTTAACCGGTAAGGGTGAAGGGGACAGCGTCCCCTGCAGAGTTTCAGGGGTAGTGCCCCGGAAGTTAAATGAAATTCTAAATTTATATTTAGAGAAATTCTTCAAAAAGTATTTGAAGAAAGACTCCTTATCAACATTTGACCTTATTTTTTTTTGTTGAACTTAGATTTTTTTTTTTTTTAGCGTTGTTTCTCCAACTTACTCAAAGTTAAGCCCATTATTTCTCTAACTTACTCAAAGTCATGCCCATTGTTTGTCCCCTTATTTTTTTTTTAGCCCCACCCCATTGTAAATTTGACAAGTGTCCCTTTTCTTTTTTCTTTTGTGTTACCTAATGGCAACTTTTTTCGTTTTTCTTCTGCTAGCCATTTTCCAAGATTGGACACAATGGCTACCATGTATTTCTTCCTCCCATTTCGTCTGTTCTTAGGACAAGCTCATTGAAGAGAAGTAAGATTTGGAGTTCCATCAGTTTCATTCTTGAAGACAGTAACTTTGTTCTTGGAGACAGTAGCTTCATTTTACTGGAGACAGTAGATTCATTCTCGAGATGGAGGTGGAGAACAAGGAAGAAAGGCTCCATTAGCTTGACTCTCAATGATAGAGACGAAAAGCAAGGATAAAAAAAGGTTCCATCAGCTTCGTTCTTGAAGACAGAGACAGAAAACAAGGGAAAAAGACTCCATTTGCTTGATTTTGATTCATGGAGACGAAGACAAAAACCTCAGAGACGGAAAATAAAGACAAAAGGTTCCAATGCAATGTTTGATGCAAGGCCATTTTATTCACAGGTGGTTTTTGCGAAGGACAACAATTGTGATTATTCTCCTTTTTAGGTAAACACTAAAAATTGATCACGATGAGTCTTACCCTTCTTCTTCTTCTTCTTCTTCTTCTTCTTCTTTTTCTTCTTCTTCTTCTTCTTCTTCTTCTTCTTCTTCTTCTTTTTTCAGCTCTTCCTTTCTTATCTATCCCTCTCATCATTTCTTTGCAGAGTTCTTTTTCAACACAGCTAGAGTTGATCCCATTCGTTTCACTTGCTATGTTATTACTCAGCATGTGTTTCAATTGGAAGGAGTTGGTCTAAAGATCCAACAGTGGTAAGCTTCTTAAATGATTGGCTTGTTAAGTACATATTTTACTTCAATCTTGATATAAATTTTACTAGCTCACTGTCTTATACTTCACATGACCAAACGCTTAGTAATAATTAATCGCAACCTAATCCTCATCTCTTTTGTTTGCATCATTGCCTCAGTTTGCATAGAAGTGTACTACGTAGCCCAACATATTTATTTTTGTATATTAAAACCAAAAGGTGTAGCCATTATATGATCTAGACAAGGATAAAGTATATTCCTTATTTCTTGTAAGACTAATACTCCTTAAGGCAGATTCTTATTATCCTTTCCTTATAGTAAATTTGAGGTAACATTACTCTTCATTTTCACAAAACTCAATACAACAAGAATCACATTTTTGGTTCTCCTTTGCAGTTGATGTAGGACCTACTTTTCCCCTTTACTTGGAATGAATTTGTAACCATGTATTTGCTTTTGTGAGTAATATACTTTCTATCATGTCAATAGCCTTAATAGATTTGACCAATGTGAGCTCCAAACCTCAGCATACAACACCACATATCTGGCATCAAACATGCTCCCTTTCTTATAAAACGAACATTTTCTCATTGTCTATCCTTTACAGGTAGTACGATTAATATTTAGAAGTCTGCAATCACATTTTGAGTGGTTACTATCTTGAACTCGCCAAAGTCAACAAATTAGCTCAGTTTAAAGAAGATCTCTTTACCACTTGGATCACAATTGCTTGCAACCTATGGGTTAAAAGTTTACAATCGTAACTTGAGGACCACATCTTGAACTAGCAATAGTTATCAAATCGGCATGGTTTAAAGATGATAGACTCTTTACCACACTGTGACTATTTTCTAACCAAGGGTTAGGAGTTTGTAGTTGTAGCTTGAGTACTGATCTTCATCAACGAGTGATAGCAAAGAGGCATAATACTTAGGTCATATGCGGCTTCCTTTTGTAACCTCCATAAAGCTAATTGCAACTTGTAGCATGAATTGAACTTGAAATTCAAATCGTAGAGGTATGCATACATGAATACACGAGGGTCGAGCATAAGCTGAGCACCTACAATTTGAACATAAATCTAAGACGTGAGCATATGAGAGTAACATGCTTGAGTTAGACATAACCTCCCTTTAACACAAGTACCTTTGGAGTAATATGTAAAACGAACTTTACTGCCCCCTAATACAAACACACGGAATAATCACGTAGAAGGACAATGAGGAATCCTCGTAACCATAAAATGTGAATTTGAACATAAACCTTAAACATAAGTGCATAAGACTAGAGTGCGAGTTTGCGAGCTCAACATGACATAAATCTTGCACTTGAACACATGAGGATTGAACACTTCAATTCAACATAGTCTCTTTAGCTTGAGCATATGTATGTATTCATCATGAGCACTTTTAAACTTTCTATATGAGTACGCGTGAGTTTAGTATGCAACTTGAGTACAACGCTTTTGGTATTTAAGCTGAACGTGAGTCTCATCATATGCATTGAACATAAGCCTTAATACATGAGCCTTGATCATGAGTGAATGTAAGGGATGCATTTGAACCTTGAACATGATAGTGAATATGAGTCTTGAACATGAGGGTCGAATGTAGGTGAGTGTGAGCCATAGTCACGAGTCTTCAACTCAAAGTGAATCTTCAATACAACATAATTTATGAATGTAACATGAGGTTTGAATATGGAATGAATCTTAAACATGTCATATGTGTTGAACATGATATCGCATGAGGCCTATACGTGATGTGAGGCTTGAACACAACATGAGTTTTGAACATGACGTAAGGTTTGAGCATTACATGAGTCATGAAAACTACATAACTCTTGAATACAACATTGGACACAATGTGAGCACTAAACACAATGTGAGGTCCCATTATACGAGTTGAACATGAGGCGTTGAACGTTACTCTTCTAATACGAACATGTGTTGGAAAACATCATCATAAGCATGTGAGCTGGGCGTAGTATCACTGATCTCATGTATGAATTGCTTATTGTCATCATGTATTACAAGAATCCTTGTGCATATGTGTCATCTCTAGTTTTCGTAATTGATGTCATACTTTTCGAATGGACCTTACTTCTACTAACTCCCTTACTCCCCTTCATTTATAGGTGTTCACTTTCTTTCATATAGATGTCACTGCTGCTTTTAGGGATCATCGACATGGGTAAAGAATTTGGTAAGAGCAGCTCTCATAGCAACAATACTGATAAGAACAATGAAATTTTAGCATATTCTGAGGATCATATCTCGGCAGCCCCCTTACTTCGAGATAAGTGGGTAGACCCAATTATTAAAGGTGACTTCTTCTAGTGAGATATAAAGAAGCGGGATACACATCTACATCTACCTAAGGATGGCAAGCTGCGTTTCATAATACAAGAACCTCCAGTATATAAGAGGGTTGAGATAGAAGTAGATTCTTTATTGCATTTTAGAAATGAGAAGAAAGAAATCCTTCTCTCAGATAGTAGTTTTGATGGCCTAAAGCATATAGTGACTGGCTGGTTGTCTTGGGTGATGTACATTTTCAAGAATCACGCATATACATCTATTTTGGAACAAGCGGCGGTGTATTACCCCATATGGGTGTCTTCTCATTGAACTTTGCACCACCCGTAAGAAATAGAAACTTAGCGAGCTATCATGTCCCGTTGGAGCAGTCACTCACATACCTTTGTGATAGCGTGGGGCAAGATCACTCCAACACTAGAGGATGTTGCAGTCCTTCTAAGCCTTCCTAACCTTAGACTGACCGACATCACTACAACTTCAATCTCGGAAGACGATTAAGCATTGATTAAACTATTAGAAGTGGACAAAGGAGAAGCTCTAGATACTCGCAGGCATGGTATGCTTAGTGCATGGATCAAGCATTTCTTTAAGCCAGACAAAGGTGATAAGATGGGGCCTCGATATCAGTGCAAATAAGTTCCTACATTTTGATGTGGCATAGTCATTGTTTACCCTTTTTCTTGTTGATGTTTACTTTATAACCCTAACCTAATATGTCTTGTCTTATGTTTCAGGTATGAGTTGGAAGCTTTTATTGCTTGTTGGTTGTCATCATTTGTATTCCCAGGGTACCCTGAAAAAGGTGTCAGTCCTTGACTCTTCCACTTGGCCATTCGTATTGTGTGAGGGGAACGTTTTTCTTTGGGGCCTTTTTACTTGGGTTCCTTGTATAGGTGTTTGGACCTCTTTCATGAAGGTTTGATACGCTCGTAAGGAAGATACGTTGTAGTGTCATATGTAGACTTGGTATTTCTTCATATGTTCTTTTGTGAGCGTTATAAGAGATATTCTGGTCTCCCACTTACACATTCTGATGTTGTCAAGCTCCGGGCTTGGGGATGGGTCAATAGAAAACTCCCAAGTACTTTGAAGAATGTCATTGATACCTGTCATGAGTTCAGCTTTCGTCCATATACAAAGGAATTGCCTGAATATGAATGGTACTCATAAATCTACCCTTCTGGTTCAGAGGACTTGGTAAACTTAATAGAGCTTCATGATGAGCTTTCTGATGTTGAGGTAAAGTTTATCTTATGGAGTACACCTGGGGATCTTTTGTCACTTCTTGATTGGGCCGATGCTTCTAATTGCTTCCTTGAGTGTAGTGCCATGAAGTATTCACCTCATTGGGTTGCTCAACAACTGGGGTTTGATCAAGGAGTACCTCATGATTTGTTCATTAGTTAAAGTTTTGATGAGTGTTGCAAGATGTTTAGACTTGAGAGCCGGAAGAACATTCATGAGAGGATCAGGTAATTATTCTTTCCTTTTATGGGTCATTCTAGGGTTGCTTCGAGTGGTTGGCTCACATATTGGAAGAATTGCTTGGATAGGTTTAAGAAGTATGTCTCGGAGACAGCTGAAGGGGATTTGCTTGAAATAATCATCCGAAGATGTGAATTTCACTTTCAACTTAAGGAAGACCTAAAATCATCTAATAATGTGAAGTCATCTGATGATACGCGGGGTAAATCACAAATCTGACGCTCACCCTTTCCCCCATTGATCATCAGATAACCTAAGTATAGTCGCATTCATGAGGTAGTATTATTGTTACACTTTCCTTCCTCCTTTTTTATATACTGGTATCTTCTTGAAACTTACTCTTCTTAGTTTTCTGAATTTTGTGTATATCACAGGAGCAAAAGGGAAAGGAGAAGGATGTTACTTCTACTAAACAGAAAGTGAGGAAGTATTATCTTGATGGAGCGAGCGGTGGTGTCCTTAAAGGGACTTCTTCAAGTTAAAGCATCCCTTTTATCACTCGTTCTTTTCTAAGTCGCTATGGTATGGGAAAGGTACTTTAAGCTAAAGATCCACTTGTTGTTACCAAGATTGTAGATGAAGGGGAAGATGACGTTCAGTTGGTTGATTATGAGGATTCTCTTGAACACACAAATGATGATAGAAAAAATTCCGTGACAGACATTGATGATGACCAAGAGGGACAATTCAATGATAGAACAGACTCCACAAAACAAGTTGATGGAGATACCTATAGTAATATTAGAAACCTCGATGTGTTCAATAACATTGATGATTATGAAAATAGCGAATTTTTGCTTTTAGAGAAAAGTATGATCCATGTGTTTACTGATGCTTTGATGGGTGCAGGATTTTGTAATGAAGAGATACATGCTGCTCCCAATGTTTCATGGATGTTACTGTAGTTAGCAACGTTCTTACCCTTTGTAGTGATGCAACTTCGCCTGTTCCAAGGGATCCCACATCATCACTCATTCTAGAGATTAGAACAATACAATATGGAGATAAAGGATCAGCAACCAAGATGGTAGCAAGCTTGGAAGATCCTTCCTCCTTTCATGGCTTTACGATACCTTCTGATGTCCTAGCACCACTGGAGCGCTTACATAGGATGGAGGGGGATTTTTGGGTAGGAACTGTCAAGACTGTAGACTTTGTAAATTTAACCTTCTAAATATGGTGTCGGATTCAAGTATCGTAAATATTTCCCTAAGTTGATAAGGTTACATAAAATGAAAACTAACTAAAGTTTTAAACTTGGAACTTAAAACGAACTTGAAAGACATTATTATACAATTTGCAAACCCTAATCATATAAGAAAACCCCAATCCCTACATGTGCGTACTTTTAAAAATGTAAACCTAAACTTAACAGGAACCGTAAATATCAAATCATAAAAATTTTTATAACTCTATAAAATTATCTTAATGCTTGAAAAACCATAAATCAATAAAATTATCAATAATTATGTGAAATCATATAAAACTGATAACGAATGAATTAAGGACTATTTCAAGTAATAATAAACAATAATACTAAGCTAGTTAAAGGAATAAATTAATAAATTTACAAAAATTACTTTACTTGTGTACATAAGTAGCCTTACAATATGTATATATATATAAATATATTATTAAGCAATTTCCTTCTTTTTTTTAGTTCTACCATATATATATATATATGTTGCCTAATAAAGCGACGATCCTAAATAATTAAGCCAATTGAATTTTAAGCTCTTAAGTATAAGTCAATTAATCCCAAGTTGGTGAAAAATCCTGAAACATACTTAAACTTACTCAAACCCTAAACCTTAAGATAATCAGGGACTTATAATCCTAAATAATTAAAAATATAATTTCAGTAAATTTTATTTAACTCTATAAAACTCTAAAATTTCTTAAGAAGCAAATCATAATCAAAAAATTAATTTAAGAACCAAACCCTAAAAGAATTTCATATAAGACAATTCCCTTATTTTCACTTATAAGTTATGTTATATATGGATAAGTTGTAAACCCTACTTTTTAGTGGACTTGTGATTCAATAAAGAACACTTCCCAAATGATCCTAAGGATAAACTAAGCTAAGAATTCAAGTTTATGTTTATAAACAAATTTAATTTTTCAATTCGAAACCCTATTATCGATAAAACTTGAATATGAGAACTATAGACTCTAAACCCAAAACCTTAAAACAATTAAGGACTTGTAACCTTAAGCGGATAATTAAGAATTTAATTTGAATAATTTTATTCAATTCTAGAAATTTTCATAATTTTATAAGAATTAAATCCTAACTTATAAATCAATTTAAGAGAAAAACTCCAAAAGAATTTCATATAAGACAATCTTCTTATCTTCATGCATAAGATTTGTGTACATGAATAAGTAAATCAACCAATCATCCTAAATAACTTATCAATTGATACATATAAATCTTACTTTTAGTAGGCTCATGATTTAATTAAAAGTATTGTCCGAACGTTCCTACAAATAAACGAAACTAAGAATTTAAGTTTACATTTAGAAACAAATCAAAAATTTTCAATTCAAAAACCAATTATCGATAAAATCTGATCTTGAAGAACTATGAGCTCTAAAGTCACTTAAAACCTTAAAACAATTAAGGAATTTTAGCCCTAAGAACTTTAGAAAATTTTACAATTTTATAAAAATCAAATCATAAATTACAAAATAATGTAAGATAAAAACCCTAAAACAATTTTCTATAAGACCATACCCTTATCTTCATGTCTAAGCCTTACATATAAATAATTAGACCAACCAATTACCTTAGATGACTTATCAATTGAAAGTTGGAACCATTTATTAATTGATAACTTATCAAAATCTAGTGGTAAGCCATTTTCCTTATCGCCCCTTTACTTATACTACATATAGACAATTTTTTACAAGATTTCACATGCTTAACTTCATTAAATGAGACAAGACAATTTCATGAACCCAAAGGACACTAAATGGCAGATTTGAATAAGGAGAAGAGGGGGGCCATGCTCTTATTTTTCAACCATCAATTACTTTCTCTTACATGCTACTATTCACTCCTTAATGCTTACATCATCAATAGTTGCAATTGTTGACTTTTGTGTAAGTTACAAGACAATCAATTAAAGCTTCTTGCACACACTTTTTCTCTCATTCAAAAATCCGCCACTCTCTCCCTCTTTCAATCTCATTTTCACTTCCTTTTCTCTTACTTTAAACATAAATCAAAAGAAGAAATTCAACCCCACAAAAATCCCAACATTGCTGCCACTATTTTTGCTTCTATACTCACGGCACCAAGCTTTATTTTATGCTCTCTATTTGTCAACTTTAAAAACCACTTTTAGGAACTTTAAAATATCCTTAAAGCCCCACTTTAAAGATCAAGACTCTAGTTCCAAAGGAGCTTACAAGAAGAAGGAGGAAAAAGAAGGAACATAAGAGGGTACTTAGTTGCACAACCACCATTTCTACGCTTTTAGGATAAGTAAGTTGTTTCTTTATGTTAGTGGTTTAGTGTTACATGTTAGGGGACCATGTTTTCATGAAGATATTAACATGATCATATGATGATAAAATAGGTAGACCACCTTAAGAAGTAAGCTTGTGAACCCTTTTACATGAAAGTTGAATTATGAGTATGCTAAGTTGAATTATGAGTATGCTAAGTTGGTGTTATGTAAAGATATATGTTTAACACTTAGAATGGAAGATTTTAAGTTAAGAAAATCATGAAATGTGTACATGAATGAGGAGACATCATGCTGGACGTAGAGTACATATGAGTCATTTAGATGTTATTTCCATTTCTATTAAGTTAAAGATACTTAAACCTAGCCTTAGGTAAAGGAAAATCCATTATATGAACCTTTTATGAAGAAACCAAACTTTTGAGATATGAACTATGATATGAAAGTTATGATAAGTATGAGATCTACTATTTTCATGTAAAGTATAAGCTAAGTAATCATCTCATGGAAGAGAAGTTAAGTTAAGATTTGAATATAAGTAACTTAGGTTCATGATCTAACCCTTAAACTAAAGAAAATGATGAAATAAGTTGAAAAACCAAGTGAGAACCCCTTGGATTCATCACGATTAGATCTATAACATAACTAAAATCCACTTAAAATATGATAAAAGTAAGCGAACAAAGTAAAAAGATTAACTAAAGCAAGTATACAAAGCTTAAAACTCAAAACCTAGCTTAAAACTCTCCAAACGAGCCTAAAACTCTAAGTTGGGCTTTCATTAAAATTCTGAATAGCACTTTAAAATATTAAGAAATGTTGTTTTGAAGCCCACAAGAAGTCCACCTAAGACTCCATAAACCCAACAAAGTCACAAACTTTAGTTTGAACTAAAAACAAGCCCATTTAACAACTTAAGTTCATATAAAAGCCCAAGGAGTTGTTGTTGGCATTAAGAGTGTAAACCAAAGTTGGAAATCTGACCTTAAGGAGTATTTTAAGTTTAGAATAAAGTCCTAAGCCTAAGCCTAAAGAATTTCCCAAGTTACCAAAAAACCCATTAACCAAATAAAGCCCAAAAGCACTCTAAATAATGAGGATTGCTATTGTTTTAACTTATGGGCAGTTTTGCATACCTCATCACGAAAATATAACCTCACCATGTTAAAGTACACTAAAAAATGATAAAGATTGACTATAAGATTACAAAAATCTAATTTAAAACGAGAAAGTTATACGCGATTGAACTTTTAAGTAAAAATAGGAAAAATTATGAAACCAAGTCAAAAGTATAACTTAAAGGGTTTTAGCTTAGTTTTCTAGATTTTATTTCAAATTCTTATAGTATCGTATTTGTAATGTCCAGGGGACCTTGCTTTTGGGAGACGACCTATCTCAGATTATTTTGATTGATCTACATAACTGAGTGAGTAAATTCCTGATGGCTCTTTACTTGATTTTACTTATAGAATAGATGTGTCTAAACTTATATATATATAAATTTGGATGCTTGTGGGATATGGGAAACACATGTGTATGAATTTGTGGATAAATGCGATGACTTGTTAATTATATATAATAATAGGAATTGTTTGTACTAATATATACATGTGAATTGTATGGAATGAAATTGTCTGATTATCTTGAAAATCGAGTTAATCACTTATACGATTAAGAAATCAAAATGAATCATGCATTCCCCATATTGCATACAGATAACACCGATTGTCACTTCACATAGAAGATAGGAAGGAACTCATAGGAGGACGTGCCTCTCACAGGATTGGGCACTAGCTATATCATCATATATATTGAATCTCTGTCTTAAGCTGATGGGCTTACTAGGAGTTGGGAGACGCCAACTATTAGCAAGGGGCCGAGTCTTGTGGCTTTTGCTTAGGGCATGTGTTTGTAGATTGTGGAGGCCATTATACCACTAGACTTGGGATTTAAAAAAAAATATGATTTGTTATTTGGTAAAGAAAGTACATACATATATATATATATATAGTTTTGTTTTGGCTTAAGTACAATAGTGCTAATGAATTAAAACCTAAGGTTTAGAACCCGAATTTTGGTTTGAGTCGGTTAATTATCTCTAAAGCACTATTATAGGGGGTGTAATTTTGAGTCGTATGCAAATCCTAGGTTGCTGCATGCGCTGTTTAACATGCCGATTGTTCATACATTCATATGATTGTGCATCTAATAAATTTTTGTCATGCATTATTGATGAGGGTAATTATCTCACTAAGCGTCAGCTTACATCCCAACGGTTTTTTTCCTTGTAGGTTGATCGATAGTTGGGATTGGGATAGGAATCGAGTGTAGAGTACTACTATTGAATCGGTATGATGAAAAGGCTTATGTAGTTAATTCGAAATGCTTCGAAAAACGACTAATATCTCAATTAAGTTTAGTATCTTTAGTAAGTTTAGAATTTTCTGGAATTGTCTATTTTATTTCACTATTTTGGTAGGGGATAACGATTCTCTACGGTTTTGAGGAATTATGGAAAATTGATATCTATAATTATTTATATTATATAATGAGTCAATGAACTAAAATTGAAGACTCTAGCAAATAACTATTTAGAGTCTTGCAATTTTTGACTTGTAAGGCGATCTTCTTATCATGGGTGCATACGTGATATGGAAATTTGAGGTAATACTACTAGGCCCCTCTTAGGGTCCTTATAAGGACCAAATCGAGAAAAAAAGTTCCAATCCAAATAGGTGGATCCCAAACTAGGATTATCCACCATTTAAGGCCCCTTGGGCACAAACATGCCAGTCCTCTCGCAACCAAAATCATCTAAAGCCTTTAGGCATAATAAAGCGAGTCCTCTTGCTATCAATTGGAGAACCCATGTTAGCTTTGCCTTAACATTAAAATATTATTTATGGCTCCATGAGTCCTTATAGAGATCATACAAAAATATATTTAAGAGTAGAAAAGCTTTTTCCAAAAATACTTTTCTCAAGATTTTTGCAAAGCTAACACTTTCCATTCATACCTTTATTGAGTCATAGACATGCGATGAGTATAATTGGTTATTTTGGTCTGATATTTATATTTATCAATTTAAAAAGGTGATCACATAGATGATAGCAAGCAAGTAAAGCAATCATTTAGACATACAAGTAACAGCAAGTAGTAAAACCTCATACAAGTAACACGTACAAGCAAGTAGCAGGTTATTAGAACTCTCTCACCTGGATTATTGCTCATTCTCCAAACCTTTGAGGTTCTCAGAATTCAATATTGAATGCCTAAATCAAAATAGTAAAACTTATAAGTATTCTGAGAAGTCAAATTCCTCAGTTAACTAAAAGTTTATTGTAGTTTGTTTAGTTTCCTCAATATAACCTAAGTATAATGTATATAAGGTTTACCATACTCAATGGGATTAACAGTACGATTTTCTTATATTTGTCAGTTATGAGAATTCCTTTATGTATTTAGTAACTTTTCATTCTAATTCTGATATTTGCGAACTTATAATCATTTTTCATCGTTTTCAGATGTACGTTTACACGGTGATGTCCGTTTTGGACGTTAAGACCTGTGTTTTACGATATGGGCTAAATTTATTGAAAATTTATCTCATTGAAGCTTAATTATTCTTATTGCTTATGTTTATATCCAATTCTAGTATTTAATGATTTCATTAGCCATTAGCTTCTTACACTTAGGAAATTTTACAATGGTATTACTAATTCACATACTTGATTAAGTTTAATTTAATTTAGAAAGTGTATTAGGGTTTAAAAGATATTCGACTCCTAAGTACATGTATACATATATAGGTTATATTCTTATGTAATCTTATAATTTATCATTTTATAAGCTTATGCTTATGTCATTGCTTAGGTTATCAATCACTTGTGTCATAGCTTATGTTATCATTTGTTTATGTCATGGCTTATGTAATCATTTGATGATGTCATGGCTTATATAATTCATTCATTACATATAAATATATATATATATATCCTTATGTATGTATATCCTTATGTACTCATACATATGTTATATACATACCTATACTTCTAACATAATAATATGTATACTTATGTACTTATACATATACTAATATATATACCCATATATACATATGGTGACATACATATTTTTATATGTATTTTCATATGCCTTATTTACCCTCTTAAGAAATCTTCACAATTTCATCTTTTTTGTATTTTAAGGATGTATTTGGCATGATATATGTACGTATAGTTAGTATATGCCTTATTTTAGGTTATGTACATAATGGATACTTATGTACAATGGGCTTTATACATGTATTTATTGAATATACTCTTATATATACATACTTAGATATATGTACACATGTGTTCTTCTTCCATGTACTAAAGATTCCTACACTTTTAAGCATGAATATGAAGCTTCCTCTTCCAACAACACATATGCACATATTATACCAACTTTCTATACTAACTTAACTTACATAACTAACTACTACAAAACATAGATAATCAAATGATGACATACCTCTTTCTCCTTGATTTATGTGAGTAGAAATTGTGAAAGTGAAGTGTTGAAAGAATATGAGAATAAGGAGCAAAAGGGGGGAAGGGGGGTGGGGGGGAGGGGGGGGGGGTAGTTGGGGTTTATGGTTTGAGAAGGGGAAGAAGAGAGTGTTTTGTTGTCTTAATTTTGTGTTTTCAAAAAGAAATGAGTGGGGTCTAGATGGGAAGGGATGTGGACGGCAAAGAAGGGAGGAAAAAGAGAAGAAAAATCCAAAAGAAATGAAAAGAAATCATTAGAAAGGAAAAGAGAATTCCAGATGACAATGACATTTGTTAACTTAGTCAACCTTTGATTTGGTCAAATGTTGACTTAGTCAACTCTCTTAGAATTGCATGTAATTTGAATGCTCATAATGAAGTAATTAAGAAAAATTAGGAAGAAAATTAAAGAAATGAAAGGAAATGTGGAGTTTGTTGAAATAATTAGTAAAAATAGGTAAGAAGATCTTTCTCTAAGTATTTATATCCTAGAAACATCATTTGGTATGCCACTTTATGTAATTGTCATGAAAAGTATCATTTAGGGTACTAATACCTACTATATGTAATATAAGCATCAACTAAACTCTTAACTCTATATAATACTGACTTAGTTATATACTTCGAAGATGGATGTGATCTAGGATGCAATATCTTAGTTTCTAAAGGATTACTTAAGAATTCCAAATATATATGCATGATTGAAAGTTATCTCTAATCTTTCACTGATGATTTGGCAAATATGAAGGTTATATTATCAATTAGGGTTTTAGGGTATATTATGATGAATTAGTGCTCGTATGTCTTTAACGTTATAGTTTTAAGGTTTTTATTACTTTAAGGCACAATTTTTAATGTTTTTACACATTTAGAGTTTAATATATTCATACGCGATTAAGTCTTTGATTGTTATCTTAGGGTTTTGATGAGGTTGAAGATTAACTTTTGTAGTTACATATACTTGAGGTTTTGGGATCTTTGTATATGATTAGAGGTTCAATTGGTAATTTAAGGTTTTTTATATTCACTTTAGGTTTTGAATTGAAATTTTAATCGATTTTAAATCTCACTAGCTCTATTGACTTCAAGAAATTATCTACAGTTTGGGTGTTTGATTCTATACTTAGAAAGCTAGATTCGCGGGGTTTACAGGATCAGTCTGTTTCTGTTCCAATGTGACTACTTATATCTTGGGCCTACTTGGGCAAGTTGTAAGGTGTTTGATGAGGCTTAGCGCTTGCTATCTACAGAAAATCTCAAACTTTTGATTAGTAGTGTCATTGCAGCACGTACCTTCAGATTCAAGCTCAACAAGATGGAAATCATTACAGATGAAGCTCAAAAGGTGTTGGGTAGTCGAGACATTAAGGAAAGATATGAGCTACTCAAAGTTGAACTTGCAAAGGCACAACTTGAGAGAGAAGAGCATCTGGCAGGCATAGATCTTGATTCTACTGTAGCATCTAGTGTTGAGTATTGATAGTATTACTTTTGTTCTCTTTACACCCCACCCCCCTTTTTCTTTAATGGAGTGTAAGGACTTGTTAAGCTTAGTATGTGTAATTTTTCTTCTTGCTTATTTGAGGTCCATGCCTTTACATGGAACATCGTGAATTGACGTGACTTGTTTGTTGATTTAGTACGCCCTTGAAAGTTCACATCATTATATGCTTAGAAAACATTACATTTCTATAGTAGCACTTTACATGATAATTTACTTCATGGCTTGGTAAATTTTCAAGAAAACCTTACATAGTGGAAGTGTAGTCCATTTGCAAGCAAAGATTTGAATATATAATCTGACAGTATGGAGATATTGATTAGAGTGAGGATTGTTAGTTCCATTAGACAGTCACATCGTGAGTTAAGGGGGTATTACCTACCACTTAACTATTTTTACATGCTTTACGAACGTATACTCAAATAGTGCAAGTCATTGTCTTATTCAATAGAGCATCTTATAGTGCGCCTAAGAGTCAAAGCTTCAACTAGTCGACAACTCATATGATAAATTTATATTGCGCACTTGGGAAGCAAGTCTCTTACCAAGAAACAGCATTACAAACACCAATACTTCGTTATTATTATGTTTTTTCAACCTAAGGTGCGCAAAGGAGATAATAGTAGGAATAGATATGCAAAACAAGCTCGTATAGCTCGAGTTGTAAGTTTCATTCATTTAACTTTATCATAGTTTCCTTTTTACAAATGAAACTTTTTGATATATTGAAAATTGATAGGAGCAGTAATAGCATTCGTGCTGGGATTCTTGAGTTTGCAATATCCACTTTTGTATACTTCTTCAACTATGAAAGGTCCTTCCCATTTTAGTGTAAACTTGGGCGCTGGGGTTCCTTGGTGCACATGCTTGACTACACGAGGTACGAGTCATCTTGTTGAAACGATCTCTTTTCACTAAACGGTTATATGCCACTCCAAGCCTATGTTGATAATTGATGAGATTATGTTTGGCGATATTATGCCTTCCGTCTAATGCTTTTAGATCTATCACTTACAATATGTCCGGTTCGAGCTAAGCATTGATTGCCAACCTAGCAGATGGGATCAAGACTTCTATGGGAACTACTGCTTTAGTCCTATATATTAGAGAAAAAGGAGTTTCCCGCATCGGCCTTCGTTTAGATGTCCTATGGGCCCCAAGCGCTAACGGTAGCTTATCATGCCATGCCTTATGATTATCATGAACCATGCGACTAAGTATCTTCAACAAGCTCTTGTTAGTGGCCTCAGCTTGTCCATTTCCTTTTAGGTAATACAACGTAGACTTTACATGGTCAATATTATAGGAAACCAGTAGTTGGCGGACATGCGAGTTGATAAAAGGAGTGCCATTGTCAGATAAAATATGCTTCGAAATCCCGAACTTACATATGATATTCTCCTTCATGAAACCCGCAATTGCTAGTCCTGTAGCCTTCCTTAAAGGAGTTGCCTCTACTCACTTTGTAAAGCATCTAGTTCCTGCTAAAATCTAGATGTATCCTCTCGATGGTAGATGTATAGGTCCAATAAGGTCAAAAGCCCACGTGTCAAAAGGCCAAGGAGTTGTGATGCTATGGAGTGCGACCGTAGGAGTGTGAATGGCATCTCCATGTTCTTGATAGACAACACACTTCTTAGTGAAGTTGAAAGCGTCTACTTCCATTGTTAGCCAATAGTATCCTCTATCGAGTAGATAATAATATAGTTTCCTTCCTCCTTAATGCTCCCTGTACTCTCCAGCATGCGCCTGAGTCAAAACTGTTTCCGTTTCAAGAGGAGCGATACACTTTAGGGTTTTTCCCATTAACGATACTCTATAAAGCTCACCTTCGTACATAAGATACTTCCTGGCCTTTTGCTTTACAAGCTTAGCATCTGTACTATTCATCGGTAACATATTGTTCCTCAAGTAATCAATGTACAGGCGCTTCTAGTCTCCAGCACTAGATACAAAATTACACTCACTCTGGTCGGGAAGCTCAGAACATTTAGGGCAACGTACTTGCACTTGAAGTGCATTTTTAGCCATTGATGGCCAATAATACCCTGCATACTGAATACGATGATATAGTAGTGGCCCTTCCTCCCCACACCAGATTTGGTGATACTTGTCTAACTTAAGACGAGCTTCCTTAGAACCAATACATTGAGAAAGAACACCTTTTGGACACTTATAATATAACATTCCGTTGATTTTAACGAAATTCTTCAGAGCCAAAACAGAAGTCACATTAGGGTGTGCTAATTATTCCATTAATAGACTGCGCCAATCGTCTTGGATGTCTTCATCCTCACTAACAAAATTTAAAGCCGTACATAGGATAGATTTCTTGACTACTTGGATTTTCACATTACCACTAGAATCTTGAATCGGCATTTTAGATGTTAATGTAGCCAATGCATCGGCATACCTATTTGTCGATCAACTCGTGTGCTTGTACCATACAGAATTAAATTTTTTGACCATAACTTGCACTGCAGCCCTATAAGGTGCAAGTGTAGGTTCCTTTAATCCAAACTCACTTGTGGCCTATCTAATGATTAAATTTGAATCACCTCGAATACACAAATTATGTGCTTTAACTCTTCGTGCAAACAACAAACCAAGTAATACTGCCTCATACTCGACTTCATTATTGGTACATAAAAAATCAAGTTTAAATATTAAGGGTATCTCTTGACCTTCAGGTGATGTTAATATGATTGCTGCTCCCCAGCCTTGATTCCCTGTAAAACCATCAAATTGAAGTGTCCATTCACCACCTGCCTCGACCATCATAGTATCTTCATGAAATTCAGCTGGTATTATGCCTTTAGTTGAGCCCTCTTCTGCATTTGGGAAGTGTGCTAATAAATCAGCTAGGGTTTGTGACTTAATGGTCTTAGGGGATTTCACTGAGATATTGAATTCTCCAAGAAGGAGTAACTACTTAGCAACTCGTCCCGATAAAGCTGGTCGTGACAATAAATACTTGATTGGATCCAAATGAGTTACCAGATTGATCTTATGCGCAAGGAAGTAATGCCGTAACTTCTACATGGCAAATACCAGTGCGAGGCAGTGTTTCTCACAAGTTGGGTACTTGACCTCGTTGCCTTGAAGGGTTCAGCTCAGATAGTATACAGGTCGCTCTCGACCATCAACTTCTTATGCAAGCAAGGCCCCAATGGACTTCTCGGTAGATGTAAGATATAAAATCAATGGCAATTCTTTGACGAGCATTGTCATGGTCTGAGGAGAAGTCAAGATCATCTTGATCTTTTGAATTGCCTCCTTATGGACCTATTCCCATTCAAATGAAATTCCTTTCCTCAAAAGTTGGTGCAATGGGTATGAAATCTTAGCAAATGCTGGTATAAACCTTCTGATATGAGAGACTTTTCCCATGAAAGTTTTTAGTTCCTTTAAAGTAGTAGGGGATGGCATCGCTCTTATAACTTGTGCTTTCGTAGGATCAACATCAATTCCTTTTTGATGGATGACAAACCTCAAAAATTACCTTGAGGATACTCTAAAAACACATTTTGAGAGGATTCATGCGAAGCTTGTACAACTGACATCGTTAAAAAACCTTTTGTAAATGAACTACGTGATCATGTGTCCTTTTAGACGTAATGACTATATCATTGACATAATCCTCCATAAAGTCATGCATCATGTCATGGAATATAGCAGTCATTTCCCTTTGATATGTGGCGCCTACATTCTTAAGCCCAAATGGCATAACGGTATAATAAAAATTTCCAACTGGTGTACGAAAGGCGGTACACTTTGCGTCCCCAATTGCCATCTTAATCTGATTATAACCACTAAATCCATCCATAAATGAGAATAAATCACGTCCTGCAGTTGTATCTATTAGAGTATCGATGTTTGGTGAAGAAATTTATCTTTAGGACAAGCCTTGTTTAGATCCTAGAAGTCCACACATATTCTTATCTGTCTATTCTTCTTTCTTATAGGAACAATATTGGCAAGCCAAGTAGGATGTTGGATGGGCCTTATAAATCTAGCTCATAATAGCTTCTCGACTTCTTGCTTAATTTGGACTTCAATCTCAAGGCGAAAAACCTTCTGTCCTTGTTTTACAGGTGTAACTCCTAGGGAAATGCTTAATCTGTGTACTATGAGATTAAGGTTCAATCCTGGCATTTCTTCATAGGTCTATTCAAATATGTCTCTATATTCTCTTAGCAATTTGACAATGTGAACTTTTATTTCTTGTGGGAGGCTCTTGCTTATGAAGATTGGCTGTTACGACTCTTTCGGTCGCGCTAGATCCAATTCTTCTATTTCCTCAGCCTGTGGCTTCATTTGGTCTTGTAGTTGTTATGGGGGGGGGGGGGGGGGTTGGACCTCTTGCACTGGTATGGGATTTGAAGAGGAAAAATATACATCCTCAGACCCCTGAGATTGTCATTAGTAGTATACCCTACTTCCGTCTTCTTAAATGAAGCTTTCAATTCCTTTAGGTTGCTTGTTCTTCTTCTTTCCCCCAAGACACCCGTGCATCTTTCTTTTCTTCTATTGACCATCTTGAATTTCTTCCCATGTAGGTAAAGGGATACTAATCGGCTTGGCTATTGTGGTCTCGCCTTTTTCAGCAAATTCATCAAAGTAAGCTAACTCAGTGAAATATGATTCGTGTTGCTCGAAAGGATTCTTGGTAGCTTGAATAAATACATCCTTCCCTTTCCAATGGCCCTTAATACATTGATGCAGTTTGGATGGGACCAAGTTGTGATTGTGTAGCCATTTCCTATCGATGAGTAGATGGTATTTGACCAACACATCAATCACATGAAAGTTAGTAGTACCATAAATAGAGCTAACCTTGAGATCAACATTAACATAACCAATAGAATCTGTAGGGGCATGGCTAAATCCATTTATTGATATAGGTTGTTTGACCAATCGTCGAATATCAATTCCAGTAGCCTTAAAAGTACTCATTGCCATGATATTTAATGAAGAACCATTATCAATGAATGTTCTCTTGACTGGGGACCCATTAAGCATACCTTCTACATATAAAGTGTGATTGTGATTGGAATTTTTCACACATATGTTTGCATCAGTAAATAAAATTGCATTTTCGTGTGCTGTGGCCATCTTCTTTATAGGCTGTGCTGAACTACACTCTACGTATTGATTCTCAGAGATTTGTGTGAGTGCAGTTGTTGCCAGAAGCCGAGCTTTCTCATTGAATCCTAAGAGATCAAAGAAATTCCTACAGTTAGCTGCCTCCAACAATGCCGTCACAATAGGTGGGCGTTCATCATCCTGAGCTTCAATTGACTTTCCTTTATCTTCATCATTTCCAGTAGTTTGGGCATCAATTATTTCAATGGTGATAGGATCATGACTAATGGCATTGATAGCTGTTGTGGGTAGGAAGTGGATCATTTCTAACATCATTGTTATCGATGATCAACTCACCGCATGCAACTTGATCATTGAATATTTTCTTTAAAGTGAAACAATCTTTAGTTGGGTGACCAATAATCCAATGAAATCTATAATACTTAGGATCACTTTTTTCTTCATTTGTGGGGAGACACTTGACCCTCAGAAGCTTAATGTTTCCATTATAGAGCCACTGGTCAAGCATTTGATGTACTTTGGCCATGGGACAAGGATATATCAAAGATGACTTGGTGTTAGTAGGCCTATCATCTCTTTGTTTCTTTGCTCCCCTTGGTGATTTGCCTTGAGTTGCACTTATAAACGAAGCGCACTTATTGAATCTCCCAACTTCACTTCTTTGTCGTGCCATTGAGTTGTTGGTCCTTTGCGCGTTCTCAACTAGGGTAGCAAAGGAAGCTAACGAAAGGTTTTCAAGGTAGACCGCGTACTCAAGAAATATCCCTTAGATACAGATCTTGACCAACTCTCTCTCATCACAAATGTCTTGTATATCTAGTGAATGCTCTCTAAAGCGCTCGATATAATCCATCAGATCTTCTTTAGACTTTTGTCAGATCCTTCCCATGTCAGTAAGGGTGACTATCTCTTCTGTAGAGAAGAACTTCTCCAAAAAAATTTTATACATACTACCCTATGAATCTACTAATCCTGGAAGGAAATTAACATACCAGGTATATGCCTTCTCAGTGAGTGACTTGGAGAATTCTTTTAGTTTCAAATTGTCATCTAGGTCATATACTTCCAGCGTCTCGATGAATTTCAGCAAATGTTCCTTAGCACTTCCCTTCTTGCCATTAAATACCATGAACTTCGAGCTGACATAATCCTTAGGGTATGACTTCGTGACAATGCGTTGATGATATAGAAACTTCAGTTCTGGTATCCGAACCATAGATTTCGCTTGTATCTCCTTTAAATATATATCCAAATTTTCTTTAGTTACAAATGAACCTCTCTAAGTAAATGCTTCGGCCCTTAGTGACATCGCAGGAGCAGGATGCATGGGAGTTAGATTCACAAGTGTAGATCTTGCAGACATGGGATTCATTGGTATTAGATGTACAAAGTCAACAATCGTAACATGTGGTATAGCATGTAAGGATGACAAGCCTCCAATTTGAACTCCTTGATTCCTTACTTCAGGTAACGAATCTTGCTTGGCTGTAGGTTCTATAGTAGGAAGTTGTTCTCTAATGCTAGGAGTAATATGCTTATTGACAACTAGAAGGTTGGGTAGGGTATATTATTGCACCACATGGGAAGGGTCCGGGGAAGTTGCTCCTTGTTGCATAGTAGCAAAGGCAGCTAAAGCAGGCGCACATTGAGAAAACATTGCCATAAGTTCATTAGGTTCCGATTAGACTTCTACAGCTTGCGCGTTAATTGTGCATTATCAAAGATACTGTCCTGTGTGCTATCACCTTGATTAGTGTCTCCAGTTGGAGGTGGATTTTGATCATTGGTCATAGAATTAACATTTTATTCTTGATTAGTTCCTTCAGTAGAGTCAGGTTGTCTTCGCTTTGGAGGTATCATGATGTGAGTATTAAGTCTTCCCTCCCTAGTAGAGTCACCAAAAAAATGTGGGGGTATTAGGTACAGATGCAAGTGTTACGTACGTGCTGCTTATGGAGTCGCACTACACTTGACCAGGGAAAAGACTTGAGTGACTTGCACGGGATGATTAGGAGAGATGCGTAAGGAGGAGGAGTAGGTAATCTTAGTAAGGTTATACCATGTATGGTGACAGGTGGAAGAGCACGATGGCATCAAACTCCAAGATTAATGAAGGACGATGTGGTGTTCTTGAAGTATTTAAGTGTTTGATCCTTGAGGCAAAGTTTCGGCAGAGTAACAGCGTTAATGGGTGGTTTTTCTTCTCCTCAAATGAGGATGTAAGTAGGGTATTTATAGGAAAGGATAATTGATCACATCCATTAGTTCATGACGGTTATCAATGGCTGAGCTTGAAGCTTTTTATTAATGAATCTTAAGTGGGCTATTTTCTTGGATTTAGGCCCAAGTAAAGGTTTTATTTATTATTCTAGTGTGAGTTAAACCAAGAAAGATTGGATCGGATGGACCGATCTAACGGGCCCTATTCCAAGCCTACCATGCCAAGTCTCCCTTGATTATCCCAATAATTTATGGGTTTAGCTTCTCGAGCCCTATCATCTTAGCTTGAGGGGTCAAATCCATTTAATTAATAAACTTGAAGCCCAATATTAAATTTGGCCCTCTACAACAACCAAGTACAGTTACCCCAATCTTTGATAGCTCCCGAGTTGCAAATTCGAGTGACTGCTTAGATAGACAAGTAACTCCTCCGAACCTTCTACAAAGCTGACCTAAGCGGTAAACATGAGTAGCCAAGCTCAAGCACGAAGAGCAGCAACATGGCAAAGCGGGGCTTGAAGTAAACTTACTAGGCTGACCTTACGAGATGAAAGACCGAACAAGTCCACAAATGATTTAGTCGAGTCCAGCTGCTACTTTACAGCAATTGTCAAGCAAATTTTGCAGTGAGCCGAGTATATAGGAGAAGTCCATTGACATTGACTTGAACACGTTGTGCTCGGTCACGTGGGCTTGTAACTCTAACGTGAAGAGGGTAATAAGGTGGAGACCGAAGATTTAGATGTTTACGGACTGTTCCTTAGGCCTGAGTGTCTCCTTGGTAAACACATTTACCACGGGCCACCGTGCCTGCGACTGCAAATGTTATGCGAAGAGTCTGGCTTTGTAACACCAGAGGCTGTGGTGGAAATCCGATTCTGGATGTGATCGGAATGTGCCCTAAGATGCCCTTAAATTGGAGGTTGAATTGGAGAATAGGCTGAGTAGCTTATCCGAGCTTCTCCTCGCACCGAAGCTGAGCTGTCCTCGCAGGTAATTCCAGTTGAGTTTTCTATGAGGCCGACTTGAGCAAACTAACCCGAAAGCTGAGCTATGACTCCGATAAAGTAGCAGACATGAGCGGTAGTAACTTGACGCCAACGTGAATAACTATAAATTAAGGGCACTAGAAGGAATTTTAACTCCGAAGAACCTACTTCATCCTTTTCTTGTACAAGCCCGAACTCTTTAAGTTGTTACCAAGCAGCTCCGAAAGCCGATTAGAGTTGCCGAGCAGCCCATTACTACAACAAACTCGATAATTCTGTTGTATCACAATCACAGATTGAAGACTTTGATTTGAAAGAGCATGTGTAGACCGAAGCCATCTCTCCGCCCTGACACTTGTACATCTAAGCAGTAGCGAAAACCCCAGCTACCCACATGTAGCATGAGCAACGAGGCAACACCTTCCTGCAATAATTAAAGCACCTGGCGTTTGTAGCTCAACTGAGATCAAAGCAACTATATACTGAACTGCTCGCTGACAGCAGTAATAGAACGGCCGAACTGCTATTAGCGTTCATAATCTTCCCTTTGTGAAGTTTCATTCAGTAATCAACAAATATCCTTCGCAACTCGAACAGAGAAGTAGCAATGAAGGTTCGAGAGAGACAGAGAGAGAACAGACAGAAATACTGAATGATCTAAAACTGTTTTCTATTTCACTTATTATTGCTGTACAATGGTTTGCGCATATATATATATATATATATTTATACAAATGCCAGGTTATGTGCAGACGTGTAATAAATAGAAATATAATAGAAGACAAACAGATATTTCCACAAAACACACACCTACCTCTCTCCCCCCCCCTCAAGTGGGAGCTGTACGAAGCCCTAACATGGAAATAGCATAAAAAAGATTAGCAATCAAAGTGAGCTTGGTGAACGAGTAAGCCAATTGTTTAGAAGAACTAATATGAATTGGTGAAATAAAGCCACTAGCAACATAGTCTCTGATGAAGTGAGCATTAACATCAATATGCTTCGTTCGATTATGTGAACAAGGATTCTTGGCAATCAAATTGGTGGACCTATTGTCACAAAATATATTGATAGGATGAGGAACAGAAACATGAAGGTCATGTAAAATATAAGAAGTCCAAAGGAGATCCTTTACAACAACAACCATGCTCTAGTATTCCACTTTAGTGGAGGAAGTACTAACCATAGACTATTTTTTAGATTTCCAAAGAACTAGTGTCTTACCTAACATGATGCAATAATGGGAAGTGGACTTATAATCATAGGAAGAAGACACCAATTAGCATTGGTATAGCAGTGTAGAGTAAGAGGATTACTTTGAGGATAATAAAGACCAAGACCAAAACTGCCCTTGAGAGATTTGAGTAAATGAATTGTAGCTTGCATATGAGGTCGACGTAGGGTGGAAACAAACCAACTAAGTTTGTTAATGGAAAAACTAATATTGGGCCTTGTCAAGGTTAAGTACAAAAGGCTCCCAACAATGTGATGATATGAAAGGGGATCATCTAAGACATCACCTTGATCCTTATGTAAAAATAGCCCCAATGGCAAAGGTAAAGTAACTAGATGAAACTCAGTAAGACCAACATCGTCCAAAAGATCAAGAATAAATTTTTGTTGGTTGAGAAACATTCCAATATTAGTCTAACATAGTTCAAGACCAAGAAAAAATCGAGCAATTCTAAGATCTTTGATGGTAAACTAATTATGTAAAGCTTACTTCAAACCGTTAATGGAATAAACACAAGTACCAGATAAAAGCATATCATTAACATACAACAATGCAATTAGAAAAAATCCATCAAATTGAAAATTATAAAGAGAAGGATCACTGATTGATTGAGGAAAGACATGGTTGAGCAAAAATTGAGAGATCTCATAATTCTATTGCCTAGAAGTTTGTTTTAAGCTATATAAAGAATGCTTAAGACAACAAACCTTACTAAGACTCACCTTAGAATAACCTGAAGGTGATAGCATGTATATTTCCTCATCCAAAAAACCATGCAAAAATTCATAATTAATATCTACTTGAAAGAGAGGCCAATTATATGTGGCTGCTAAAGCTATTAGAATTCTTACAGTGCTTAGCTTAGCAACGGGAGAGAACGTGTTATGATAGTCAATACCTTCTAATTGTGTATAACCTTTGGCTACTAATCGAGCCTTAAATCGTTCAACAATACCATCTGGTCTATATTTAATTTTGTAGACCCATTTAGAGCCAATGGCTTTCTTATCTTTAGGCAAATTAGTGATTTCCCAAATATCATTCAACTCTAATGCCTCAATCTCTTTATTCATAGCATCAATCCATTCGGGTATTTTAGATGCTTGAGAATAAGAAAAGGGTCCTTTTATTGCTAAAACTTGTGCCGATGATGCAATATAATCGGGTGGAAAAGAAGAAAGTGTGTGTGTGTGAGTATGTCAAAAAGTGGATATGGTATGGTATATGTAGTAGAAGGTACCTTAGTTGAGTTTGCTTGAAAAGAATGAACATAATCCTCTAACCAAGCGGGCTATTTTTGAATATGAGTGGATCTACACAAAGGTGATGGAGGAAGGATAGATGGAACTAGAGGAATAGTATTAGATCTAGGATAGTCATGAACATTATTATCAGAACATGATGGGAACAACTCATCAGTGGCTAAGGAAGGGTGTAGGGAATTTGTAGATGAATGATGAGGAATAGAGTTATCAACAGAAGGAGCAATTTCCTTAAAAGGAAAAGTATTCTCACAAAATACAACATCTTTACTTTATTATTTTGTGACAACAGGTGATAGGGATTAAGGACCAATCATTCACTCCCGAGCTATAGAGCTTTCTTTGATGGTCTGTAGAGCTTTCTGAAGTGAGTTAAGTATCAAGGAGTAGTGTTTACCCTAGTCTAATTTTCTAAGCTACTTCGCTCTCCACATCATTCGGGAAGCTGCCGAAGTGATTATCTGACATGCAGAGCCGATACCTTAACAACACCCTAATCTAAGCACCCAATAAGGAAAAGAGCCATCTCTATAGTGCCGAGGTCGAGTTGAGAAGTTCCAGGAGTCAACCATTTAAGGTCGACTCGAATGGGAGTCGTCCTTGAGCCAACCTATGTCTGATTACAGCAGTCAAAGTGTCGAATTGCTAACGCCAAATAGACTTGATCAAGGGCTTACCCCTGTTTGGCTCACAGTATTATCAAAACCACAGATTGAGTAAAAATGTGTGCATAATGTCCTTTTTGACATTGAATGCGTGTGCGTTGTCCTTTTTGACATTCACATTGTCCTTTCTGACAAAGGATGTTCTTTTTGCACGATTTCATGCTTCCTCTATAAATTATTCTCCTTTTTGTTTCTAAGTAGGGATCCATTTATGTAATTTTTTGTAATTTAGGACTTACCCTAACTGGGTACTATGAATACTGCACTAAGCATAGAACGAAATACATATATATAGAAAGAATATACTAAACTTTTGTTCCCTCTTAAGCTAAGTGTCCTTTTTCTTACTCTTGAGCTACTTTTATTTAGCTTATTAAGCATGACCTCCGGCCATACTTGATACTTATGAGTCATATCAAGTATGACCCGAGCTTGGTGAGTCATATCCATTGTCGATATATGGGAACCTCTACTCACCCTCAACTATCATTTACTTTTCGAGCCATCTTATGACTCGGACCCACCCTTTTAGTTCTGAGTGATATCAGGATTGTGTGTTCATTCATGAATTCATATCAACTTGTCTACCAATTTGATTGCCAAGAATCCATGTTTACATCATCGGACGAAGCATATTGATGTTGATGTTCACTTCATCAGAGATTATGTTGCTAGTAGCTTTATTTCACCAGTTCATATTAGTTCTTTTGAACAATTAGCCGACTCATTTACTAAGCTCACTTTGGCTGTTGCTCTTTTTGATGCTGTTTCTAAGTTAGGGCTTCGTATAGCTCCCACTTGAGCGGCCGGTTAGGGGGGGGGGGGTGGTAGGGCAGTGGAAGTATCTGTTTATGTTCTGTTATATTTCTATTTATTACATGTCAGCACATGACCTAGCATTTGTACAAATATATATATGCGTAAACCATTGTATAGTAGTAATAAGTGAAATAGAAAATATTTTAACATCATTCAATATTTCTCTCTGTTTTCTCTCTCTCTCGAACCTCCATTGCTACTTCTGTATTTGGAGTTTCGAAGGATAACTGTAAAGGTATGGAAGTATTTATTTGTGCTCTATTATATTTCTATTTGTTTGTTAGACAATAGAGTTTTAAATGGCATCATATGATCAGAAGCACCAATATCAACAATCCAAGAACCACAGCCCTGTGAATGATATTAAACTTTAATAAAGTACAAGAAGCCTGAATGATATTAAGCTTTCTGCAGCCCTGTGAAGTATAGCAATCGAAATAATTTATGAGAGACATGATACACATAGAGAGAGAGAGAGAGAGAGAGAGAGAGAGAGAGAGAGAGAGAGAGAGAGAGAGAGAGAGAGAGAGAGAGAGAGAGAGAGAGAGAGAGAGAGAGAGAGAGAGAGAGAGTAAAGAAAAAAATGGCCCTTATTTGTCGTGTATGGGGTCTTTGGATTACCAACATTCTCATTGGTGCATGCGTATCCTGGAGAGGAAGCCCTTTGCTTATTCGTTAGGTGGGGCCTTGGGGACAACGAATTCTCTCTAGTTTGAGTCACATGATACGTTACTAAGTTCTCTACTTGTTACAATAGTAAATGTGTGAGTTTCTCTAAAAATTTTCTGTAAGTCATATCCTCTTAAACACTACGAGCCTTACCTAGGCTCTTTACACTCATTAAAGTTTTATTATTGACGATAGTTGAGCAATAATTCTAAACACATGATACTAATTTGCTAAGCTTCAAGCATTTACTTACATGTAATCCTTATTGAAGAAAGATGAGTAAAATTTCACTACTGCTATTCATGATTTATTTGATATTTCTTTTCAAGATATGTGCTTTATGTTGTAGCCAATCTGTTGTTGGTATTAAAGCTTAATTCATGGTTCATATATCAAGTTTTATCTATTTACATGCTACTCTATGATCTGAGCTTTGATAAACTTGATAATGAAAAGTGTTAACCATTTGACACTTATAATGATTTATTCAATTCTTAGTAGATTTATTTCTACCTCCTTTGGAGACGAGCACTAAAACTTAAAGACAAATCGAGGCTAGAGAAACGCCCCTCACATTAAGCCTACATAAGTATAATTTACTAACGGGCTACTCCTTAATAGCTTTAAACCCTATATACTATAGGTGATGAGAAAATTACAAAGATTTAATTCCTAAGTCCTATATTTGATAGATGATGGGAAAAAGGATATCCTTAGATTTCTAAGTCCTAAGAAAAGATGACAAGATATAAAGCCTTAAACTCTCTTAAGAGTGATAGGCACAATTGATATATGTCCTAAGAAAGGGTGATGAGCTATTTGAAAAGCTCTAATCTATCAATTGGTGACCTAGAAATCCTAAGCCATTTGGTAATGGGCAAAATACTTAAGTCCTATAACTTACATGGATGGCAAGTAAATAAGCCTAATGTCCTATATCATTAACGGACTTAGGACCAATTTACCTCTTTAGGCCTTCACCTCTTCAGGCCTTCTAACCTCTTTAAGCCTTGCCTTTTTTGGCATACCAACATCTTTAAGTGCTCTGACCTCTCTTAACCTTTTTCCATTTTAAGAACTTGCAACATCTTGGTCTCTTTAGGCCTTTGATCACAGATTTTTCCAAAGATCCCACAAAATTGACCTCTCTAGGTACTCTCTTTGTCGAACTTATCTCTAAAGAGAGTAACGGGCAAGCATTGATAGGGTTTTTTTTTTTTTTTTTTTATGAATAAGCTATGAGCTTATATTAACTTGCTTACAACTTAAGCCCAACTCTATGGGTCCTATCTAGGTACAAATATCCACTTACCTACTATAAATGTAGAAAAAGCATCCAAGTAAGGGGATCCCCCTCTTTTCATTCTCTTCCTCTTCGTATAACTAAGCAGTTAATTCTTATGAAAAGAAGCTAACTTAGGCATCAAAGTAGCTACACTGATACCTATGTATTGTGTTTCATTTTGTAGGTACCTATGTATCGGAATGAGAATCGACTATCAACAATCATATCTTGCCATTTCATTATCTCGTATCATTTTGTGTTCTCGAGTTTCTTTTACTTATCGTTGCCTTAAGAATATTTGTTTCCACACTACTCCATTTTCAATTGATTCTCTTCTCTTTCTACTCATGCCATGAAGTTAATTATGTCAACCACTGAATCTAATGATTTGACTTGCGCTTAGTAGCGAAGTAAGGAGTTCACCACTATGCAACAGGCAGGTGACTCTCCTCCTTGTGAAGAACCCATTAATATAGTAGGCTTAGAAGACGACTTCCATTAGGATTTATCTGAACTTACAGGCTTAGTGAGAATCCATGTTCTTAGGTCAAGGAAAATTAGGAAAGTCCCTTTTGATGAATATCTATTATATAATGAGGGCAATTCTCAAGCAATTCCAATGTATTCGAGCATTGAGTACAACATGAGTCCTAATAGAGTGGTCAATACAATGACCGAGCAAGAGTTTAATTCTTTGAGACTCAACTTTCGTTTTGCCCCTCAAGACTGGAGGATAGAAAGGCCTAACTACAGTCTAGAGTTGATTGATCAGGTAGTCTAACATAAAGTGGTTGCTTCCTAATGATAAGAATGCTTCACTATTATGGAAGCCTACAACCACAATTGGTTCCTTTGGGATGCGGATACCATCATTTCTAAATATTCTTGTTGATATGCTTAGGAGCTTAGTAATCATTAAGGCTTACTATAGGTAATCAGGTAGGTCCCTTAAGATATCAAAAAAAGAAAAAGGTAGAAAAGGTTAGCAAACATAGTAACTTCTATAAAGTTGCTCGGAGGACATAACGTACCAACTGATAGGGATTAAGGACTGATCACTTGCTCTCGAGCCCGAGGGCTTTCTCATATGGTTCGCTGAGCTGTCTATGGAGAGTTAAGTGTCGAGGAGCAATGTTTACCCTAATTCGATCTGCCAAGCTACTTTACTCTCTATACCATCTTGAAAGCTATCGAGGTGATCCATTGACTTGTGGATCTAGCCCCTTCATAACACCCTAGTCTAAGCACTGAATTAAGAAAACAACTATCTCTTCAGTGCCGAGGCTGGGTTAAGAATTGTCCGGAGCTGACCACTTGAGGCCAATCCAAATGTGATTCATTCCCCTGAGCTCACCCTTATTTAGCCCAGCTATTGGATTGCTAAACTGCTGACGTTGACTAGACTTGATCAAAAGACCTACCTTTGCTCGGTTCGTAGTGTTATTAGGACCACAGACTGAGTAAAACGCATGCATTATCGTTTTTGATAGAGGATGTTGCTTTTGCATGATCATATGCTTCCCTTGTAAATTATTCTTCTTTTTGTTTAGCAAGTAAGGATCCATTTTTGTAATTTTCTATAATTTAGGACTTGCTCTAATTGGGCACTATAAATACTTACATGATGTAATAGCCATGAGAATACAATATAGAAGAATACACTATACTTTTTTTTACTCTCTCTCTTGAGCTAAGTGTCCCTTTTGCTCTCTCTTGAGTTGCTCTTATCTAGCTTACTTCAGTGTGGACTAGTGGCGAGTGACCTCTAGTTATACTTATGCATCATATCAAGTGTGTCCCAAGCTTGTATGAGGTGTTGGTGGACGATATCTATTGTTGATGCACGAGAACCCCTACTCATCCCTCAACTATCATTTACTTTTTGAGCCATCTCATGGCTTGGACCACCTTTCGGTTATGCGTGATATTAAGTTCGTGTATTCACCCATAAGTCTGTATCATCTTGGTATCAAAGCCTGGCTACGTTCGAAGCTGGATTCTACTACTGGATTCTTTGGTAGTACTATTCTTGTGAGATAACGGTTTTATTGTTATCCTTAGAGTTTAGTAGTTGAGAAGTGTTCTGTGCACTGTTTTTCCCTGTTTTCTGATACGTAGAACAACGTATGGTTGACTATTTGTTTGTTATGTAGTTGTCGTAGTCATTGGAGTATTAGTTGTTGACCTCTAAGTAGTATTATTAAGTGTCAAATTTTTGGGAAGTGACTATCAATGTCAGACTCAAGTGTTCATAGAACTTTGGGAAACCAAAAAAGTGGTATTCGACATGGCTAAAGGCAAGAAGGAAGCTTCATACCTCAATCGGCAGATGATCGGTTGTATAAGCTTACTAACTTGGTAGTTAGTTTGGTGACTGTTATCTAAGAAGACAAGCAATGAGCTAAGAATAGCCCCATTAGAGGTCGTGAACAGCAAGAGCAAGGCCATGGTCATTTTGGTTGAGTTAATACCCCAACTTGACCACCTCGAGTTGAAGAAGTTTGTAGGGATGCTAGATAACTGCTAACACTTGAAGAGATTTAGGAGGAAGCAAAAGGAGACGATGACACATAGGAGTACTATGGGGTTGAAGGGAGAAATGTATGAACCCCTAGAGACAAAGGATTAAGGATGCGTATTCCAAGTTTTTCTGGAAGTAGTGATGCTGAGGACTACCTAGATTAAGTAGATAGGATTAAGTAATTTGAATTTCACGATATACTTGACAATGTGAAGGTTAGACTTGCTGTTTTGGAATTCATTGACTATGTTGCCTTATGGTGAATGAACGTGCAAGCCACCCGAAGAAGGGAAGGAGAACAAGAAATTAGGAGTTGGGATGAAATGAAGAGGGTTATGTGGAGAAGGTTTGGTCTAGCTATTATTTGATGGCGTACTCAGAATCGCCTAGAGGATAAATAAGTGTTGAATAGGAAGGTTTTGATTGTTAGTTAGTCGATTGGGTAATAGCTGAACTATTCCGAACATTCTAGTATGAATGGAACCAAGTAAGATTGTTGGGACCCAACTCGTTCTAGCTATAAGAACTGAGGAAAAGGAATATTTGAGGAAGTTCGAGAAGGGCTAAAGTTTAGGAAGGAAGACAAGTGAGATCAAGTGTTTCAAATGTCAAGGATTTGGACACATGGGCCACTTAGTGCCTGAATAGGCGAACAATGGTGATCTAAGGTGAGATGCCAACTGTCAATGTAGACAGCACTGATGAGGAAGTAAAGGAGCTGAAGGAGGATAGGTAGACTAAGTTGTTTAAGGAGGAAGTTTTCTATAGTAAGGAAGGCAACTTTATGCCAATCACTCTAGTGTTGAAGAGGACAATGAGTGTTAGTCTTGTACTTGAAGACAAATAAAGAGAAAACCTCTTTAATATTGGATGCAAGGTAAATGAATCATTGTGCATGCAAATTATAGATAGTGGGAGTTGCACTAATGCAGCCTCTGCATTTATGGTCTAGCAACTAAAATTGCTGACTGTACCTCACCCAAAACCTTACAAGCTTCATTGGCTCAGTGATAGAGGAACCTTATAGGTAAACAAACAAGTATTCGTGCCGATTTGTATTGGCAAATATCTAGATGAAGTGCTCTGTAATGTGCTACCCATGAGTGTATCTCACATTCTACTTAGACGACCATGGATGTTTGATCGAGCAATTATATATGACGAGAGGAGGAATATATATTCTATAGAGCATGAAGGTAGGAAGATGAAATTGAGTCCTACGGCTATCGAGCAAGTAAAGTTCATGCAGTCCCAATTGAGTTAAGCCTTGAAGAAGGAGGCTTTGGTATTGAGCCCAGCTAAATTGAAGAGAGAGATGGAGCTCGAAGGATTGACTTACCTTCTTGTTTGAAGAATTCTGGAGATGAGATCTAAAGAGGAGTTGCCTATCGAGGTGAAGACTTTACTAGAGGAATTTGCTAACCTGTTTCTAGAGGAATTGCTAAAAGGTCTGCCTCCGATCTGAGGTATTGAGCATGTGATCGACCTGCAGCCAACAACCGTACTGCTAAATAAGCCTACTTATAGGCTGAGTCCTAAACAGGTCACCAAGCTGCAGAGGCAAGTAGATGAGTTCATGGTGAAGGGGTATGTATGCAAGTCCCTTAGCCCCTATGCTATACCGGCTTTGTTAGTACTGAAGAAGGATGGTTCTTGGAGGATGTGTATAAATAACTGAATGATCAATCGAATCACTATCAAGTACAGGCATCTCATACCTAGGCTTGATGACATACTAGATGAGTTAAGTGGAGCAAAAGCATTCTCTAAGATTGATCTCAAATCTGGATACCATTAGATTCGAATGTGTGAAGGTGATGAGTGGAAGACCGCATTTAAGACACGACATGGTTTATATGAATGACCTGTAATACCATTTGGACTGTTTAACGCATTGAGCACATTTATGTGCCTGATGAATCACGTGCTCCAAGAATTCATAGGAAAGTTTTTTGTAGTTTAATTTGATGATATTTTGGTGTACAGTCCCTACTTGGAGATTCATAAGGAGCATCTTCGAAGAGTCTTTGGAAAACTCTAAGTTGAATAGTTCTACGCCAATCTAAAGAAGTATGAATTTTGCTGACTTGTGGTGATCTTCTTGGGGTTTGTTGTGAGTGGAGGTGGTATCTGAGTTGATGATGAAAAGATAAGAGTGATTGTATAATGGCATGCCCCAACTTGTTCTGCGTACATGAGAAGTTTCTACAGCTTAGCTTTATTCTATTATAGATTAATAAAGAATTTAAGTATGATTGGGGCTCCGCTTATTGAACTCTCAAAGAAGAATGTTGAATTCAGATTAATAAAGAGAGGAGGAGTTTTGAGGAAGTGAAGGAGAGGCTAACTATAGCCCCCATCCTAGCTTTACTGAGCTTTGACAAAGTATTCAAAGTAGAGTATGATGCATCCGGACTACGTATAGGAGCTATACTAATACAAGAAGGCTAACCTATTGCCTACTTTAGTGAGAAACTTCGAGGAGCTACACTTAACTATTTAGTCTATGAAAAGGAGTTTTACTTCTTAGTCTGAGCCCTAATTATATGGCAACATTATTTGCTGCCTAAGGAATTTATGATCTACACTGATTATGAATCTTTGAGATATCTAAAGAGCCAATAGAAGTTGCCCTAGGACAAGTCAAATGGGATGAGTTCATGGAGGGTTTTCCGTATGTCGTAAAATATAAGAATGGAAGGAACAACGTAGTGGTCAATGCCCTATCGAGATGACATACCCTCCTGACCAAGCTGCAAACAACATTACCTGGTTTTTCAACTATAAAGGGGTTTGTATGCTGAGGATCTACACTTTGGTCCTATCTATACTTGATGTGAGGAAGGATGGACATTGGACGACTATCATAAGGAAGATGGATACTTATTTAGGAAGAGCAGGCTGTGTATCTTGACTTGTTCCATGAGAGAATTGCTAGTGTACGAGGCACATGGAGGAGGATTAATAGGACATTTTGGCTAGCGCATAATGTAATAGTTGCAAGAATACAATATAGAAGAATACACCAAACTTTTTTTTTTACTCTCTCTCTTGAGCTATGTATCCCTTTTGCTTGCTCTTGAATGACTCTTATTTAGCCCATTCAAGTATGAACTAGTGGTGAGTGACCTCCGGCCATACTTGTGCATCATATTAAGTGTGTCCTAAGATCGTGTGAGGCATTGGTGTGTAATATCCATTGCCGATGCATGGGAACCTTTGGTCATCCCTTGACTATCATTTTCTTTTCGAGCTATCTCGTGGCATGGACCCAACCCTTTAGTTATACGTGATATTGAGTTTGTATGTTCACCCATGAGTCTGTATCACCAATGAACACAATATAACTTAGCACTTCACTTGATATGACTCATAAGCTAGTACTAAGTCTACTCGCCACTAATCTTGAGCTACTTAGTAAGATTAGATAAGTATGTATAAGAATGTCCTCAATGAAGGGTATCTCGCAAAAATAAGTATATTCAATATCAAGAAAGGTATAAGATGCCTTGTGGCTACAATAAAAGGACTATTAATTGATGTAGGCCGAAGCTAAGAATAGATAAGGCTGGTTGCAAGGATGGGTCTAAGCTTATTGAAAGCTTAAAATGAGTGATGGGGGAATCGTGTAAGTGAACATGAAAAAAAAAAAGGAAAGAAGTATGCAAACCTATGAACAACTCCAAAGGATATGACACACCAATGAAACTTTCGAGGACTCATAACATAACTCAATATGATGTACGAGTTAGTCTGGTGAGGTTACTCGCCACTTAGCCTTACTTAAAGGTTAAGATAAGAGTGAAGTGAGAGTAAATAGACAATGTTTACAAAAAGAAAATTATCCAATGTATTAATGATAATCTAATGATGTGTGGCTATATGTACAAGGATATTTATACTTGAGAATTTAGGGCAACTTGTCTAAAAAGTAAAAGACTAAAAAGGGCCTTGTCTCAAAAAAGTAACGTACAAAGTATACAAAAGGTAAAAATGAATATTTATGGAAAAGCATTGATTATAGTAGCAGATTCTTCAAGTTGTCCTTGGCACATGGCAATAATGTATTGGTGGTGCTGTTGGACGATGTAGATAAAGAAGTACGAGTTGGTTGGGTGACCAAGTAGGGGTATCGAGTAGGTATGGACTTGTCTGAATAGGAGTGGCTGACACATGGGATCTCTTGGCTTCTTGGCAGTAATGTTGCCGAGTAAGGGGTTAGGTTGGATAAGATTGAGCTGGTGCACGAAGTTTGGCTATTGTTAAGGTGTTCTTCCATTCAGCACTTAATTTCAAAAGGATGGGTAGTCATTCGATATGGCTTAGAGAGTTAATTAGCAGCAGGGAGTAACTTAGCCTCGATAGGATTCAATTGGAGTAAGAGGATTTGCTTCATTAGTCCCTCTAGTCTTTGGGCTTGGCTGTAGGTTAAAGGACTAGTAGCTTGATTCCTATCATTCTCTCTGGGTTGATTTGGATTTAGGATCAAATCCAACTGCCCTTTGTTTAGTTCTTTGTTAGGATGATATCGATTGATGTTGATAATGTTGTAGGTGTCCGAAATCCCATAATCTTTGGGAAGCTCTAGTATGTAGGTGTTTTCGTTGATCTTTTAGAGGAATTTGAAGGGTCCTTCAGCAAGTGTAGACAACTTGTTCTTCTTCTTGCTCGAAAACATTTCCTTGCTTAGATGTAGCCATACTAAGTCTCCAAGCTGAAATTGTCCTGCTGTCCTACCCTTAGCCTTCTCTCACATTATTTTGGTAGCTTAATCGATTTGCTAAGTAACTTTATCATAAATGTGTTGCAGGGACTCTGCTCTTACTCTTGTTCGGATATAGGCATAGGAGTGTAATTGAGGGGCAACTTAGAATTAAAATCGTAGACAACTTCAAAGGGGGTCTGCTTAGTGGTATTAGGCATTGTTTAGTTGTAAGTGAATTTGACTATAAGTAAATAGATGCCTTAATCAGCCAAGTTCTTGCTTACTGCAGTTTAGAGCATTGATCCTAAAGTAAAATTGACTAACTCTGTTTAGTTGTCAGTTTGGGAGTGACAGGAAGTGTTAAATAGTAGTTTGGTCTCCATCTGATGCCACAAGGTTCTCCAGAAATGGCTCAAGAACTTTGGGTCTCTTTCTAATGCTACACTTCTTGGTACGCTATGTAACTGAATAATCTCTTGTAAGAAAAGAGAAGTAATAATCAAAGCATCATTAGTTTTAAAGCAGGGCACAAAGTGTACCATCTTACTGAATCTATCCATGATGACCATTATGGAATCTTTCCCTTAGGCTATCCTTGGTAATCTGAGGAAAAAGTCTATGTTTAACTCAATCCATGGTCTCATCATGACAGGCAAAGGCATTGCTTTCCCTTGTTTGATTCAACACTTGGCCCTCTTACATATGGTACAACCCTCAACAATTCAGTACACATCTCGCTTCATTTTCGGCCAAAAGAAATATCTACTCAGTAGCTCATGTGGTCTCCTTTCCCCAAAATGCTCCAACAGTCCTCTATTGTAGACTTCCCTGATGAGTAACTCTCTCAGTGAATAGGTTGGCACGTACAGTTTCCTACTTTAGAGTAAGTATCCATTTTTCATATGATACTCATCTACTGTCTTCTCATCAGTACATCGCCCAAGTGTAGGTCTTGGGAATATTTCTCTTTGATTCTTGCAAATCCAAACAATCACATCTGTAGTTCAATTAAGAGCACATGTCTTCTTGAAAGAGCATTGATCTTTCCTTATTTGTATTTTATCACAAAATTGAATCCTTTAAGGAATTTAACCTACCTTGCCTGTCACTTCAACTAGTTTACCTAACTTTGGAGATACCTCAGAGACTCATGATCGGTATAGATGACAAATTCTCTCAACAATAGATAATGTTGCTATACTTAGAGTACTTAGATAAGAGCCAAGAGTTCTTTGTCATATATGGAGTAGTTCAGTTGAGGTCCTTTAAGCTTCTTATTGTGATAAGCAATTGATCGACCTTCTTGCATTAGGATAATACCTATTCCAATGCTTAATGCGTTACATTTCAGCTTAAATATTTTCTTGAAGTTAGATAAAGCTAGTACAGATGCGGAAATTAACCTTTCCTTTACCTCGGCAAAGCTCCTCTCCTCCTTTTCTCCTAATCTAAATTTAGTGTTCTTCTTTGTCAGCTTGGTGGGGATATGGCTAAGTTGCTGAAGTTCTTTATAAACCTTCTGTAAAAGAATGCCATTCCATAGGAACTTTTCACCTTGGTACAGGTGGTTGGAGTTGGCTATTTGATGATTGGTTAGATCTTTTCATCATCTACTCATAAGACTCTTCCACTAACTACATAGCCTAGGAACACCACTTCCTCTTAGCAAAAGTAACATTTCTTAAGATTTCCAAATAACCTCTCGGCTTAGAGGACATCCAATATAGCATGAAGATGTTTACTGTAACTCGGTATGTCAACACTTTACACTAAGATGTCGTCAAAGTATACCATGACACACTTCCTTATTAGATTTCTTAGTATATGATTCATCAGTAGCGTGAAAGTGCTTGGGGCATTTGATAAGCCAAATGGCATCACCATCCATTCGTAGAATCTATGTCGAGTTTCAAATGTAGCCTTTCACTTATCTCTCGGCCTCATGTGAATTTGATAATAGTTAGACTTTAGATCAATCTTGCTGAAGATCTTACCTCCATTTAATTCATCTAGCATGGCATCACCATCATGACCTTGTTTACGGCTTGGCTGTTAACACATATTCGCTATGTACCATTCTTTTTTGGTACCACGAGCGTTGGTACAGCATAGGGGCTGTGACTCTCCCTTACATACCCTTATTCCAGTAGTTCATTGACTTATTGTTGGAGCTTAGCAGCTTGCTCGGGGTTCATCCAATAAGCTAGTTTGTTCGGTAATGCAATGTTGGGTATTAAGTCAATGTAATGCTTAATGCTTCTGAAGGCCAGCAAACCTTCCAGCAACTATTCTGGAAATAGGTTGGCATATTCACTCAACAACTCCCTTACTTCCAAGGGTAGTTTAACTCATTCCCTCTACTTTAATAGTTGCCTGACCAACATGAGGGTTAGCGCGCCGACCCTAATAGCCTCTTGGAGCTTGGCTTTACTCATCATCAGAGTTTTCTTTGATCCTTAAGCAAGTTTTGCGTGCAATTTGTTAACTTGACTCGGCGGCGTAGGGTTTAGTGTAATCTTCCTCCCATCCTTCTCAAATACATAAGTGTTCTTATACCCATTATGCATTACTTGTCAATTGAAAAGCTATGGTCAGCCTAACAACACGTATGATGCGCACATGGGCATTACGTTGCAAAGAATCTCGTTGGAATAGTTTCCAATTGAGCGAGATTGACAGTAGTTATTGCCGAGTAACATGTAGTGCTGCTCCCTTTTCATTCAGCTAATCCAACTTCTACGGCGTTGGATGCATGATAGTCGGTAACTTTAACTTTGTAATTAGATTGGCTGATGCTACATTGGTGCAACTACCAATATCCATAACGAGTGTGCACAATTGTTCATTTACCTTGCATGTGATATGGAATAAGTTCTCCCTTTGCTTCTCTTTGTGTGAGGGTTCTAAGTCCATTGTTCGTCGAACAATTATGATCAACTGATCTAAGTCCTTGGCAAACACATCTTTTTCAATCAGTTCATTCTCCTGATAAGCCTCTTTTATAGTAATGCTCTCTTCTTTAGGTTCCTTGTCAGTACTATCTACATCAAACTTTGGGGCATTTCCCCTAATGACCATAGTCCTTCGATTAGGACACTGAGTAACTATATGTCTAAACCCTTGGCACTTAAAGCATTCGATCTAGCTCATCTTCTTACCAAATTCGTGCCCTTTCTCATATGTTTGGATTGGCACATCACCTTTTGTTCGACCCTTCTGGTCAGTCTCGACATTCGTGTGTCTAGTCACCTTGGTACTTAGCTGACCTCGATAATTTCCTTGAATTGGTAGGCTTGATTGATCAGTTAGTTGGTGGTCAGGTCGACATTCGACTCCTTCTTTGCCTCTTTACTCGTTGGGCCATCCATATAGCTTCATCCATTGTGGTGAATTGTTGGAGCTTCACAATGTTTCGTATATCACTTCTCAACCTAGTTAGGAATTTTGACATTGTTCGTACGGTGGTTTCCCTACTTCACAGTGTATCATGAGCATTTGGAATTTATGAATATACTCATCAACTTTTTGGCCTCCTTGTCTCATCTCTTGAAGTTGAGCAAAAGTGTCATATAGATATGTATCTGGCATAAATCTGTTTCTGAGTATTCTCTTTATCTTAGGCTAAGTACTAATCTCTTAGTTACCTTCTTACCTTCTCATGGCTTGGAAATTCTTTCATTACATGGTGACGTATCCAAATAACTCAACAGTAGTAGTTCTTACTTTGTTGTAATCTTCATATTGGTAATAATAAAAAACTTGCTCCATCTTCTCCTCTTAATCTAAGTAATCATCCGCATTTTCAAACCCATTGAAGCTCGGAATTTGAAGCTTTACATGGTTGAATGCTCTAGGAGCTCGAGCTCGTTCTTCTTCCTCATACTCTTCCTTGTTCTCTTCATTCGGATCTCTCAAGTTAATTCTCCTTCTCACTTATTTTCCTACTCCTCCATCTCAAATTGGTTGAGCTGGGTTTTGACCTCTAGCGGGTCGGGCAGCATGTAGGGTGTTATGGCTTCAGTAGGTCGATAAGCCAATGCGTAAATAGCTTGAGTTAAGTCCATTGGGAGGTTGGCTATCTCATTAAGTCTCTCGTTTGTGTTTCTTGGAGTACCTTGAGATTGTTAGTTATGGTGGACAATAAGGCTATTGTCATCCCTAATACTAGCATTAACACTTGGGTTTATCATTTCCTCCAAAAGATTCAAATCTCAAACTCCTCAATTTGGTGCTATAGTTGACACTTTTTCTCGAAATTACACACCACACACTTTTTTCAAACTAGAAGCTTAATAACTAGCAAACGCATAAGCTAAATTAACACAGAAAATTGCTTTGTTTCACACGCCTAAAAATAGGGTATAAATAGGGAACTTTGAGAAAATAACTACTATAATAAGAATGAAACCTCCTCTCTAATACCGAGATGGTGCGGGCTAGAGTAAAGAGCAGATAAAGTTAGTCACTGTAGACTTTGTAAATTTAATCTTCTAGATATGGTATCGGACTTGAGTATCGTAAATATTTTCCTAAGTTGATAAGACCATATAACATGAAAACCAACTAAAATTTTAAACTAGGAACTTAAAACGAACTTGAAAGACACTATTATACGATTTAGAAATCCTAATCGTGCAAGAAAATCCCAATCCCTATATGCGCGTACTTTTAAAAATGTAAACCTAAACTTAACAGGAACCATAAATATCAAATCATAAAAATTTTTAAAACTCTATAAAATTATCTTAATGCTTGAAAAGCCATAAATTAATAAAATATCAATAATTTTGTGAAATCATATAAAACTGATAATGAACAAATCAGGGAATATTTCAAGTAATAATAAACAACAAAACTAAACTAATTAAAGGAATAAATTAATAAATTTACAAAAATTATTTTACTTGTATACATAAGTAGCTCTACAATATGTATATATATAAATATATTATTAAGCAATTTCTTTCTCTTCTCTTAATCTATCATATGATATATATATATATATATATATGTTGCATAATAAAGCGGTGTTCCTAAATAATTAAGGCAATCGATCCTTGAGCTCCTAAGTATAAGTAAATTATTCCCGAGTTGGTGAAAAACCCTAAAACATATATAATCTCATTCAAACTCTAAAATATATAGAAACTCATTCGAACCCTAAAACCTAGGATGATTAAGGACTTACAATCCTAAATAAATAATTAAAAATATAATTTGAATAAATTTTATTTAACTATAAAAAATTTTAAAATTTTTTAAGAAGCAAATCATAACCTACAAATTAATTTGAGAATCAAGCCCTAAAAAGAACTTCATATAAGACAAGTTCCTTATTTTCACTTATAAGCTATGTTATATATGGATAAGTTGTAAACTTTACATTTTTAGTGAACTTGTGATTTAACTAAAAGTACTTCCTAAATGATCCTAAAGATAAACTAAGCTAAGAATTTAAGTTTACAATTAAAAATGAATTTAATTTTCTAACTCGAAACCCTATTATTGATAACACTCAAATATGAGAACCATAGACTCTAAACCCAAAACCTTAAAACAATTAAGGATTTGTAACCCTAAGTAGCTAATTAATAGTTTAATTTAAATAATTTTATTCAAACTCTAGAAATTTTCATAATTATATAAGAATTAAATCATAACATACAAATCAATTTAAGAAACAAACTCCAAAAGAATTTCATATAAGATAATCTCCTTATTTTTATGCATAAGATTTGTGCGCATGAATAAGTAAAGTAACCAATTATCCTAAATAACTTATCAATTGATAAATATAAACCCTACTTTTAGTGAGCTCATGATTCAATTAAAAGTACTGTTTGAACGTTCGTAAGGATCAACAAAACTGAGAACTTAAGTTTACATTTAGAAACAAATAAAAATTTTCCAATTCAAAAACCAATTATCAAGAAAACTTGAGCTTAAAGAACTACGAGCTCAAAACTCACCTAAGACCCTAAACCCTAAAACAATTAGGGAATTTTAACCCTAAGTGACTAATCGATAATTTAATTTGAATAATTTCATTCAACTTTAGAAAATTTCACAATTTTATAGGAATCAAATCATAAAGTACAAAACAATGCAAGATGAAAATCCTAAAACAATTTCCTATAAGACTATGCTCTTATTTTCATGTCTAAGCCTTACATATAAATAAGTAGACCAACCAATCACTTTAGATGACTTATCAATTGAAAGTTAGAATTATTTATCAATTGATAACTTATCAAAATCAAGTGATAAGACACTTTTGTTATCACCCCTTCACTTATATTACATATGGACAATTTTTCACAAGATTTCACATGCCTAACTTCATTAAATGAGACAAGACAATCCCATGACCCTAAAGGACACTAAATGGCAGATTTGAACAAGGAGAAGAAGGGGGCTATACTCTTGTCTTTCAACCATCAATCACTTTCTCTTATACACCACTATTCACTCCTTAATGCTTACATCATCAATAGTTGCAATTGTTAACTTTTGTGTAAGTTACAAGACAATCAATTAAAGCTTCTTGCACACACTTATTCTCCCATTAAAAAAATCTGCCACTCTCTCCCTCTTTTACTCTCATTTTCACTTCCTTTTCTCTTACTTTAAACAAATTAAAAGAAGGAATTCAACCCCACAAAAATCCCAACATTGCCGCTACTATTTTGCTTCCATACTCACGGCACCAAGCTTTATTTTGTGCCCTCTATTTATCAACTTAAAAACTAATTTTAGAAACTTTAGAATATCCTCAAAGCCCCACTTTAACGATCAAGACTTTAGTTTTAAAAGAACTTACAAGAGGAGGAAGGAAGACAACAAGCTAAGAGGATATTTAGTTGCATTACTACCTTGTTTATGCTTTTAGGACCACCTTAAGAAGTAAGCTTGTGAACCCCTTTACATGAAATTTGAAATATGAGCATGCTAAGTTAGTGTTATATAAAGATATATGTTTAACACTTAAAATGGAAGATTTTAAGTTAAGAAAATCATGAAATGTGTACATGAATGAGGAGACATCATGTTGGACGTAGAGTACATGTGAGCTATTTAGATGTTATTTCCATTTCTATTAAGTTAAAGATGCTCAAAACTAGCCTTAGGTAAAGGAAAATCCATCACATGAAGCTTTTATGAAGAAATCAACCTTGTGAGATATGAACTATGATATGGAAGTTATGATAAGTATAAGATCTACTATTTTCATGTGAAGTATAAGCTAAGTAATCATCTTATGGAAGAGAAGTTAAGTTAAGATTTGAATATAAGTAACCTAGGCTCATGATTTAACCCTTAAACTGAAGGAAATGATGAAATAAGTTGAAAAACCAAGTGAGAACTCCTTGGATTCATCACGACTAGATCTAGAAGATAACTAAAAGCCACTTAAAAATATGACAAAAGTAAGTAAACAAAGTGGAAAGATCAACTAAAGCAAGTATAGCAAATATACAAAACCTAAAACTCAAAACCGAGTCTAAAACTCTCAAAACAAGCCTAGAACTCTAAGTTGGGCCTTCATTAAAATTCTTACCAGCACTTTAAAATATTAAGAGAGGTTATTTTGAAGCCTACAAGAAATCTATCTAAGGCTTTATAAGCTCACCAAAGTCACTAACTTTAGTTTGAACAAAAAACAAGCCCATTTGACAACTTAAGCCCACTAAAGAGCCCATGAAGTGGTTATTAGCCTTAGGAGTATAAATCAAAGTTGTAAATCTGATTTTAAGGAGTATTTTGAGCTTAGGATAAAATCTTAAGAATAAGCTTAAAGGATTTCTCAAGTTATCAAAAAGCTTATTTACTAAACAAGGCCTAAAAGTACTCTAAAACATGAGGATTTCTACTGTTCTGGCCCATAGGAAGTTTTATGTACCGCATCATGAAAATATAACCTTACCACATTAAAGTAAACTCGAAAATGATGAAGATTGACTATAAGATCATAAAAATCGGATTTAAAATGAGAACGTTATACGCAATTGAACTTTTAAGTAAAACCGGAAAAAAATTATGAAACCATGTCAAAAGTGTAACTTAAAGGGTTTTAGCTTAGTTTTTTAGGTTTTATTTCAAATCCTTATAGCATCATATTTGCGATGTCCAGGGGACCTGGCTTTGGGGAGACAACCTATCCTGGATTATTTTGATTAATTTGCATGACTGAGTAAGTAAATTCTCGATGACTCTTTACTTGATTTTGCTTGTAGAATAGATGCATCTAAACATATATATATATATATATATATATATCAGGATGATTGTGAGATATGGGAAACGCATGTGTATGAATTTGTGCATGAATATGATGGCTTGTTAATTATATAATAATGGGATTTGTTTGTAATAATTTATACATGCAATTGTATGGAATGAAATTGTTTGATCACCTTGAAAATTGAATTAATCACTTATATGATTAAGAAATTAAAATGAATCATGCATTCTCCATATTGCATACGGATAACACCAACTGCCGCTTCATGTAGAAGAGGGAAGGGACTCATAGGAGGACATGCCTCTTACAGGATTGAGCACTAGTTATGTCATCATTTATTTTGAGTTTCTGTTATAAGCTAATGGGCTTACTAGGCGCTGGGAGATGCCAACCATCGATAAGGGGCCGAGTCTTGCGGCTTCCATTTAGGGCGTGTATTTGTAGATTGTGGAGGCTACCACACCGCTAGACTTGAGATTTTGAAAATATGATTTATTATTCGATAATGAAAGTATATATATGTATATATATATATAATTTTGTTTTGACTGAAGCACAATAGTACTAATGAATTAAAACCCAAGGTCTAGAACCCGGATTTTGGTTTGGGTCGGTTTATTATCTCCAAACCTAGACTATAGGGGGCGTAATTCTGAGTTGTATGCAGTTCCTAGGTAACTACATGCGTTGTTTGGCATATTGATTGTTCATGCATTCATATGATTGTATATTTAATAAATTTCTGTCGTACGGTATTGATGAGGGTAAATTATCTCACTAAGTGTAAGCTTATATCCCAATAGTTCTTTTCTTTGCAAGTTGATCGATAGTTGGGACAGAGATAGAAATTGAGTGTAGAGTGCTACCATTGAATTAGTATGATGAAAATCTTATGTAGTTACTTTAGAATGCTTCGGAAAACGACTAATATTTCAATTAAGTTTAGTATCTTTAGTAAGTTTAGAATTTTCTTGAATTGTCTATCTTATTTCACTATTTTGGTAAGGGATACCGATTCTCTACGGTTTCGAGGAATTGTGGAAAAATGGTTATCCATAATTATTTATATTATATAATGAGTCAATGAACTAAAATTGAAGACCCTAGCGAATAACTATTTAGAGTCTTGCAATATCTGACTTGCAAGGTGATTTTCTTATCATGGGTGCACACGTGATATGGAAATTCTAGGCAATACTACTAGGCCCCTCTTAGGGTCGTTATAGTCGCAGGGATGGGTCCAAACTTGTCGAAAGCTTGAAATGAGTGATGGGAGAATTGCTCGAGTGAACGGAAAAAAGGAAAGAAATAAGTAAACCAATGAATAGCTTTAAAGGATATGACGTATTAGTGAAACTTTCAAGGACTTACGACACAACTTAATATGATGTATGAGTTTATTCGGTGAGGTTACTCGCCATAGCCTTGCTTAAGGTTTAGGATAAGAGTGAAGTGAGAGTAAATAGACAATGTTTATGAAAGGAAAATTATCCAGTGTATTAATGATAATTTGACGTGTGTGGCTACATGGACATGGGGTATTTATACCCGAGAATTTAGGGCAACCTGCCTACAAAGAAAAATATAAAAAGGCTATTATCCCAAAGAAGTAATGTACAAAGTATATAAACGGTAAAAGTGAATATTCACGAAAAAACAATCATTATAGTAGTAGATTCTACAAGTGGTCCTGGATACGTGGCAGCAATGTATTGGTAGTATTGTTGGAGGATGTAGACAATGCAGTACGAGCTGGTTGGGTGGCTGAGTAGGAGTGCCAAGTTGGTGTGAACTCGTTCAAGCAAGAGTAGCTAACGTGTGGGATCTTTCAGCCTTTCGATAGTAATGTTACTGAGTAAGGGGTCGGGTTAAACAGGATTGAGTAAGTAGAAGGAGTTTGGTTGTTGTCAAGGCATTCTTCCATTTGGTACATAATTTTTGAAAGATAGGTAGTCATTTGATACGGTGTAGAGAGTTGATCAGTAATAAGGAGTAACTTGGCTTTGGTAGGAGTCGGCTCGGCTGGAGTAGGAGGATTTGTCCCGTTAGTCCCTCTAGTTCTCTGGGTCGGTTGCTGGTCAAAAGGCCAGTAGCTTGATTCCTATCAACTAATAGTAAGTCCTTTAAGGAAACAATACAAATAAAGAAAATTACATAAAAGACAATGAAGAAGGAGATTCCTAGAATGTATGAAAAGGGTAAATATGGCAATTGATGAAAAGGGAAAATAGTAAAATTGTTAGAAAAGTAAGGACAGGTGGTGGCTTGTTGATAGGCTCATATTAGTGAATCTTAGGATGTATTAGCTGAGTTGTGATGGAGTTGTAGCTGTTGCAGATGGATGGTATTTGGAATTGTCAAGTTGAATAAGGGATACAGTTGTTCAAGAGGCTAAAAGAGGAGGGCTTGGTGTATAGAGTCCTCAGCCTTAGCACTTAGCATGTCCGTAGGTTGAAATAGAAGAGTTCGATACACAGACGCCTCCACTTCAGCATTTGTCAGCTTCACTTTGACAATCGACTGGTTGGCCTTGGCACTTGAAGGGTTAGCAATAGGATAAAGATCAAAGTAGAGTAGAGTGCGTTTGAGTTGGGATCTTAGGAAGTTCACCCATACCTCTTCCACATACAAGTGTTTGTCCTTAGTAGGTTGACGTGAAAGTATCCTCTTCGTGAAAGATTCTAAGCTTTGGACTTGTGTGTGAGTAAAGAGGCCAAAGGTCGGTAGTCCATCACTTGTAGTCCTCCAATCTTCCCTAGGGATGATGCAAGACTATCTGAAAGTGTCAGTATTACCCAAGGTAAGAATATCAAAGGCTCCAATGAAGGTACTATTGTTAAACAAGGTATAAGCCATCCGTACTCTTATTATTTTGAGTGGGCTCGTAAGAGGAGGGACCTTCGCTTCTACTTCAAGAGCTGAGTGGTCTTCCTTATTCGTATTCGGCATGATGTCTATAAGTTATCTTATTTGCATTTAAATGTTTTCTTGACCTAATTTTTGATCATTTTTATACAAATATGCCACTCAAAGATTATGATTCTAGAGATCTGTTTGCTTAGCTGAAAGTTAGCAACTTCACGAAAAAGGATGAGGTTAAGAGAGCTCCTGAAAAGCAAGCTCTTGTAAAGCCATCTATAAAGCCAATCATAAAATCTACTACGTCTAAGACCACAAAGGAAGTTTAGCCATCAAAGGCAACTGTAAAAAGGAAAGTCACTAATGTCGTTAAGCTAAGGAATCGACCATACTTATGATTGCCCACCTTTGGAAAGGGACCCAACAAAGGGGAAGTCTCCTAATGAATGTCAAAGAAAGAAGACAAGACAGATGGCAGCTCTAAGGATCTAAAGAGGGCCAAAGAGGTTCCTATCATCTTACTAAGTCCCTTGAAGCGTTACAAGAAAGAAAATAAGAGGTCTTGCAATTCTTCCCCTATTGGAATGTTAGCATAACCGACCATGCTCTTAGTATTGGTCAGGTCACTTTGGAATTAACAAGAGGCATTTTTCTCTTAGAGGATGTTCAGCTACTAATAAATATGGTGAAGTTTTGTCAAAATTTAGGTTCTAATAGCTTATTATGACTCGCTGCTTCAAAATTCTATATTGTAAGACTCCTTCAATCACTTATAAGTATGATGTCTAGGTGACCATCTCACTTGATTTTTATCTTTCAAAGCTTCTAATGTTTAATGATGATTGTCAAAGCATTAGATGAGGGGAAGAAAGCTATAAGCCTTTCTCTTTATGCTTTTTCATTCTTCTTTGACTCGTTTGATCTAAGAGATTTGGCTTCTTTCTTTTTAGATTGATGAGGATGCTAAAAACCAAATCACTCTTGTCTAGACCCAACATAAGAAACTTCAAGAGAAATGGGTTTTAAAGAAAGCAAAGTTAGAGGATGAAATAAAGGATTGGAAAGAGAAAGTAGAGAAGGAAGCTAAGTCTAAGGAGTTGAAAGAACCAGCTTTGATCGAAGGACAAAAGGAGAGCTCTTAGTTAGTGTTTGACCTATATGGGGCGCAAGGTGAGGTGGAAACCCTCAAGTGCAAGCTTAGTAAGGAGATTGCCTATTTATAGAGCTCATACAAAGAGCTAAAAATCAAATAACGGACTTTGAGAAGGAGTAGAGCTTATATTACTAGAAAGCTTATGATAAAGCTTATCCATATATCTAAGAGAGTTGGGAATACATAAAATTGATGTCATAGAAGATGCTTGATGGGTGAATTTAGGTTAGGATGAGGTCTTCATCCACTATCGAGTTGTTTAAACTTTGCTAAGCGAGGTAAAAAAGAAGGAGTCTATATTACTCTTATTGGTGAAAACAATGCTGATTAACTAAAGTAAAAGATCAACTGGATGAAGGTGCTAATACCCCCAAGGCTGATACTACTAACCTCAAGAGTTTCTTGATGTTCTTGTAGTTTCTCAAGCTACTACTCTAGATCCTCCTTCTAATCCCCAACTTAATCCTGGACAAGTTCCTGACAATCAAACTTCTGTTGTTGATTAAGATGTAGAAAAGTTCACTATCCTTTCATCCACTTGTTTTTCTGTTTGTTAACTATTCTTAGGTTAGGAAGCCAACCTTTATTGGTTGTAATGATAATTTGTTAGACTGTTGCCAAGGCCTTTGAAAGACCTATATATCTTACCTTTTCAATTTCAACTTTAGGTTTTGCTTGCTCTGGTTTTATCTAACATTTAGTATATTTACTTTATGAAATTTGTAAACCCTTTTAGTTTATTATAAGACTTAGATCATTGTGCTTATGCTTAGCAGCATGGAAGCTCCCAAGAATTCATCATCTTATGCAATTGATTCGGAGCATTCAAGCCGATGGTAGCCCTCTTGTCTATTGATTAGACTTAGTACATTACATTTGTATTTTAAGGCTTTCAAGTAACTTGTCATCTATTTAGTAAACTTAGAGTATTACACTTGTTGTCAATTGATGACTTAGGGGTTTACAGATAGCTTGTCATCCTTTATGAAGATTTATAGCTATTATGCTTGTTATTCTTAAGAGAGCTTAAGGGTTCATATCATATCATCTGAGTTATTTATGGACTTTGAGATTCTAGGATATCCTTTTCCTGTCATCCATTAAGTGTTGGACTTAGGGATTTGGCGTTTTATGATTTGCTCGACACCCTTTAGTAGGCTTTAGAGACCTTTCAAGTTCTCCCTTGTTAGAGAGGTTAGACGAGGGTCATATTCATCATTTATGATTATGTTCATACCTTTGCAAAGAATGTCATGTTAATATAAAGCATAGTATAAAGTTGAACAACATAAAGCAACTGAACACTTCTTTATATAGCATGCTTAATGGAATTAAGGTTAGTTCATTAACCTTGACCACATACACACATCAAAAATAAAGATGAACAATATCACATGTCTATGAACTAAGTCTACTTACAAATATAACCACAAAACAAACAATCAACATTAATAATGAAGTAAACAAACAACTTTTGCAACTCTACACAACTAATAATAGTTAGAAACCTACGTATCTTCATTTATAGACTAGTCATTCGAAATAGGGTTTGAGATCGTCAACATTCTATGCCTGGGGAATAGGTTATCCATTGAGTTTCTTTAGCTTGTAAGCATGTCCATTCCCTATCACCTCATTTACCCTAAATGGGTCTTCCTAAGTAGGGGCTAATTTCCCTTGAAATTCTCTTGCTCTCTATGCCTCCAACTTCTTGCAAACCAAATCATTAGGTTGTAAACATTTGTACCTAACATGCTTATCATAGTATCGAGTTGCACGTTACTAATAGGTTGTAAGATGAGCCATAGCCAACGCCCGTATCTCATGGATAGTTTCCAAATTAGTTCATAGGCCTATGGCATTGTATTCATCTTGCACTCTCCATCTAGAGCTTGATTGGGAATACAACTTTTGACCTAGAGGCTAGTTAGTAGGGAGTATGACCTATTGAGGTCCTTTGTGTAATCTTATATCTCTACAAAACATTTGGTAGTTCATTTGCCCACTTACTACTCACTTAATTTACCTTCATTTTCAAACTTTGGAGAATAACCTCGTCTACAACTTCTGCTTGACCATTATTCTAAAGGTACGCAGCAAATGTGTAACATAACCTAATTTGCTGAACTTTACAAAATTTTTAGAATTTATCATTATCAAATTGTGAACCATTATCTATAATGATTACATACGGGATTACGAACCTAGTCAAAATGTTGCTAACTATAAAAGCCTTAATACTTCACTTCGTTATACTCGCCACCACCTTGGCTTCAACCTATTCGTAAAGAAATCCACTGCAACAATGATGTAATTTCTTTGTTTAATGGTCTTTGGAAATTGATCAAGTATGTCTAACCCTCATTAGGCAAAAGGCAAGGGGTGGGTGAATGGCATCAAATATGTGCTCAGAGCTCTTTCTACTGGAGCATTTCTTTAATAATGATCATAAGTCTAAACTAAACAAAGTAAGTCTTTCTTCATTATGGGCTACCAATATCTTAACTGAAGAGCTCTCGCATATAAAAGCTCTGGCCCTAATGTGATTGTTGCATACTCCAGAATGTAGGTCGGAATGCTTGCTTCCGTTGGTTACAAACATCTCAAATAGTGCATACTCAACCCTCTCTTATATAGCCTCCCATCAATAACTGTAAAGTTGGTGGCCTTATATACAAGCCTCCGAGCCTCCTTTCTATCTCGAGGTAAAACAGTGTCCTTTAAGTATTCAAGAGTAGGGTCAATCTAATAGTATTCCACTTTATTCAAGAATAGGGTCAATCTAATAGTATTCCACTTCCTTTTGCTAAACTTCTAAACATTCTACTAATTTTTTTTTCTATTCTCTTTTCTAGTAAACATTCAATAAAAATTCTCTCCTCCTAGTTTAGAAAACATATGGAAGCCAACTTAGACAACTTGTTTGCTACATAATTTTCCGTCCTTGGATTTTTCATTAATTTCCATGCTTAAAAATTTGACTTAAGCTCCTTAACTAGCTGTAAATACCTTATCATGTTCTCATCTTTGGCCATGTTGTCTCCCTTAAATTGATTAACAACTAATTGGGATTAAGAGAAAATGTCTAAACACTTAGCTCCAACGTCCTTAGCTAGCTTCATTCCTGCCAACAGTGCCTCGTATTTTAATTCGTTATTACTTGTTGGGAATTTGAACTTTAAGGTAAAAGAAATTCAAGCTTCTATGGGGCCATTCAAGATTAGACCTGGCCTAGTCCCTTTAAATGTATAAGATCCATCAACATATAGCTTCTAGGTTGGTTGCTTACTCTCCATAATCATTCTCATGGTCCTAGTAAACTCAAATATGAAATATGTTAGAATTTGAGCCTTGTATGCCTCTTTAGGTTGATTTTAAATTCTAAGAGCATTGAGCTCTAAGATATACTTTACTATTTAACCTGAAGCGTTAGGCTTCTATAGATCTTGTTTTAGTGGTTGATCAGTTAGGATTACAACTTGGTGAGTCTCAAGTAAGCTTGGAGTTTCCTGGCTACTGTGATAATGGCTAAGACAAACTTCTCCAACTTAGTGCATTGTAGCTTAGGACCTTGTAGAACATGGTTGACATAATAAACTAACTTATGTATCTATCCTTATGCTCGTATGAGTATAGATGAAAGAGCTAGATCACTCATTGATAAATACATGTAAAGAGTTTCACCCTCAATTGGCTTTGATAAGATTGGCCTATAAGGCCTTAAAAGCCCGCTCACATTTCATAGTCCACCTAAATTCGAAAGGATTTCTTAGGACATGAAAGAACTCTACACGTCTCTCTACACTTTAGGAAATGAATCTGTTTAATGCTGCTACTTGACTGGTTAACATTGGACTTCTTTAATAGACTTTAGTGATTCCATATTGAGCATGAATTATATCCTTTCAAGATAAGCCTCCATTTGTCTATGTCACCATGAAGCTTAAGAACTTTCTCGAAGATGCTTCGAACATATAATTATGAGGGTTCACTTTCATATAATGTCGTCTAAGTGTGTCGAAGGCCTCTTGGAGGTCTGTATGGTATTCTTTGTTAGTCTTGCTCTTGAAAATCATATCATCCACGTAAACCTCAATGTTCCCATGTATTTGAGGTTTAAATATCTTCATAACTAGCCTTTGATAAGTGTTACTTACATTTTTCAAACCAAATGGCATGACTTTGTAACAATAGGTACCAAAATTGGTGACTTAAGAGGTATGTACCTACCGGAAGGGGTGCATTTTGGTCTTGTTATATCTAGAAAAAGTGTCTATGAAGCTCAACAGAGTATGTCTAGAAGTTGGGTTGACCATTTGGTCTATATGAGGCAAAGGAAACAATCCTTTGGATACGCCTTATTCAGATTCGTAAAGTTGATGCACACTCTTCACTTTCCATTTACCTTCTTGACTAGAACAGAATTAGCTAGCCAAGTGGGATACGATTCTTCTCTAATAAACCTAGCTCCAATAACTTTTGAATTTCCTCCTCTATGGCTACTTGCCTCTTTGAGGCAAAATGCCTTTTCTTTTGCTGGACGATCTTCGTAGTAGGATCAATATTCAATTTATGAGTAATCACCTCTTCAGGAATCTTAGGCATATTAGATGGGGACTACGCAAAAATGTCTCTATTAGATTAGAGAAAACTTATAATACTTTCTCGAAAGTTAGCTGGTATGTTAGCTCCAACCTTAGTGACATGCTCAAGATTATCACTTAATTGTATGGTCCATGTTTCCTCTATTGGTTCCCCTCTTACTTGCAGGTGATTACTTATGCTTTGATAGATGTGATAAACCTAATCTCTCTTCAAAGCTTTTAAGTACAAAGCTCTGGCGAACTATTGATCTCCATGAGAAATTCTAGTTTTAGTTGGAGTTGGAAATTTTGCCTTTTAATGAGTAGTCGACACTCCCATTTCAAATGAAATTTAAAATTCTGAATTTGTTATTTTGGGATATTTTAGTATATAAATTTTTAAATTTTATTTTGATGAATTTATGTGTGGAAATATACTATTCTTAAGAAATCGCATAAAACTAAGTATATTTCGAATTAGAAAGAAATGACCTTTGGAGTGTAGTTTTGAGCTCAAATTTTTCTTATAGGCTAGTTAAAGCTTTTAAAGTAGTGCTATGAAGCACTTTGTCATAAATGGATTTTCAAAATTTGTAGATAATTTTTAGGCCTTAAAATGATACCTAAAATGAGTAATTTTAGGCTAATTAAGTAATTAAAGGGATAATTACTAATTTAGTACATAATTATATGTTTTAGGATGTTGAAATTTGATGTAGTATGATATTTGTGGCAATTAGGGTGTTAGATGTAATTATTAGGGAATTATGTAGTATATATATAATAGGTAAAAATGGTATATTTTAAGTTAATTTTGTAATTTAGGGTAATTATGTATAAATTTTTACTTGGGATGAATTTAGATATTTTGAAATATTATTTGATGTTGGGAGATGATATTTAAAGTGATGAGCATATTAGATGTGTATATTATGTACATATTAGGTGATAATATATAATATGTAACTATAAGAAATTAATGAGTAGAAAAATATTATGTTAAAATTGATATTATAATAATAATAATAGAAATATATAATAATTTTGGTAGGAAACTTAAATTTAAGTGTTGATATGAAAAATGTAAAATTTTCTTATGTCAGAAGTTGATTTAGTAGTTAAATTAAAAACGTAGTGTACTGTATTGATTGAAATACTGATTAGGGGCTAAAACGTAGATTTAGGATACTTAAGTATAGTTAGATGAATCTCCCATTTTAGTTTAGGAAGAATTCTTAGGGGTTCATAAATAATAACAATAATCAGAAGCTAAAACAAAACTGAATTTAGAAATTAAATCAGAAATTAATTTGGAGCTAAGTTGGTTAGTAAATATAGAACTTGGATAAATGCATAAAATTATAATCCCAAACATAAAACCCATGATTTAAGGTTTATATGTATATATATACATATGTATAAGCAATCTCGTTAAATGTAAATTATTCTTAGATTAAAATCTAATTCAAAAATTGAAACCGTAACCGAAACAAGCAAAAATTCGAAACCTAGTTGAACAAGGGAAGTAGTTTTAAAAGACTTAGACCTAAATCACTAAATGTAAGAAGCTCATAAGCCAAAGATACTTATAATCTAAATTATATAACAAAACATATCTGTGATAGTTATAAGAAACTAAATCAACATTTGCATTATAGGGATTTTTGGCGATGGCTAATGCGAGTCGTACCTTGAATAAGCAAGCGAAGAGTCCAAGTAAGTTGAGATTAATACATTACTGTATTTTGGAATACTAATTTGTTGTACTCGAATGCTTGAAATTATACTTGATTGTGCTTGTTAGATAGTAGTTGTACGCATGTGCTTGTTAGATATTGGTTGTACGCATGTGCTTGTTTTTAATTGATACTATGATTTTAGTTTGTTGTTTTGCTTGTATTTATGTAATTAGTTTGAAATGATTGAACACCTTAAATCAGATTTAACCTAATATATGACTTAAATTTCTAAATCGGATTTGCATCGCAACCCTTCAAAAACGATAGTACTGGATAGTATAATTAGTCCTTTTTTCATCTTTAGTCAAACTACGTGATAGGTAAGGAGGTTGTGGTAAGGGTGAAGTAAATTGTTTGAAGATAGTCACGGGAGGAGCAGTGTTTTTTTTGTACAAGCTTGGGTTTGGTTGTGAGTTGTTGCATTAATGGAAACTCCAACTCGGATTAGAGCGGGTGTAATTTTTCTAATCTCACAATGGGCTGGACAACGTCTTGTGACGTTATTTGCTTGTACATGCATGACATCTAACTGATTTGATTGATAACCCTATTTATGCTTAAGGTATAGTTTTAAGTCTCTGTCCCAACTTATTGAGTTATGGTTGCTTACATCCCTATTGACGTTGTTATAAGTGCTAGCTAGGAAGCGACTTATATCTACCTTAAGGTTAGCAACTGTTGGATTTTAGAGAGTGAGGAAATACATCTGAAGAACAGATATATCTTTAAGGTCTTAGCTTTTATTTAAAATTTTTTATTTTCAAATTATGTATTACTTAGGAAGTATAGGACAATGAAACATTACAAACATTATTTGTAATACTTGAATCTTGGTGTATATATATATTTTCATACTTTCTTAGGTAAATAACTTATTTAATTTATGAACATTTTACTTCAAAGCGGATTAGTTGTGGATGTCTTGTGTAAATCAGGTCTAAGATAGCGGTTATATGGTCAGCTTCTATCTTAGAATGGTTTGTGCGGTGGGACTGTTACGATTTTGTTGCTTTAGGGTGGGATATGACCTTCACAGCATGATCAATATTCAACTTATGAGTAATCACCTCTTTGGGAATCTCAAGCATATTAGATAGGGACTATACAAAAATGTCTCTATTAAATCGGAGAAAATGTATAATAATTTCTCGAAGGTTGGCTAGCATGTTAGCTCCAACCTTAGTGACATGCTTAGGATTATCACTTAACTATATGGTCTATGTTTCCTCTATTAGATCCCTTCTTACTTGCAGGCAATTACTTGTGATTTGCTCAATGTGATAAACCTAATCTCTCTTCAAAGCTTTTAAGTACAAAGCATTGGCCAACTATTGATCTCCATAAGATGTTCTTGATTTAGTTGGAGTTGGAAATTTTGCCTTTTGATGAGTGGTTGACACTACTATTTTTAATGTGTTGATGGAAGGTCACCCCATGATTCCATTATAGGACGAAAGACAAATTATTATAGAAAATTCAATTTCCTTTTCCATAAAATTCTTATTGTCCTCGATCCGTAAGGTTAAGGTAACTACCCATTGAACCTTTACAGGTTGGTTATTTAACCCATACAAATTGTACTTATATGGCTACATCTTTAATTCTTAAGCTTTGGTTGCATCTGATCAAACGTATGCTTGAAGATAATGTTTGTGGAGCTTCTCATATCAACCATAACTTTTCTAACTTCGAACTTAACTAACTTAGTCATAGTGACCAATGCGTTGTCATGAGGAACTAAACTCCCTGCATATCTCAATCTGAGAATGACATTATGTCGTCCACTCCGTGTCTTTTCTCCCTTAAGTTCAACACATGATCACCTTGCATATCAGCCAAGCTTAATGCAGCTAAAGTATTCCTTCCTATTGGTTTGCCAAAAATCACATTAAATACTCCCCTAAGAGCTTGGTGGTCTCCTCTTCCATTATTCTAAACTACCAGGTCTCAATTTTTAGGTTAGGTATTAGTGTCTTAAGGCTATTGCTTGATCTTCCTTCTTTGAATGGATCATTAATCCTTTTGTCCTCATCTACTACAAATTTCCTCAAATAACCTCTTTAGATGACATCTTCCAATAGATTCTTTAGGTGGATGCACTCGTTTGTATTGTGTCTTTGATCTTTGTGGAAATCATAATCCTTATTAGAATTCTTTCTTGCAAGATTATTCCTTATCTTCTTCGGCCAAGTTAAAAAACCTTGATTACGCCCTTCCATCAAGATATTTGACATAAGTTAGTTCAGGGGGGTGTATGCAACAAAAGTTGAAATTGACCTTTTCTAATCTCCTAGAGGTTAGTTCAGCCTATCTTATCTATCAAACTTCTTTCTTAGGCAATAATTTACAGATCCTCTCTCTTTCTAAGCTCCTTTGGAACTTTCCTTCTCTAACTCCCTTTGAGCTTACATTTGATCTTCCTGATGTATAAATTTTTTCAACCTCTTTGATGGGAATCAACTTCCGACCATATCTAAGCCGAGGCTTATTAATGCTTGTCGAGGCCGAACTGTAGCTAGAAGGACGAAAGGAAGGAAGATGAACATTCGTCATCTGGTCTGTTGTCATTCGAAGTGTCGAGAGATCACACAGCCAAGTAATCGGAACTAAAGAACTATTCAGCACATCAGAAAGGGATTCATGCCGACTGGTTCTATGACTCGGCAATTATGGGTCGACCTTTCGGTGTTTGAGCCAAGCTACGCAAGACATTGGGGATCCCTTCTCGAACCCGTACTGACAACTTACTACCTTCTAGATGTTACTGACAACTTTGTTTCAAGTTATATGCAGGAAGTTCTTCTTAAGGATCAGTTAGAGAGTTGCTTGCAATTAGGCATGGAGGAAGCTTCGGAAGATACTGTTAAATCCGAAGTGGTAGCCCAACTGGAGGCAAATAAACCTATCTCTATTGAGAAAGGGTTTGAAGAGTTTGAAAAAAGGAAGGAAGCACGGTTAAAACCTTCGATTGAGGAGCCACCAGTATTGGAGCTAAAGCAATTACCTGACTACTTGGAATATGCCTTCTTAGAGAAGGACTCCAAATTACCGGTAATTATAGCATCCAATTTGGAAAAAGAATAGAAAGAGAGGTTGCTGAAAGTACTCAAGGAGCATAAGAGGGTCATTGTGTGGAAAATATTCGATATTCAAGGTATCAATCCCTCCTTTTGTACTCATAAGATTTTAATGGAAGAAAACTACAAGCCGGTTGTGCAGCCCCAGAGACGCTTGAATCCAAACATGAAAGAGGTAGTCAAAAAGGAAGTTATTAAACTCCTTGATGCAGGTATGATATATCCTATCTCTGATAGTTCATGGGTGAGTCTAGTTCAAGTAGTTCCAAAAAAAAGTGGGATGACAATAGTCCCTAATGAAAAGAATGAATTGATCCCAATGAGAATGGTAACAGGTTGCGTGTATGTATCGATTATCGAAAGTTAAATGATGCTACACGTAAGGACCATTTCCCCTTACCTTTTATTGATCAAATGATAGAACGACTAGCTGGACATATGTTTTATTGTTTTCTGGATGGCTTATTTGGTTATTTTTAGATACCTATTGCACCGGAAGATTAAGAGAAGACCACTTTCACTTGTCCTTATGGCACCTTTGCCTGCCGCAGAATGCCTTTTGGTCTTTGCAATGCACCTGCTACATTTCAACGATGCATGTTAGCTATTTTTGATGATTTGATTGAGGACATAATGGAGGTATTTATGGATGATTTTTCAGTTTTTGGCAACTCATTTGACCTTTGTTTGAATAATTTGGACAGGGTACTCACCAGGTGTGAAGAGACCAATCTTGTCCTTAACTGGGAGAAGTGCCACTTCATGGTATAAGAAGGTATTGTGTTGGGCCATAAGATTTCTTATCGAGGAATTGAGGTGGATACTGCCAAAGTGGATGCGATTGCAAGACTTCCATCTCCAACTTCGGTTAAGGCCATAAGAATTTTTTTAGGACATGCAGGTTTTTACAGGCGATTTATCAAGGATTTCTCGAAAATTGCCCGTCCTTTGACCAAGTTATTAGAGAAGGATGTGCCTTATGTTTTCTCTCAGGAGTGTTTGAAAGCTTTCAATATCCTTAAAGAGAAACTTACCAATGCTCCAATCATGGTAGTACCTGATTGGGCACTCCCCTTTGAGCTTATGTGTGATGTAAGTGATCACGCAGTCGGGGCAGTGCTGGGACAAAGGCGAGATAAGAACTATCAACCAATTCACTATGCTAGCAAAACTCTTACGAATGCTTAGGAGAACTACACTACTACAGAAAAAGAGTTGCTAGCAGTTGTTTTTGCCTTTGATAAGTTTCGCTCTTACTTGCTTCTATTTAAGGTGATTGTGTATACTAATCATTCTGCCCTTAGGTACTTGTTAGTGAAACCGGATGCAAAACCAAGATTGATTAGGTGGATCTTGTTGCTACAAGAATTAAATGTAGAGATTAAAGATAAAAAAGGCACTGAGAATTTAGCAGCAGATCACCTATCTCGATTGGAGAATCCAAACTTGGAAATGCTCGGTGAGAACGAGATCAAAGATGAATTCCCTGAGGAGCGACTCTATGCCATCGCTTAGGTAAGTGATACGAAAATTCCTTGGTTCGCAGATATTGCTATTTTTTTAGCTGCTAGGATCATACTGAAGGGACTTCAACACCAGCAAAAGAAGAAATTCTTTTCTGACATGAAACATTATTTTTGGGATGATCCTTATCTGTTTAAAGTATGTGCAGATCATGTCATTCGAAGGTATGTACTAAACCTCGAAGTTTGGAGAATTTTGAGCTACTGTCATTCGGGGCCTACGGGTAGGCATCATAGTGCCAATAGGACAGCTCATAAGGTCCTAGAGGCAGGATTTTATTGGCCTACCCTATACAAAGATGCCCAGAGATATGTTGAGAGTTGTGATCGTTGCCAACGAGTGGGGAATTTATCACGTAGGGATGAAATGCCACAAAACCCCATCATCGAGGTTGAGGTATTTGATGTGTGGGGGATCGATTTCATGGGTCCTTTTCCCAACTCAAATGGAAACAAATATATCCTAGTAGCTATTGACTATGTCTCTAAGTGGGTGGAAGCTAAAGCCCTACCTACTAATGATGCTAGGGTAGTAAAAAAATTCTTGAAAGGCCTATTTTCTCGATTTGGCACCCCTAGGACAATTATAAGTGATTGGGGAACAAACTTTTGCAATGCTCAACTAAACCAAGTATTGAAACGTTATGGCGTTACACATAGGATAGCCACCCCGTACCACCCCCAAAGTAGTGGCAAAGTGGAAGTTGCCAATCGCGACCTTAAGCAAATTCTTGAAAAAACCATAGAGTATCATAGGAAGGATTGGTAAAAAAAGTTGGATGATGCTCTATAGGCATATAGAACCGCTTACAAAACACCACTTGGGACTACACCCTACCGACTTGTATATGGCAAAGCTTGTCATTTACCGGTAGAGATAGAGCATAAGGCTTATTGGGCAATTAAGAGTGCTAATGTTGATTTTGAGCGTGCAGGTTCTCATAGGAAACTTCAACTAAATGAGTTAGAGGAATGGCGAGCGAACGCATATGAGAACTCTAAATTATACAAAGAAAGGGCCAAAAAGTATCATGATCAGTGAATCAAATAAGGTCGACAATTTAAAGAAGGTGATCATGTTCTTTTGTATAATTCTCGCCTTCGTTTATTTCCAGGTAAGTTGAAATCTAGGTGGTCTGGACCATTTACAATCATACGAGTTTTTCCGTATGGGACTGTTGAAGTTACAAACCCGGAGAAGGGCACCTTTAAGGTAAACGAGCAACGGTTGAAGTTATACTTGAGTGGAAACTTAGAGCATATTGGACAAGAGGAGTTTTATCTCCATCCAACAGAACTAACATGAGAATACATATCCCATCGAGCTATCGGCATTAACTAAAGCGCTTCTTGGGAGGCAACCCATGTCTAACTCTACTTATGCTTTAGTTCTTTAAGTTTTCTTCATTTTATTTTCCGTTTTATCTAACTTTGCTTTGCTTCATATATTTTCTTTCAATTTTTCGTCATAGTTCTTTCCTCTTTTAGCTTTATTTTTGCTTTTTCTCTTTAGTTTTATTATTTCTAAGTTTCCTTTATCTTTAAATTTAATTCAAAAAAAAAAAAGTTACACGGGCAAGGGACATGGTCGTGTCCCAGCCCATGTCCATCCAGACCTTCAAAACTGCTCACCCATAGAAAGTTACACGGGCGTGGGACACAGTCGTGTCCCAGCCCGTGTCTGCCCAGATTTCGATTTCACTGTGTGGGCATAGAAAGTTACACGGGCAAGGGACACGGTCGTATCCCAGTCTGTGTGCACCCATAATTTCCCACCTGCGAACAGAATGTTACACGGGCGTGGGACACGGTTGTGTCCCAGCCCGTGTCCGTCCAGTCTATATACACTGGAATAGAAAGTTACACGGGCATGGGACATGGTCGTGTCCCAGCCCGTGTCCGACCAGACTCCACACGATACATACAGAATGTTACACGGGCCTGGGACATGGTCGTGTCCCACCCCGTGTCGACCCAAACTCACACAATTTTGCACATGACCGGTTTATTTAAATTAAACACATCCTCTCACACACTCACAATCAAACATATCTCTCTCATATTCTCTCTTATTCTCCCTCTTCTCTCCACAATTCTTACATTCCACATTTTGATCCAAGTAAGTTTCCCTGTTGATTTTACTCTCTCTTCCTCGTGATTAGGCAGCTTGTTATTTGCATTTTTCCTTTTGTGCGTACTGGTTTTTCCATTTAGCCTGCAGATTTCTTTTGATTATTTAATGCCATGCATCATTGCTTTGAGTTTCTTGATCTTATATGGTATAATGCTGCCTCATCTACTTAGATTTCATTGTGTTCTCTCAATTCCGAATGTTATTAGTTAATTTGCCTATCCTTATTCATTCATGCTAGTTAGGGTTGCTAATGGGAGATAATAATTTTGGGTCATTTAGCGTCTTTTATATGTTGAGACGCCTGTTTTGCACTGTTAATTGTTGTGTAGTGGAATTCGTTGGAAGTGTTTGCCACTCATTTCTTTTCACCAACCCGTTTTCTAGCTGCACTCCATATGTTTGTTGAAATGCCCTAATGAGTATTCTGTTCACATTCTTCCTTATTGCTCTTCTTTCCTTTTGCCTTCTTCAACTATATGTGCGATACGGATGTGCGTATTTGATTTGGATTATTGACTCTTTTCAGGTATTCAAATGGCAAATCGCGCTAAGCTTACCTTTCGCCGGAAATCAAAATTTGCAGCATCCTCTTCATCACAATCAGGGGCAATAGTTGAACCACTAGCTACTCTTCCCCCGATGGAGCACCCAATACTCCAATTTAAGGAAGACTACCAAGTACAACGATATCAATTACTTCAGAATAAGCCCTTCAGCGAGACCCTTCGGCTGGATTGGGATGTACTTGCTCAATTAGAGCTCACCACAGAAATGAAGGAGCTCTTGGATGGTACCATTTGGGAACGCTTATTATCCTTTGAAGCTCCAATTTATAAAGAGCTAACCTTGGAGTTTTTGTACACTGTCAAACTTGATAAAGACAGTGCTACTAGCATGAGCCCAAATCGCACATTACACTTCACCTTGAGTGGCCATCTATTCCACATGACTATCGCTCAACTGGGCAGATATCTTGGTCTATATGAAGAAAGATATATACGGACGGAAGAATTCTAACGTCTCCCGTGTCGATTTCCTCGTGGCGTCATAGTAGGGTCATTTTGGAATGAGATTACGGTTGGCAATGCCTATGATCCAGCCAGGAGTAAGGCCTCTCAATTAGTCAGGCCTGAATATTGGGTTCTTCACTGGCTCTTTTCACACACATTAACTGGCAGAGGCCTTAGCATCGGAGTGATGTCCAACAAGGATTGTCTCTATCTATACAGTGTCCTTCATAGACATCCCATCAATCTTGCCATCGAAATCGCCGAACTCTTCAGCCACCAAGCCACCGCTACTCGAAAGAAAGGGCATATTTGCTGTGGCCCTTATATTACCTTACTAGTGCAGGCTATGAGGACTAAAGTTGTTGCTTGGCCCTCACTCACTTTGGTTAGCCAAGTCACTCCTATGCGCCTTACTTCATTCCGACTCATGAACCTCCTACCAACAAGATGTCAAGGTCGATGCTCTCGCAGTAGCATATCTCAGGGTTAGACATCTTCAGCCAGCTTTGAAGATAAATTTGATTTGTTGATGTCTAAGGTTCGTTATATAAGGGAAAGTGTAGATAAACTTCATATCCGCCAGGATAAATTGGAAAAATTTCTTAAAATGAAAGAGTCGGCTACTTAGGAAGAGGAGAGTGAGGAAGAGGAAGCGGATGATGAGGGTGACGAGGAAGAGGCTGATGAGGGTGATGAGGATGAGGTGGCTGGAGAAAGTGATGAGGATGTCGAGGCTAGTGATGACAATGATGATGCTACGATGGCTGAGGCATCGTTTGATGAGGCAAATGAAGAGATGGATTATGATCCCTCTTCTTAGTTCCTAATTTTTTTTTTTTTTTTGTGTTCTCTTTTGGTTGGCCAAGGCTTATGAACTCAGCTATATAATGATGATGCTTCTTCATTTTGCACTTCTTTTCGACTGGCAGGAAAGTATTAGTTTCTTTTCTATACATATGTTTCCTTTTTCCCTAGGCTGCTTTTTCTTGTTTCATTTTGTGCGGCTATGTTTTTCAGTCATACATTGAGGACAATGTACATTATTAAGTGTGGGGAAGGGATATATATGAATTTATTACTGTTTAGGAGACCAATTATTCACATTTGACCCAATTAACAAGTGTTGAGCCAAATTAACTATGTCATGTTGATTGTTATTGACCTTATTATACTTTACTAGAATTGATTAGTCAAATTTGTGAAGGACAAAGTTACTAGTTATTTAGCTTAAGACTTTAAGACTTGAGATTGGAGTAACAGAACTAATTGAGAGTTAGTCATGGTTATTTTTAAATTTACTTTTATGTATACCTTTCTCTTAGAAATTTTTAAGAGTCCTAGAATTTTTAGCAAACAAACAAATGAAATTCTTCTTTTGAGAAACCCTTGAAAAATCACAATGATTGGAGGTCAAAAGTAATAACAAGTGTATGAATAGAAAAAATTGGTAAGGATTCGTCTTGGTCCGTCAGAAGAGTGAGATTGAGTTCCAATGCCAATTCTAATGAAAAAGAAAAAAAAAATTGATATGGATTGGCCTTGGTCCGTCAGAAGAGCAAGGTTCTTTCTTGCTATCAATATAAGGAATAAGTTGGTATGGATTGGTCTTGGTCCGTCAGAAGAGTGAGATTCTTTCCCACTACCAACACAATTATGCTTAAATAAGGTAAATTTAAAAAGACCTCTCAACAAAAGCATGAACTAGGGGGATGATCAGAGGATGAGTGGATGTAAAATGTGTTTGTTTTAGATTACGGTGCTTGGTGAGATGGAAGAGAGAATCGTATACACTTTAGTCAAATAGACAAAATTTTTTATGACTCTTTCTCGGTTGGCGAGATGTTAAATCCAATTTTTAGTTTAAGAATCCTTGGTTAAATGACTTGGGTAAACTTTGATTTTCATAAATTAACTAGTGAACTCTAGTATTAAGTATTTTTGGAGCATTCGAATATGGTCAGATGAAATTGGTTGACTTTATTATTGCAAGTTAGGTGAGAATGATTTTCTTACTTTTCTACGGGTCAAGTGTATTCGTTCACCGGTTTCCTAAATAGTGATAAATTTTGTTTAGCGTTTCTTGTCTTGAAAGTTTTGTTTTGATTTATTTACTTGAGGATAAGCAAATGCCTAAGTGTGGGGAAATTTGATAACTCTGATTTTAAATATATTTCATATGGTGATTTTATAGTATTTCCTTTACATTTTTGGTTTTCTTTAAAGAAATCGATACTTAATTGAGTAAAATTTTGAATTCTAGGTTTGAACGCGTTCTAGGATTGAAAAAAAAAAAAGAAAATGAATCAAATTTCACTCAAATCGGAGTTCAAATGAAGAAGTTATGAAGTTTTGAAGTTGTGTAGAAAATTTTGTTTTAGTGCAAAAAGTTACTTGACCTGGGGACACCGTCATGTCCTAGGCCATGTCTGGTGATGAAAACAGAATCCTTGTAATACATGTATAAAAGGATATCTTAGGGTTTAAAAGAAGGGGAGAGACATTACAGAAATGGAGAGACACAAGAGAAGAGAAAGAGACTTAAGGAGAACATCAAGAAAGAGGCGAAAACAACATCAACTTCAAGATTAGAGAGATTTTTCATCAATCAAAGGAGTTTTCCATGTTTTATTTTACGTTTTTTACGGAACTCGTTTTTAGATTCATTATGATAGCTTAGAATTCGTGTATTTAGGATTAAGGAACCTAGGGTTTCATGTGATTCTTAGATTGATTTAGAATTTTCAATAAAGTTTCTATCTTTGCTTGATTCAATTATGTCGTTTAATTGTTAATTGATATTTCTAGAATATCAATATATGATATTATGCATGTTGATTGAGAAATTGCATGTGTAATTAGATCTTTACATAATTGAAGAGGATTACATGTATACTTAGAGATAAGATACATGTTTCTTTCAGAAAGTTAATTAATTGTGTGGGAATTCGTTATACATTAATGCAATTCTAAGTTATTTTGCTATGTGAAGAGATTCCGGTAAATAATTTAGGATTAGGGTTAATATGCTTGAGAAAGGTATTAACTTTAGTTGTGAATCTCTCCGGTCAATAATAATAGAAACCGAATTGAATATATTTTAAGCGATCACATGTTAAACTCTAGGGGAAATAATTCCTAAATACGTTATTACTTTCTTGAAGTCGTTCTTAATTTTATCACTTTTTCAATTGCTTAATCAAGTCTTATAAATAAGTTAGTTTGTTAATTTTAGTAATTTTAATTAATTCAAACTTTCATAATTTTCCGGTTAGATAATAAAGCTAAGGTTAATATTAGTACTCGAAGTCTTTGAGGGATCGATTCGGACTCACATCCATTATATTAAAACTGATAGGTGCACTTACCTGATATCAAGTTAGTATTTGCTGGATTATCGAGTATTGATTAAACTCTTTAATCATCCCTGTGTTCTTATCAATCATGTTTTTAGATTATGGTGAACTTCTTCATTTGAACCAGTTAGTGAGTTGCATCTAACCTTCATTTGAAACCCTGAGCAACATTTAGTGTTCGTGAGTCGAACTCAACTCTATTTCGGGCTTAAACCCTCGATCGTATTTGTGTCTTGGTGAGTTATATCCATCCACATTCACTATCAAAACCCTTCTTGTTCTTCGTACCTACTTCCCTTGAATACCTATTCCTATTTATTTCTAGATCCATTGTTGTTTTCCTTTTTAGATTAATCCTTAGATTCCTTATCATATTGGCATCGAAGATTTGATCCTTATCATATTGGTATCAGAGCTTTGGGGAGACATGCGTGCTAGTGTTCTTAAAGTAGATTTGTGGTTCTAACATTTCTGTTCATCTTTGTTCTATGGTGTAGTATGCTGTTTGTAGTAGTAAGTAGCTGCAGAAGTTGAGTAGTAAGTAGCTGCAGAAGTTGAGTAGTGGTTGTTTTTGAGTTGTTGTAATTTTGTTTTGTTGTTTCTTCAATTTTTTGGTAATTTACTGTACGGACGAGAATGTTAGAGGATAGTGTCAACATTGGAGACAATTTTTGTAGAAGCTTGAGGAGACGTGTTGATAACCTAGAATAATAGATTCAGAATCTTATCGATTCTATTTAGGAGCTTATTGGGTTAGTCAAAGGCCGCAGACACGATGGTCGAGAAGAAAAGAGGGAACGAACACCTACCAGTAGGAGTGGTTCCAATGAACTTTGTAATGATGAGAGATAGTCGAGAAGAGTTGCTGAGCTAAGAAGAAAAGAAACCTCACTAATGCTGAGAAGAGGCAATGACACTAGTATTGGCTCTGAGTTGAACTACAAAGTTCGGAGAAGAGAGCCGAGGCTGAGAAGAGATATGGTTGAGCAGAGCTCGAATAGAAGTGGCTGATTCGAAGTAGGTCGACTTGCTAGGAATGTAATGGCTGAACCCTAAGCACTTACCAAGGACCTGACAATGTCAAGCTGAAACTACAGACTTTCTGTAGAAGTAGCCGACCTGAACAGTTCTTTGACTGGGTTCCTTGAGTCAAAAAATTATTTGAGTGCTATGAGTGTGATGAATGAACAAAGGTCAAGCTAGCTTCACTATCCCTTGTTGAATATGTAAGTCTTTGTTAGGATAAGCTGGTTACTAAGTGAGATGCTGAAGGAGAAGAGCCGATAAAAGATTGATGAACCAACGCTTTGTGTCGACTTATTTCAAACAAGAGATGCTCTATGCTTTCCAACACTTGAGATAAGGTCGAAATACTGTTGAAGAGTATTTACAAGAGTTTGAGACCTTGATGACGAGATGTGAAATTGCTGAGCTACAGGACTGTACTATTGCTAGATTCTTGAGTGAACTTTGAGATGACATTGCCGATATAGTTGAATTGTAGCCATTCAACTCTCTAGATGAACTAATTAATTTGGCATTACGAGTATAGCGGTAGAGGAGAAGAAGGCATCAAAGGCCAAGTAGTTGATCTCAATAAGGTAGCCCTAAGCTTGAGAGGTATGCCGAAAGAAGGCAAGAAAGGAAGATAGAGAAAGGAGAGCCTAGCTAGCCAAACCATGTCAAGAAAGAGAAGGCACTCGACAACAAGGCCTGAGAAGTGATGTGCTTCAAGTGCTTAGGCTATGGACACATTGCGTCCTAATGCTTGAATAAAAGGGTCATGGTCTTGAAGGGTGAAGGGCCCAAGGCTCAAATTGAGAGTCAAAGTGACAAGAGCTCAGATAACTGGTTGATAGAAGAAGATGTCTACCTTGAGGTCCTTGATAAACTCTTGATTATGGCAACACAAGCTAACCTAAAGGCAGATACTTGACAACGAGAAAATTTATTTCACATGTAGTGCCCAGTGAATGCGAAGACCTATTCCCTACTAGTAGATGGAGGTAGCTGCACCAATATTGTCTCCGCCGAGTTGGTAGAAAAGATGAATTTGTCGACTTACTCATATCCCTGACCTTATGGATTAAAATGGTTTAATGACAAGGGTATGATTCACGTGCATAAAAGAGCACGGATAGCATTTAAGGCCGGACAGTACGAGGGTGATATTGAATTTTGACATTGTGCCTATGAATGTTGCAAATCTGCTTCTTGGCCGACCATGGGAGTATGATCGGAAAGTGATCCATGACGGTTTCCTCAATACTTATACAGTTTGAAAGGATGGGAAGAGCTATTGCTTGACCTCCATGAGCGTTGAGGAAATCTAGAGATACTCAACACCCATGGTGAAGAGAAAAGGGAAGAGAATTTTATTTGACATCCTGGCTCGTGCTCAACATTTAACGTCAAGGATGACTTCCTTTCAAACCCGCAGTAATGATGGGAATCAACTTTCGACCATATCCAAGCCAAGGCTTATCAATACTTGCCGAGGCCGAACTACAGCTAGAAGGACGAAAGGAAGGAAGATGAACATTCGGCATCAGGTATGCTGTCATTTGAAGTGTCGAGAGATCATACAGTCGAGTAATCGGAACTAAAGAACTACTCAGCACATCAGAAAGGGATTCATGCCGACTGATTCTATGACTCGGCAATTATGGGTCGACCTCTTTAGTGTTTGAGCTAAGCTACGCAAGACATTGGGGATCCCTTCTCGAACCCGTACATCTAACTGCTGACCCCATCCAGTTCGAATACTACTCCTCCTAAGACATGTTAAGTGATTGTATGTCGAGTTCTATAAAATGCACAGTTTTCTATTCTTTTACATGTTTTCCCTTTTATTTTATTTATGGGATCAATTCTTTAGGGTTTAAGGCCTTGCACTTTATTTACAATTTTGGCACTAAGGTTTAGGACTTATTATAAATATCAGCATTTGTACTTAAGATAGAGATATGTACAGAGATAGATACAGACAAATAGATATACAGAGTGAAACTTTCCTCTTTCGAGTAAGGCTATACTTGAGTTAGTATTTGCTGGATTATCGAGTATTGATTAAACTCTTTAATCATCCTTGCGTTCTTATCAATCATGTTTTTAGATTATGGTGAACTTCTTCATTTGAACCGGTTAATGAGTTGCATCTAACCTTCATTTGAAACCCCAAGCAATATTTAGTGTTTGTGAATCGAATCGAACTTTATTTCGAGATTAAACCCTCGATTGTGTTTGTGTCTTGGTGAGTTATATCCATCCACATTCACTATCGAAACCCTTCTTATTCTTCGTACCCATTTCCCTTGAATACCTATTCCTATTTATTTCCAGATCCGCTGCTGTTTTCCTTTTTAGATCGATCCTTAGATTCCTTATCATATTGGTGTTGGAGATTCGATCCTTATCACTCTTAGTAACATTATCTAAAGAGGTTGGTAGGTGCTTAAGAGATTTCAAGACATTCGAATCCTCATTAACCCCTTTGTAAATGGCATAAAGTACTATACTCTTGTCGTAGTTTGTGATGTTGATTATCAACTGGTTAAATCTATCTACATAATCTCTAATAGTTTCCCCTAGCTTCTACCTAATTAAAGTTAGTAGTGAGGAATCCTTGGTTGAGGTTTACTAGCGAGGGAGTCTTAGCTGAATTCATCAGCCAATTAATCAAAAGAAGAGATAAAGGTCGCTCACAATGAATTGAACAAATTACTCACAGATTTCCATAAGGTGGAAGGAAAAACTTTATAGGCAATCGCATCAGAAAGGCCATATAGTTCCTTCAATCTAGAAATGTGTTTAGGTGGTCATCTAGATCCTTTTGCCTATCATATGTGTCAAATTGGGGTAATCGAACACTTAATGGGAGAACTTCACCTACACTTTCTTGAATAAAGGGGCTTAATTTCCTACCCCTCACATCTAGTTCCTTTTTAAAAGCTCCTTCTATTGTTAGCCTCTCGATGTATTCCTTTAAATCTTGCAAGCTCATATCTGTTATTGCCTTCTATGGTAAATGAGTAGCTAAATGCTTTATTTTCCCTTTTACATGCATTTGCGCATGTGTTGCTACATGAGCTTGTATCGACATATTTTGAAAGTCTTTCTACACAGGTGTTTCCTACTTTTGTGGTTGGGTAGCTTCATTTGTTGTGCAATTTTTTTATTGCTTCCTTGTATGCAAGTTGGTTGGTTTCTTCCCCCATAGGTTATAATGAAGGGATAGAAGAAGCATTTTGTTCGTTACACTTTTGCCTTAGTTCTCAATTATTAGCTTGCACTTCTTTAAGTTCTTTAGCAAACTTCAAGCATAAAGCTTCTAAGTGTGCTATGCGCAAATTGTCATCATCTTGATCCTACACTTAAGTAGGTTAACGACAGGTTTCACTTGATGCACCTTTGGGTTACGCTGCTGAGGAGATTCTTCTTTCTGAATTTCTCGAGGGGCATTACTCCCCATTTGGAGTTTTGTTATCTTTAGATTTTATCTTAGTTACCATAAGGCATGTGATGAATAGACAATGCTAAATTATTTATGGTAAAAGTTGGTGTTGTGAAACATATGGACACTTAGCAAACAATGACTCTACAAAAGAGAAAAGCTTAGGTTATGGGGATGCTAGGGTAACTTTAGCATTACCCCTTTGATGCTTAAGTTAGGTAAATGATTAATTGAAAGAAAAGGAGAGTAGATGAGTTACGTTAAGTGTCCAAAAGAACCTTAATGTTGGCCTTTGAGCTCTATTTATAGCTGTATATCCTTCCCTATCTAATAACTATTGCCTCTAAAAGACACATGTGCGCTAGATTTGAATTTAGGATTACTCCTTGATATTGAGGGACGTGGCTTAAATAATGGCAGCTAGTTGGTAGTTACTTATACAAGAACCCAATTGCTTGCACCCTTTATTCATATTTGAATCTCCTAAGGTCGACCAAGTCTTAATGAGTTGCAAGTAGTTTCTCTTAGCTGATCAAGGGTAGTCCAACTTAGTCAGGTTAGGTTATTTTATACTATTAAGATACATTTAGCTCTTTAGCTTTCTTGAGCTGGCTTCTTCTTTGTGAATAGCCTAAAGGAGCTCGGAAATATAGAGAAGAAGGAGTTGGAGGTGGGTAAATAGATTTAATGTCCCTTATTTTAGGTTGGTTCGAGTTTTTAGGGAAAAATCACTATCAATTAATTGAGGTAGTATCATCTAAGTAGAAATTTTGTCTTGGAGAAAGTTTCTAAGATTTTGGACTTCTGTAGTGAAAATTTAGGACTAATGATTTGGAGACTCACTCTAGCTACGATGAGAAGAGTTTTTAAGGTTGTACATGGACTTTAAACTAGAAGCCATAGCTGCTTTCAAGCTATAAATTATTGATCCTTCATTCGATGTAGGTTTTGTTTGGCTACTTTCTACTTTATCTTAGATAAGCTAATTATACGAAAACTTTGAAGTTTAATAATTTTTTTTTTTTTGACAATTAACTAAGATTTTGGATTTGAGATTAGCCGTGGATTATAAGTTTTTCTATAACTTTTACAGTGGAGAAAAATTATTTTTATGATTATGTTGCATCTGTCATAATGAACATCATGTACCATAATAGCTGCATTAATGAATTTGTTTCTTTATTAACCACTAGCAAACAATAACTTCTTAAATATCACATCATTTGAGAAAAATAATCATATCTTGCATTCCATTATAACATATATGTAATCATTATATTACTATGGTTAGTCATTTTTTTCCCATTCACTAGTTTTACTAAAGTTAATTAATTTCACCAACTCATTGTCCTCTCTCTCCTCTTGTTTTATCTATTATTATCTTTTCCATTTTAATCATCATCAAGAATTAAATGCAAATAGAAAAGTAGGAACTAAATGAGGTCAAATTTTATTATCTCCTTAAGTGGAGCGGGGAAAATAAAAAACCTTATGGAAAATTCTCAAACTTTTCCAATCAAGTTTCATTGCATTTTTTTTTTAAATTAAGTAATGAACAAATATTGTTTTCTCTATTTTTTGTATTCCATACTTATTTGTAAAATATTATTTATTTCTATGATAAGTTAAAATTTCACGAGACAAAATAATTATAATTTGAATCCAAATTATTTTCAAAACATAATGTTGGAGAATCTTCACATATAAATATACATTTTAATATATATATATATACATATATAATATGAAGGGGTCAAATGCAAATATATTAGAATGGACTAAGTCTAATGGTGATTTGGTTGAATATTTGGATTAGTGATAGATCTCAACAATGAGTCCATAATTGAGATGATTGAGTTATTTCATATTAGTGAGCTCTGAATAAGTTTGGTTAAGTTTGGCTTTTCTAATTCTAACCTTTATTTAGTGATCATGCACTTAGTAGGTCCTTGAAAAGGAGACTTGGCTAATACACCAATCTTAGAAGCCCATTAGATACTTCAAAAAACCTTATCAATTTTATCTATTGATCAATCCAAAGATGTGATGGCGGTAATCTATTACAAACTTTATAAGTACCAACGAAGTCCTCTGTTAAAGGGTATGGAATTTAGATTTTAGATTACATCATATTGAAGGCTGCAATTTCCTACTTTCAAATTGCCACTACTCTAGAGATTAAGCACCATAAATTGAAGTGTTTCACTTTAGTTATCCACTAATATATATACTTGTTGAGATTGCCTTTTTTTTTTTTTTTTTCCTAATTCCTCTTTGTTATCCTACTTGACATATCATTCTAAATCATAGCGTTCATCTCTTATTACATGAAGCATGCAACTAACGCCACTCATGACATTTGCTCCACGAATCCTGACATGTAGTTTTTATAAAGAATAATAATGCAATTCTCCCAAGTGTACTGTGTTATATTTTCAATGATCCAACAATGTTCAAGATTATTAGTTGAATAAATAATATCCATGTGTCCACCTTTCATTGTAATGCGACATGTAACTCCAAAAGGAAGATATGTATTTGTGCAGAGATTATGACTGAGTTTTGCCAATCCAAGAGATCAAAAGACGACCAAGTAAACAATCGTTCGACGCTTGCATGAATTAGCCCCATTTGGCAAATACAAGCGTATAAGCTAGCTGTTCCTCCGAATCTGGCTGCCTTTCTATGGGATGGGACAAGACGGTGATCTAAGACTTGTTAAAACAACATTAATTTCAGAGTTGCACAAATTGGTTAAAACTGAAGGTCTAAATTTTCTTGCTCACAAAACTCTTATACATGTGTTGCCAAACATAACAAACTTCCTTCGTGTGATCTATTCCTGGTAATTTTTTATGGTAACTTTATTAAATGGGATAACCCAACATGTTTCATCATAAATACAAGAACAATATTCAAGTTACATGACCATAAGGATTTTGCTATAAATTCTTGCGATTCACTATTTGATGTGGGATTAGGCATGCCTTCTATTTTCGATTTGACTTGATGAAACTCCTATAATGATTATGTAGTGTACAGCGAAATGTTAAGATACCATCTGACATTGTACAAGTTTTGATATTTTCAAAAATTAAACATATGGTTCTTAGCAAGCTTATATTGTTTGAACCACTGCTAGAGTTATGGATAATTAATTTAGATCGAAAACCAAAAAAATTAAACTAAATATGACTAAGTATTTGGTTATTTGGTATTGATTTGAAAACTTTTCAAATAAAAAATATTTGGTATAGAATATATATCTTCCAAATCGAAAAAGCTAAATCAAAACCAAAAAGTTATAAGTAATGAAAATTACAAATATACAATTATATATTGGTTTGATTTTTGATTTAAGACCTCAACAAATGTTTAGTCTGTCAAATGCAAGAGAGTAATAAATATTGGTCTTAGATAAAGTATGAATAGATTATGATCTACTTTCCTTTCTTACTATTTTCTTCTTTTCATATAATACTAAAATCGATAAAGATGGATAGAAAATACCTAGAGGTTCAAAGGGCTTTCTCTAAGGAAATTAGCAAAATAACCCTTAGGACAAATTTCGAATATATTCTCATGTTCAAGTCAAGTGTCTAAGAGAAATGGTAAAGATATATATGCTACCATATAACACATAGCATATATTATGTAAAATAGTTTACAAAGATTCAATTATATGAATAGCACATAGATAACTATATAATACAAGTAATGCTAAATAAATGAATCACATGTAGGGATTGGTGTAGAACCACATAGCCAAAAGGGTTAGATTTGGAGTCATGTTAAAATTTATTTAGTAAAATATACACATAATATGTACGTTCCTCCTTTGTAGCTGTTTTTTTTTTTTTCTTTTTTTTTTCTTTTTTCCCTAGCTTGAGGGTGGAGGCCCTATTTGGCCCTTACCTGGGTTAGCCCCAAATAAAGTTCCATATAGCTACTATATCTCAATAAATATAGTAAATGGACATAAGATATAAAAGTAATGATACATATCATACCATCATAAATACATCTATTGAATTTATGAACTTATTTTTGCTATTTGGTTCAAATCCAATCCAAACCAAACGAAAGGCAAACTATGCTCACCCCAATTAGATGCATTATTAGATTCCTTCATAAATAAAATGCAAATGCAGTGGAAAGTTAAGAACAAATGTGGATCAGCTTTATACCTTATATCAACATGCAAACACGACTCTTAAAATTTTATATATGATGGAGAATACAAAAGACACACTTTACTTTAAAAAAAAAAATCCTCAAATACACCAATATAAGTGTAATACTCTTATAAGAACAAAGAGAAAATAATACAAAACCTAATATCTCTACGGGGGATTCTGTTTGAGACAAAAAAAACAGATGATGTTGAGAAACTAAAAAATTCGTAGACTTGTTCGTTTGTTTTTCGACCACTGATTAAATAGAGAGAGTAACTTTCTCTTCATCATCAAAATTATAGGTAGCAAATGAATTTACATTTTAAGGCATAGTCATTATCAAGGTTTGGATTTTTTCATTTGAATTTGTATAAAGGAACTATTGTGAATTTGGAGTGTGTGGTTAGATTGATCATAATATCTTTTTACCTTATGAATTATAATTACTCATCAAGATTTTATATTATTTTTGTTAGGTAAAGGTCACCAAAAGTCCTAAACCTTTTTTTGTATTATCAATTGAGTTTTAAAACTTTTCAATGTTACACTGAAATAAAAAACCTTTACGGTTCCATCAGTTGAGTACAAAAACTTAAGGTGCACTTAAATCTTAGAACTTTTTACAAAAAGTGAAATAGATATAACTACTTATTCGAAGAAGTACTTATTTATGACTTAGCTGAAATTATTAAAAAACGTTTACGACTTAATGTAACTTTTAGAAAGGTTTAGTCCTAAATTGATAATGCTGAAAAGATTTAAAAGTTAATTGTACATTTAGAAAAGGTTTGAACTCAATTGATTAAAGCCGAAAGGTTTGAAACATTTGATAAGTGTTTTTTTTTTTTAGTGTTTAAGTCTCTAGCTTATTGGGTATGTCAAAATCTTTCAAAAATGAGCAATTAAGTTATCCCCTACATTTCCAATCAGCATCCTTTAATTTATATGGAATTTTCACTATTGGGAGGATTAGTTTTGCACTACTCTTACAGAAATCGGCCGTTCTTAAAAAAAAAAAGAAGAAATAATAATAATAATGACATGATCGCATCAATTTATAGAAGTTGGGAAATAAACAATGGATATTACCCTTAAAGATATTGTATAAGCATTCCAATTCTTATTCATATTTTGATTTCAACTTATTCGTATATTTCTACCGGCTATGGAGAATAGATAAAGAGAATATAAGATTAGCAAATACTGTATAATTGCTATCCTACTTAGACATGGTCAAGTTGGAGAAAAAAAAAATTGAAATTGGGAAAAGGAAATAAATATTGCATTTTAAAAAAAAAATCCTAAAAATATAGTACTTAAATTTGGTTTTTCAAAATGAAATCGGTTTTTGAAAAACGGTTCGTATCATTTACAAAAATATTGGCTTTTCAAATATTTATTTAACTATACAAAATATTTATTTGCACCATGCTATTGTTCAACTGTTGGAATGCAGGATCCTCACTCAAGAGATTTGTGTTTGAATCCCAGCATGGGCATTTATGCTTTTAGCTTGTTTGCTTGTCTGCAGTTATAAGGAAAGGCTTTGAAAAAAAAAAAAAAAACGCCTCATTAGGAGTTGAACCCAAGACAGAAGAAAAGTTCAAAGTAGTTACCACTGCATCCTATCACATCACTTATTAAATATTGTTACATTATTATATTAAATTCCTTTAAAATCCATTTTTCAAGAGGGATTTTAACTCATTCTAAATTTTCGTTTTCAAAAATTAATTTTATTTTAAATATATAAATTAGATTTTTCAAGAACCAGATTTAGTCATCCTCAAAAACCGAATTTTAACCTGATTGGTGGGACAGGTTTAGATTTGGATGGGAACCTGATGGTTTATGCGTTGGTCCCCCATCAGTTGGACGAGCCATCTCTATCCTAGATCCACCCCACGACCGCAGTCTATCCTAGTAAATTATAATTGTTGTAGTCGATAACAAAAACCTTGCTTCGCACCCACAAAGTCACTAAAATTGTTTTAGGAGCTTATTGTGTTGTTGTACCTCACATCGGATCCGTCACACACGTCCTAAATCTTAACTTGACCGGTCGGGTGGGTTTAGATTCGGATGAGAATCCGATAAGGCCTCCTTTTTAGCCATAAAACTAACGGGTGAAGAAAAGTAAAATTAAAAATAAAATAGATCCCTTGGCTAAATCTTAAATTGACCTGTCTTATGCGCGAAGGACTGGACAGATCCTAAACCAGTTTTGGACTTGGTCAATTAAATGGACAACTCGATTTGGTTGCATCCGAGCTCCACATCCCTTCCTATCCTTATAAATTATAAATGTTGTAGTTAACAACAAAAACCGTGCTTCACACCCACGTGGTCACTAACATCGTTTTAGGAGCCCCAACCACAATTTAATAATTAAACAAAATTATGTCATATGGAATGTTCCAAATCAAGTTTCTTTCTTATACTTCAAAGCAATACAAAATTCCAAACAAGCACACATTATTAATCATATTGATATAACCTAAATACAAGAAAGGAGAGAATCTATGGCCTTGTTCTCCGTTGATTCTTACAATAACATCTAAAAGCTGATTATTTCTATGCAATCCCAAGCGCAACAACGAAACCGTCTCCTTCCATATAATTTAACATTATCCGTGAAAATGACTCGCAAATAAACTAAAACTGATAGGACCAAGATATTCTTTAAACTTTATGCAGCTGCGTCCATTGAGTTTTCCCATATCAAACGCCGGATGGAACAAGTCAGCTTTGGTTTTAACACCCCCAAATGGCATTATGGCACAATCTCATTAGGGCCGGCCTTCATTCTACTTCCTTAAATTACACCGACTCACCTACTAAATCTCTCCCAATAGCTGTCTCTCAATGAGAAGCTTAAATGATCACTACTAAATACGAACACAAACTTAACGAAACCGTCTCCAGGCTGCTAAACAACTCTTTCAGGTATGGATAGGCTCATAAAGCTAGAGCCATCAAACCTTGTCGTCATAAGGATTGAGCCGGGGCAGAAATGCAGCGGCGAGCTCACCCTTCACAACGTCATGTACACCATGCCAGTAGCATTCAGGCTGCAAGCAATGAACAAGAGCAAATACAGCATAAAGCCACAGTCTGGGATCATATCACCCCTGGCAACGTTAACTCTGGAGATCACATATCACCTTTTACCTGGTTCGAGTTTTCCTGATTCTTCTCAGGCATCCGATGATACCTTCCTCTTGCATAGTTTAGTTGTGCCTGGAGCAGCAATCAAGGATCTTAGATCCGCGCTTGATGCGGTTCCTAATGATTGGTTCACCACAAAAAAGAAGCATGTGTTCATTGACAGTGGCATTAAGGTAATGTTTGTTGGTTCACCTGTGTTGGCTCAATTGGTCGTGACTGGTGGATCTATGGATGAAATAAGGGAAATCCTAGAGCGGAGTGACCCATCCTGGAGGGCTGCCGACTCGGTCGATCCACAAGGACAGACTTTGCTTCACTTGGCAATTGCGCAAGGCAGGGCTGACCTCGTTCAATTGCTTCTTGAATTTGAACCCGATGTGGAAGCTAGAAGCCGATCCGGGTCCACCCCCTTGGAGGCAGCCGCAGCTTCTGGAGAAGCCTTGATTGCAGAGCTGTTGCTGGCTCGTCATGCGAGCACAGAGCGGTCTGAAACATCGACTTGGGGGCCCATTCACCTTGCAGCAGGAGGGGGGAATCTGGAGGTATTGAAGCTTCTGCTACTTAAAGGGGCTAATGTTGATGCCCTGACGAAGGACGGAAACACCGCTCTGCACCTTGCGGTTGAGGAAAGGCGGAGAGACTGTGTAAGGCTACTGATTTCCAATAGGGCCAGGACTAATATCCGTAACTCCATCGATCGTGAAACGCCTTTACATGTTGCTGCCCGATTGGGAGATGAGCACATGGTGAAGCTCCTGCTAGCAAAAGGTGCCAATAAAGATATCAGGAATAGGCTTGGCAAAACAGCTTATGAACTAGCAGCAGAATATGGTCATACCCGGCTTTTCGATGCCCTAAAGCTTGGAGACAGGTTATGCACAGCAGCAAGAAAAGGAGAGGTAAGAACAATCCATAAGCTACTGGAGAATGGAGCCCTAATCAATGGAAGAGATCAACATGGTTGGACTGCTCTTCATAGAGCTGCACTTAAAGGGCACATGGATGTGGTTAAAATACTTATTGATAAAGGCATAGACATCGATGCTAAAGATGAGGATGGCTATACAGCTTTGCATTGTGCAGTGGAATCGGGACATGGGGATGTAATTGAATTACTTGTGAAGAGGGGAGCTGACGTTGAGGCTCGTACTAACAAGGGCATAACGCCTTTGAAGATAGCGGACTCCTTGCATTATTCAGGGATTTCACGGATACTCAGTCATGGGGGAGCTACAAAAGAAGGGATTGCACAACCAGCAGGGCCTGGACCACTTCCTTATAGCAAGGGGATAGCGGAAACTGGAGAGCTGAAGAAGAAGCATGGCCGAGGTAGAGTTCTTCGGGGTAGCTTTGATAGATCCCTGCCAGTTTCTGTACTTTAAGTCGAGAGCATCAATGTCATAGTTCCATACTTCCATAAAGCTTGATGATATCGATCCTTTATTGACAAATATACATATATTCACTGTATAGTTCAAGGCCAGAATGATCTTCAAAATTCTTGACCACATCAAATATGTAACATTACAAGATCAGTTCCTGCTGCCTCTTCTTCTGTCTTCTTCTTCTTCTTTTTTTTTTTTTTTTTTTTTTTTCCGTTTTTGATCAGTGAGATTCATATGCGTAGATTTGTTAAAAATAATCCTCAGCTTCTGTTTCTTACCGCATGATTGACATGGAAATAATCACAAAGTAACAACTCGAGCTAGACAAAAGTTTGTCAAATGTAGTCCAATATTTAAATATGCAGTTAGTCTTCTTCAGTCAATCACAAACATCAGCATATGACAATAGTGTTAAAACTAAGAGCCTAAGACATGCTTCTTTTGGCCAAATATCCCAAATCCTTAGATGCATATGCCAACTCCGAAATTTTGGTTTGATAAGTGAACAAGAGGTAAGAGGTAAGTGCATCCTAGAGATATATAATGGTGTTGGTCTTTACAATGATCTACAAGGAAATAAATGAAAAAAAAAAAAAAGTAGTAAAATATTGGAAATTCCGATAACTTGATATATGTCAATCCATGTGATGAAGTATCCTATGAAAAATGTTAATGTGAGCCATTAGTATATAAAATTTTCGCATTTTATACACTTATTTTATACAGTTATGTAATTGTTTATGAAAAATGTGAAAAACTTTTAGCAAGTTTCCTAAGCGTAAGTAGAGCGTGGGTTTAACTTCAACACCTGTTCTCCTCTCATGTGGGTTAAAAAGAATCCCAATCTTGTTCTATATATTTTAATTTATTGAAAAATACCCCGTTCCATCCTTCTATGAATTGCGGACAATAAAGCAGATTCCTGCATGTGCAGCCAAAATTTGTCTTTTTTTAACAGTGCCTTTAAGCATGTTTGGACTAATGGATACTTCGTTTCCCTTGACTTGATGATCTTGTAATATGATAGGCATCCTTTTTTAGATAACCTACCTTCAACGTGGTTTCTATTACCATTTTATATTTCTTTTCTAGATTATCTAGCTTCTATTATTGTTAGATATTATAAATTGCATCATGGACATTAGTGGCAATGAATAGTGTACTCAAAATTCAAAGTGATTTAAGAAATGAGATGGATAATTTTCTTTTGAAAAAATCATACATCACTTTCCCCAGTGTCTATTTGTCTTTTATGCTATATCATCAGTAGTGCGACAAGAATTTCGGCAAATAGTAACACTCAGTGAGTGTGCCGGTTTTTTTTTTTGTTCAAAACAAGAGAGCAATCCAATCGCGACAATGTTAAAGCCATCATGGTCCAAATGTTTTTTTCCATAGAAATGGTGGTAATAAAAAAGTGAATCATATAAGAAAGGATGTTCCTGAAAAGCATAAAATATAATTCTCAATTTGAGACCTAAATCGAAATGAAACGAACCAGTTTTTTTTTTTAAAAAAAAAAGGGAGAGAGCGAGAGAGAGAGGAGGGTGAGGGAGGGAGAGAAAAAAGTGTTCTAATTTATTTGCTACCAGTGCTTTTATAACCAGACCCTTTACTTTTCTTTAATTTCATCAAATATAAATATTTTACATCTAAAATTTCTAATATTTATACCTCTTGGTATATAGGAATTTTGGATACCGGTGAAAACGTGAATTGTATCTGTTTAGAATAGAGATGATCAGTTCAGATATAACAAAGATAAGAAATCTTAAAAGATGATAAAAGTGACGGTAAAAGAAGGGAGAAAAAAAAAGAAAAGAAAAGAAAAGAAAAAGGTTCGAATTATTTAGCAAACTGAAAGAAACTTTAAAATGTTTTGATTTAGTTCTGAATCCCGTTTGAACGATTTGATTTGGCAGTGGGGTGTAAAAAGGATGCATCCAACTCTGCCGATCACGGTAACATGCGCAGGTCCCGTCTTGATTTTGCGTACATAGTGATTCCTACTTCGCTATGAATATTAGGCCAACAAAATTCTCAAATGAATATCAGCCTCGCTTCCATCAGCGGATCATTATGAATTGTAGGTTGCAGATGTAAAACTCAGCAATGGACCCTATTATTTGATTTATGGTTTTTTTTAGCTTGTCTGTCAATTAAAATGAACCGTTTAAAATCAATATTATGATACTCAGAATTGATTTATTCTATCTAATCCTTTTATAAAATTGGTTTAAATAATTTTTTTATCTTTATTTATTGATAGGAATCTTAATTCGATTAATTGACTTAATTGGTTAAACTCAACTCTTATAAGAATTTATATAAATTTTTTGGGTTTCAGTATATTATTTTGTCTTGTATCTTATAGAAAATATATTAATTTACCAAAAAAAAAAAAAAACTAACGTAGATTAAAGAAAAATAAGTCCACAAATGTAAAGGTTTCAGCTTGCACGTCGGTATGATATCCTCTCTTCTATAGTGATCCCCATACCGGATAGAACGAGATAATAAACACCGAAGCCAAACTGACTCGCTGTTTTTCTTTCTTTCCCCCTAATTATTATCTATGGTATAGCCGTGGAGAAAAGGAATCGAATCTGCACATTCTGTTAGGAGATTGAAATTATATATCACTAGATTATAAAGTCATCATACTTGTTGTTAGAAACGGTGATATTAAGATATAATTCTTGATTAGGGAGAGAAAGGGAGAATATGTTCTAATTTATTAGCTACCATTATCCTTTTACTTTTCTTTAATTCCATCAAATACAAATATTCTAGTTCTAAAATTTCTAATATTTATACCTCTTATTATATTGGAATTTCGCATATTGGTGAAAATGTGAATCGTATTTGTTTAGAACAGAGGCCGATCAAGAAATTAGTTTCAATTTAGATGCAATAAAGATAGGATATATTTAAAAGATCATAGAAGTGATGGTAAAAGGAAAAAATAAAAAAATAAATACGTTCAAACCATTTTACAAACCGAATTGAATCTTTAAAGTGGTTTAATTTGGTTATAAGGTTGTTTAAATGGTTAGAATTGGGAGTGAATTGTAAAAAGAATGCATGTTTTCATGTGTTTGAATATTTTTACAAAATGTATTGAAAAGCTTTTTCAATGTTTAAATAAGAAATACTATATAATTTATAACTATATCAAAATATATTAATAATTGCATGTTGTTATAAATATAATATATCAAATATTTTATTTAAATACAAAAGTATAAATGTAAATGATCTTTTTAACATACATTATTGTAACCGCCTTAATTGGTTTTGATGATATTTCAATAAGTCTATAGTCTTTTTTTTTTATTGGTATAATTTTTCTATGTTTAAAATATAATTTATAGGTAAGTTACAATAAGAATAAAAAAAAATTCCTTAGAGCTAGAATGTTTATAAATATTAGATTGGAAAATAGCATTTCGTTTTGAAAAGAGTAAGTCATTTTCTAGAAAAAAAAAAAAGAGAAAAATTTTGTCTTTAATGGAAAAATGTTTAAAACACCTATTTCAGCAAAACAAATAAGAAAATTTTTTCCTAGAAAATTTTTTTCGGCCTAATTCTAATTCTGCCTATCACGGCAATATGCTTAGCTCTTTTCTTGATGACCGTTCTCATGAAATAAATTATATCAGTATGAATGACATAAAATCAAATTACATAAATATCATAGCAAAATCGTATATCAAATAAGTGATTTGATTAAATTCAAAGAAGTTGCATTTAATACATACAATTTAGCAATATAGTCAAAATGCAATAAATGGCATTTAAGCCTATCGAATAACTCGTAGATAATTGGACATACAAAATGGCATGCAGGACATGTGGTATACATATAAAGCTAAGCAACACTATTTATTTACTTATTTTTATATAATTAGTATTTACTTAATTAAGTTAATGGTAGAGGAATAAATACATAAAAATCTTTAGCATAATCCTTATATGGAAAAGAACATTCTCAAATGAATATGGGCCTCAATTCCACGGACGATCATTAAGACGTTCTAGATGTAAAACTAAAGAATGGGCCCTGTTTGATCCATAGCTTCGTTTGAGCGTTAGAATTATTAAAGATAAGCCCGTCTTTTTCATGCGATTAACGAGTCCACATAAGAAAAGGTTTCAGCTTGCGGTCGGTATGACATCCACTCTTCTATAGAGATCACCATACCATATTGGAGATAGTGAACATAGAAGCTTACACTTGATGTTTTTTCTTTCATTTTTCTTTTTTCTTTTTGTACTAATTATTATCCATGTTATAACAGTGGAAAAAAAAAGATTTAAATAAGTCCATTTTGTTAAGAGACAAAAAGTTTGTTATGTTAACAAACTGAAATTCATACCATTAAGGTATAAAAGATTTGGCTTATCTAAAGATTAATAGATCAAGTGATTACCTTTGATGGTGATCTATGATTATTGTGTTTCCCCAAAATCTTTACCATCTTAATGTTCTTGCTAGTGGATTTTCAGCCTAAATTTGAATGGTCAGTATAATGTCAAATTGCTCTAAATCAGGAGTTATATTATGTCCATTGACCATACTCCTTATCATACCTTGCAATGGTCTCTATTTAACCTTTATTAATAAGTTAGCGTCTTAACTATCGACCTATTTTTAGAGCTTCCTAACCCATAACACTTTTGCCAACTAGAGTCTATAGAAGTTTGGTAAGGTCAATTTGCTAAGGCTTGGCCCATTAGTTTCAAATATTTAAATGAGGGCACAAGTAGTTTGATGATTGCTTCGATTGCTAACTATCCGACTGCTTGCTTATTCCCATCATTATCATATGTCTAAATTCAATTGGGGCCATGTGTTAGAAGCACTTCAATTATGCCCTTTCATGTAGTTATTAGATAGAGATCTTTAAATACGGACCACCCACTATTGTAAGAACTCTCTTAAGTACTATTACTATTCATTACTCTCTTTCACTCTTTATATGCAAAACACTTATCTTACTTACGTATCAAAGTGACTACATTGGACTAGTCTTGGCACTCTTCGAAGTCTTATGTACGCTCTTTTGTAGGTCATAAACACTAACCTGAATTTCGACAACAACAAATGTGATGTCATATAAAACTATTTGCATAAAACACTTTTTGTTTTTTCTTTTCATGATAAAAAATTGGTGGCTATCTTTTGAAATTACTTACTAGCTATAATATATAGTATAGTTTATATCACTTATTTTAAACTATGTATATTCTGTAAGAAAAATGTGCCATTCTATATATTTAACTATTTAAAATCAATGCCATTTAGCTTCTCTATCTATATAATGTTCGTTTATCTAAATAGCTCGTTGAATTCCGATTTATGTGCAAATGTCAATCTAATAAATTTATATATTAGACCATTCCAATTAATAATATATGTTTGTAGATTGTACTAATATGATGTGAATAATTATGTAAAGATATATTATAGTATTACATACCAATTTTGTTCGCTTTAAAATACCCTAAAAAAATATTTCAAATACGAAGACAAGTTGGTGAATTCCTTACCTAGTTTTGGAATAAAATGCTATTGTATTTTCTTTTAAGTGGCACAAAACAAGATTGTAGTTAAGAGACATGACCTTTGGTTCTCTCCTTTAGAAAAAAAAAAAAGGAAGGACAACACGAAGAGGGCTAATTTGGTAATTGGGTAGGCCCAATTTAATGCCAAGGATTGAAGCTTCAAGCTAGTGGTACGGCCTATAGTAGAACTAATTTATTTAAGAATGTTAGAGAGATGGTAGGTTCTGAATAAAGAATGTTGAATCGGTTTGGTTGCTATTGGCCCTTCTCAATTGGCTTATACGGTTAATAAGCCTTTCTAATAGCATTAGATTGTTCATTGGGCTCTTGTATAAGTTTATTGGTTTTGGGTTATCAAAAGCCCACTTAAGGACCATTTGCAATTAAGTTGAAAAGAATGAGCTAAAATGTAGCTATGAAGGCTTCATCTCATCCATGATCATCAGAAAAAATCCAATAGATGTCATAGACGACTCATCTCACCCATATATTTCTTGAGTCATCTAATAGTCAAGAATGAGTCTCACAATCCTTGAAATGAGGCTTTCTCCTTCTCATTTGACACATTAGAAGAGTTAGAGAAATGCTAGTGATATTGATTGAAATCCATTTACGAAATATCAAATTAAGAATTTGATGAAGCATGATCAAAGAATGTTCAAGAACTACCATGCATGTTCATTGATTATTGAGATTGCTGATTTCTTCTCTCATATCTTTCTCTTATCACATCTTTCATGTTTTATCAAGTTAAGACTTCTTAGTGGTCATCTAAAGCATAACACACAAGAGTGTATGTGGTTGACTAACTACAGTACTACCCCTACATAGAAACAATTCAATGTTCTCTCTTTCTCTCTCTCTCTCTCTCTCTCTCTCTCTATATATATATATATATATATATATATATATAAAAGTAAATCTCCTCTTTGATTCTTTTTAGGAAAACCCTTCACTTATAATTCTAAATTGATAGTTTTTACGGAATTATGGCCATTCTCTCTTCCTTTCTCTTTGTTTTCTCTCTCCCTCTTCTCTTTCATTCCTCTCATTTTCCCTTTCAAAAGGTTTCTAGTTTAAGTGAAGGAATTGATGAATTAAGGTAGTCTTAACTTTCAATCTAAGGAAGAAGTTGTATCTGAAGTATGCTAGGTATCTTCTCCCTTTTTAAGTATAAATTTAATTAGGGGTTTTGAAATAGGTCAGGTATAGTAAGGTTATATGAACTATAATGAGTGTAAAAATGAATGATAGTGGGAAGTTGTCAAATTTGAGGAAATGGTACGTTTATTTTCAACTTACTATTTACATTATGTGTTATAAATTTTTTACAAATAAGTTTTAATTGCTTGAAGGAAGGGTGAAATTGAACTAAGCAATTTATTTGTGGAATGGTGTTAGTTTGTGAAATTTTGATGTTTAATCATTTTCACTATTGTAAAAGGTATGTTTTGGAGATTACACATAAATTAATAAGGGGTTTGAAGGTCAACTCAAGGAAAAAAATTAAGTCTGGGATGCTTTAGGAAAGAAGAGGAAATGTTGCAGTTGAAAGGGTTCTTTTTATTTAAAAGGGGTGCCCTTAGTTAAGGGCTAAAAACTGCCAGCTTTGCTAGTTAAGCATCCCTCCCTTGACACCCCTTGGGGGTTGTACTGGTTGATTGACCCCTTTGATAAGGTTATCATGCAAAATCTTGAATTAGGTCAGTTAATCAAACCTTTACATTATTTGAACTTAAAAACTTGCTGGATGATTAGGCTTCTACTTAATCAACCTAATTAAGTACAATCTAACCTTGGAAAATAGGATTATAAGATATAAAATGTAATTAGGCTTTTAATGATGAGAGTTTTTGCTTATCATTCAGAGTGTAATTGATTGTAGTTTGGAGAACATGTTCAAAGTATGTGAATACCTTGTTTATTTTTGTGCTTTGTTAAGATAGATATTCAAATGAATATAAGCATATCACAACCTTAATATTATGCTGCTTGTGCTTGGTTGTAGTTGAGGATTCAAGAATGCTAGTGTATTTAGCGCAATAACTAATAATTGGGAGAAAGGATAAAAGAGTGCCCAAACTTTTAAGTTTGGGTAATTTAGTGCTATAATAGGAAAAATGTATAATTAAGTGTCGAAAAATTTAAATTGTATTCACATAAGTGATTGAAGATAATAGACATTAATATCCAGTTGGGTTAGCAAATGGAAAGTTTCTTTTGTACTCTATGGATGATATGGAAATGACATTTGTGTCATACACTGTAGCAACCAACCAAAAGATAATTCCCTCCAAACTCTGCGTAATAACATCCTTCATCTACCACCCTTACTCTCCTTAATTGCTCTCATTAATTTGATTATTCAATTTTCACACTACCCTAAAGACTTATGCATGATTGTTACTCTCCATTTAAACAAGTAATGTTCCTAATATCCACTCCTTTTAACTATCTCCATTTGAATGCTTTCTTATGGCCCCATTTGATTCACGTGTCGTTGTTGAATAGAAGACATTCGTAGGACCACTTGACAAGCACAATAAGGTAACACGGGTAAGTGTAGTTTATGGTTTATCTCCTTTTATTCGTATTTCATTTACTATAATATTGTGTTTTATTTCGTTATTAGTGCAATCTAAGCAGTTAGATTAGGATTGTGGCCTATATGATTTATTTTAAATGGTATAACTTTTGTTTTCTCATGTGAGATATGTAAAACCTGTAAGATTTATTCGTTAAGATAATAAAAAAATGACATTTATAGGTTTTGTAGTCTACGAATAAAAATGAATAAATATATACGCTTTCATATGTAACAATCGACGTGTTGTATTTTTCACTTAAGACAATAGTTATTGTTCATGGTAGATATTGTATAACGTTTGGCGATATCAAAAAGAGAATCTAGACAAATGCATGTTGAATCACTCCTAACATTTTTATTATAATTTCTTAGAAAAGTAATGCATGTAGGACCATTACAATGCCCAACGTAAGAAAGATGATGTTATTTGGATGATATGTTGTCTGTGTAAACAAAAATTCAAATATTATGAATAACATGTGCTTTTGTATTATTGTAGGATTGTGATGCCCACGTAAGTTGTATATAAGATGGATGGCATGTTTGTTATGGTACACCATGGAGGCAAATTTGTGAAGGATTCCTTTGAATGTATCATACGTGTTTGGTAAGTGTGATGTCATATGGATTAACATTCACAAGTTCTCCTTAGAGCTTGTAAGATAGACATAGGCTGTGATCAATCTTGCTTTCTTATGCTATAGTGAACATATAATTTTATTAGTTTCTCTTTTGCTATTTGTTTCCTATTTTTTCTTTGAAATTTTCAAGTCAAGGAAACACATATGCAGTTGTTGGTTATGTATTATTCAAACTGAAATTTGGTCCAAATTGAAATTTTTTCTCCCTTTGCTACATTCCCATTCAATAAGACATTCACCATTAGTATCTATTAATCACTTGCAAATACCTAATGATGGTTCTTATTACAATGCTCTTTTATTATACATTCTTATATTTTATTACTACTAAAAGATAATGGAATGGATGATATAAGATCATGAAGATATTGAAATTAAGGATTAAATTTCGGTAGTGGTTACTAGCATTACAATTTTATATGTAATATGCCTTAAAAATTCTATTTTCCATCTAAAACCAAATGATATACTCATGCCTCAATCATAAAATTAAATGAACAATGAAACATAAATACAATACCAACTGTGATGTCTACTACCAAGAAACACTAATTCAATGCCATCAAACTAGATTATACAAAACAAACTACCACCACAATGGCTTCATTCTTCAATAACAATATCACTCCTTAAGGCCCCAAGTACGAAAAAAACAAAGGTTATAGGAAATTAAATCTAACATGGTTTACTGCCACTTCAAGTCGTATATGATGACAATTACCAAAATAAAGATGCCAATAAGTAGCATACATTTTTGGAGTGAGCAAAGCCAACATCTCGCTATAACTGTATTGGTAGGCCATGTAACTCGCACATTTGCAATAGCTTCTTTTCAAGGAGGTGATTTATCACCTCTTTTGCCTTAGTAGGAAACACAAATCGTACCATTTAAAAGATCTGCATCCACCTTCTTTATACATAAAAAAAATCGCCTAACTGGTTTATTTTACGTCTATGATGTCAACAATACAGTAGGCGTCTTGCATCTATACAGAAAGTTGGCTATGTTGTCATCCCCATTAATGATGGATGATATAGCTAGTGATGGATTGTATCTACTCTGATGCCTACTGAAGCTTAATCTGGTGGCCATTACACCATCCTAAGTTATGCTTTGTATATCCTTCTTGGATTTGATAAGAAACTTAGAAAGGTTGACACACAACTGTTGATATTATGCTAACCAAAAGTGATATGGACTCTTGAATGAACACATGAACCCAATATCATGCGTAACCAAAATGGTGGGTCCAAGCCACAAGATGACTCGAAAAGTAAATGATAATCGAGGGTAAGTAGGGGTTCCCATACATCGATGATGGATATGACGTACTAATGCCTCATATGAGTTCAGGTCACACTTGATATAACGCATAAGTATGGTTGAAGGTCACTCGCCACTAGTCTACACTCGAATGCGTTAGATAAGAGTAGCTCAAGAGTAAGCAAGAGAACACTTAGCTTATGAGAGGGTAAAAAAGAAGTTCAATGTATTCTCTTGTATGTTCCCTTATGGTTGTTACATTATGTGATTATTTATAGTACCCTGTTAGGGCAAGTTCTATGTTACAAAAAAATTACATAAATGAAGCCTTATTTGTTAAATAAAAGGAAAATAATTTACAGGGAAAGCACGAAATCATGCTTCAAAAGGATAGCGTGTACGCATTTTTACTCTACGATTTTGATAATATTGTAAGCCGAGTAGGAGTGGGCCTTTGTTCAGGTTTATTTGGCATAAGAAGTTCGGCACCCTGACTGTTGGGGCTAGACTGGGGTTGGTTCATGGATGGCTCATAGTCTGGTCGGCCTTAGATGGTCAACTCTTGACAGTTATCAGCTCAGCTTCGGTACAGTAGAGATTGCTATATTTAGATTTAGCATGTGGATTAGTACATAGCGGAAGGTTCGGTTCAACACATTGGCTAGTCACTTTAGCAACACCTTGGATAGCAAGGAGAGTGAAGTAGCTTAGCAGATCAGACTAGGGCAAGTACTACTCTTCAGTGCTTAGCTCACATCGGATAGCTTTGTAGACCACCCAAGAGAGCCCTCGAGCTTGAGAGTGTATAATTGGTCCTTGATCCCTATCATCAATAGGGTAGGTTCGAATAGCAATTTAGTCTAAAGGAGAAATAGTAGTTGACGGTTGAGCAGGTATCCTTAGATATGACTCACCAATACCTTACACAAACTTGAACTAAACTTAATATGATGCATAAGTATAATACGAGGTTACTCGCCACTAGTCTACATTCAATGGTTTAGATAATAGCTCTTCAAGGTCTCAATTCTCAATGAGAAAACACAAGCTTAAGAAGGAAGAACAGTGTTTGGAATTCAATCTTTTTCTTCTTTTTCTAGCTATTGCACATTATAAGTATTTATATGGCCTAATTAGGGCAAGTCACAAGCATACATAAATTATAAAAAGGATTCCTACTAGAAAAGGAAAAAAGAATATATTACAAGGGTAAAGTCGTAAAGGATATTTGGTTACAAAAAGGATAGTATAGATGTAAAAAAAATGGGGCGTGTGTCAACTGTTCATTCTGTGCTCTAGATAATATTGCTTACTGAGCAAAGATGATTAGGTTAGTAGCTTGGTAGGTCGGTAACTCAACAATTAGGAACTAGGGAGGCTAGTTCAATAAAGGATCTCAGGTTTGCTCAGGCTTGGTAGCTCGGACTTAGGAATAGTTCAGCTCAACATGAGGTAGGAGCGTTGTTTAGCTTGGATTGGGCTCAATAATGTTGGTGACTTCTTCTTCCTCTACTTATAAGATAGTAAATAGTTTAGAGGAGCTTAGAAGGCACGCCGAATTAGCTCAAATAAACAATTCTTCTTTAGGAGTGAGTTGTCTTTCAATGCTTAGCATGTTAGGGAAGTAAGGCTACGTGCTCGAGATTGTGTTATCGGCCCTTAATTCCCATCATTCCCTTTGGGTTGTATGAGATTCGGGATCAAATCTAGCTGGTACTGGGTAGCTTATCCTTGGGGACATAACGGTGGAGATTTGCAATGTTGAAGGAGTTGAAGCCCCATACTCTTCTGGCAGTTCAACTTTGTAAGCATTAGAATTGATCTCTTCGATCGCCTTGAATGGTCCATCTACCTGTAGAGATAGCTTGCTCTTTTGAAGGTGGGGAAGCCGGTCCTTACTAAGATGGATCCACACTAGAACTCCAAGATGAAATCTCTTGGCTCTTTGTCCTTAGCTCTTTCTTTCGAGTTTGGATGTAGCTCCGGTTAGGTGGTCCACAACCTTCTGATGCAGGGCTTGGATGGCCTTGGATTATTCAACAGCTTGCAGGTCTTCTGGTTAGTTAAAAGGGGTAATCAAGTCAAGAGGTAGCTCGGGATTGTACCTATAGGCAATGTTAAGGGGTGACTTCTTGGTGACATTATGAGTAGTTCTATTGTAAAAGAACTTGATGATTTGTACGCACATATTCTACTTGACTAGATTTCTCCCAATAACAATTCTTAGTAGATTCCTTAAGGTCCAATTTGTTACCTTGGTTTGTCTATCTATTTGAGGATGGCAAGATGTACTGAATAGCAGCTTGGTTCCCATTTTCCTTCGTAATGTCCTTTAGAAGTGACTCATGAACTTTGGATCTCATTTTGATATGATGGTTTTGGTTACTCCATGGAGCTTGAAGACCTCCTGCAAGAACAGAAAAGAGATAGTCAACGCATTGTTAGTTTCTTAGTAGGGCATGAAGTGTGTCATCTTGCTAAATTGGTCCACAACCACCATGATGGAGTTCTTCTCTCGAGAGATCTTCGACAAACCTAACATAAAGTCCATGTTTAGCTCAAACCATAGTTTGGTCGGGATCAACAAAGGTAAATATTGCCCCTACTCGGCTTTATTTTTAGCCCTTTTGTAGGTAGTACATCTTTATAGTATAGCTTAGATGTCCTTCATCATTCTTAAACAAAAGAATCTAGAGGTTAATACATCATGAGTTCGGTGCTTGCCAAAATGTCAAAACAATCCTCCACCGTGCACCTTGTATACTAGCAACTTTCGCATGGTAATAGGTTATGATACACAATCTCTTCTTCTTGAATAAGTAACATCCTCCTTATGATAGTCATCAAGTATTCAATCATCTTTAGATCGTGCATAGATTGGTCCAAAGTATGGATTTTTAACATATAAGTCCTTGATCATAGAAGATCTAAGTAACTTGTTTTATAGCTTGGTTAAGAGGGAATGTTGTCTTCATAAGGTATCAGCTACTACATTGTTCTTATCATTCTTGTACTTGACAACATAGAAAAATTTCTCCATAAATTTGATCCACTTGGCTTATCTTTGAGACAACTTATGTTGGTTTCTCAAATATCTCAAAGATTCATGATTAATGTAGATCACAAATTCTTTGGGTAACAAATAATGTTACCAACTGTCAGAGCTCAAGTTAAGAAGTAAAACTCCTTATCATAGCTTCTCACTGAAATAAGCAATAGGTTGGCTCTCTTACATCAACATGGCTCCTATGCCTAGCTTGGATGCATCATACTCTACTTCAAATATTTTTTCAAAGCTTGGAAGAGCTAAGATAAGGGTGGTAGTTAGCTTCTTCTTCATCTCCCTAAAACTTTTCTGCTCTTTCCTTCCCCATTTGAACTTAATATTCTTCTTAGACAGTTCGATCAGTGAGGCCACAATAGTACTAATATTCTTAATGAAGCAGTGTTAGAGGGGCATCGGGCCATGAAAACTTCTCATGTCAGCGGAATAGGATGGTACTGACCATTCAGTAATTACTTTCATCTTTTCCATCTCCACTCGTATACTTCCTCCACTAACAAATCCTAAGAATATTGCCTCAGTTTAGCAGAAGTTACACTTATTTAAATTGGCTTAGAGCTTTTTAACTTGGAGCTTTGAGAATACAGTTTGGAGATGCTCATAGTGATCTCCAAGTTAGGGCTATAGACTAAAATGTCATCAAAATATACAATAACAAGTTTCCCAATCAGTTTGTTAGAGCACGTGATTCATAAGTTTCATGAATATGCTTAGGGCATTTGACAGGCCGAATGGCATCATAAGCCATTCATATAATCTACTAGTCTTCTACTCATCTCTTTCCTGCATTCTAATATGATAGTGCCTAGATTTAAGATCAATCTTCGATAATATTCTTACTCTATTTAACTCATTGAGTATGTCATTAAGTTTATGTATAGGATGCTTATACTTAATGATGATACGATTGATAGCTGAGCTATCTACACATATCCTCTACGACCCATCTTTCTTTAGCATTAATAAAGTTGGTACGATATATAGGCTTAGGGATTCTTAGACATATCCTCTCTTCATTAGTTCCTTTATTTATCTTTGCAACTTGGCAACTTATTGAGGATTTAGCCTGTAAATAGGCTTGATTAAAAGGGTGGCTTGTAGCTGCAATTCTATCGCAGTTCACTTGGGAATAAGTTGGCAAACCATCCAATAGGGACTTTACCTCGGTAGGTAGCAATTCCTCATTTAATCCTCCTATCTTAAGTAACCTCCTGACTAGTAAATAGGTTAGCTCTTCAAGCTTCATCTCTCTCTTCATCTTGGTTCGGGTCATTACTAAAGCTTCCTTTTTTAGCAGTTGGCTCAATTGAGTTTGAATGGTCTTAACTTACTTAGTTGTCATAGGGCTTAGCTTTACCTTCCTCCATTCATGCTTTAATGAGTAGATGTTCTTCCTACCATCATCCACGACCTTTTTATCAAATATCCATGGTTTACCAAGTAGGATATGAGATGCACTCATGGGTAATACATTACAAAGCACTTCATCTTAGTAGTTTCCGATACAAATTGGAATAGTAACTTGCTTAGTGACTTGTAAGGCTCCTTTATCACTGAGTGAATGTAGTTTGTATGATTTAGGGAGGGGTGAGGTTAGCAACTTCAATTGCCAGACCATGAAAGTGGATGTTGCATTGGTGCAGCTACCATTGTTAACAATTAATGCACATAATGACCCATTTGCCTTACAGCTAATGTGGAACAAATTCTCCCGTTGCTTGTCCTTTAACATATGATTCACACTCATTACTCTCCTTAACACCATGGTTACAAGTGTAAAAATACCTTCTTCACTATAAATGATCTCCTCCTCTTCCTCCTTCTCAAACTATTCTGGGTGTCTAGATTTTTTTGTCTCCTTAATCTCCTCATTAGTATTATTGACCTCAATGTTCAGCATCTCTCCTTTGATTACCATTACTCTTTTTTTTTTTTTTGGACATTATGTGGCCATGTGTCCAAACCCTTGATACTTGAAGTACTTAATCTCACTTGTCTTTTAACTAGAGCTTTGGCCCTTCTCAAACTTCCTCAAGATCTCCTTTTCCATTACTCGAGTAGTTGGAGCAGGTCAAATCTCAACAATTTTACTTAGTTTTGATAGCATAGGTTTGCTCGGAACAAGTCGGCTATGAGTAAGCTGACGTCGACTGACAGGAGCTTGAAATCTTCTTGCTTAGCGTCTCTCAATTCTTTAAGTAGCTCAAATAGCTTCATCAAGTGAACCGATATCCATAGTTTTTAAAATATCTTTAATCTCATACTTCAACCTACTAATGAATCGAGACACAGTTCAATCCTCGGATTTGATTACTTCATAAAGTATTATCAACATTTGAAATTCCTTCACATATGATTCAACACGTGGTACTCCTTGCCTAAACTCCTATAACCTTTTGAATGTATCTTACAGATAGTAGCTTGAAACAAATCTTCTTCTCATGAATCTCTTCATTACATCCCAATCCCTTACCTCACATTCTCCTTCTCTTCTTCAGGTGGCTTGCTAATTCTTTTACCATAGAGCTGCATAGCTAGTAAACTTTAGTATGGTAATTCTAACTTTAACGTTCTCAAGTAGTTCATGACACTTAAACTACTTTTCAATTTTATCTACCAAGTCTTAGTAGTCCTTAACATCACTACCTTTAGGAAAACTAGGTATATGCATCTTTAGTCTTTTTACTTTAGGAGCTTTGATATTCCTCTCCTTAGGTTTGTGATACTCTTCCTCCTCATCACCTTCTCCCTTATCCTCTTCTTCAATCTAGTCTAATGTTAGTTTGCGTCGAGTAACTCAGTCTACTCCTTTAGCTCAGGGTCTTAGAATTAGGGCATTAGCTCAATCATATTGATCATTACCTCTCTCAAGTAGTTCATTAATTTGGCCTTTGTAGGGGTTATTTTTACCTTGTTGTCTATTTTCATTTATGGTAGTTACTAGGCTAGTCTCTAAGTCAATAAGCTTATTCGGTCATTCATCTATAGATTGTGGGGTGAAACTTCCTTGTTGGCCTTGGCCATTATGAGCACCATTCTTTTGGTTACCTAAGGTTCCTTAAACATTAGAGTCGGACATTGTTGCTTATTATAGTAGTTTAACAACTGAAACACAATTCAAAATTCCTTCCTTGAACAACAAGAACAAAACAACACATAATACACCAACAATTATTATAACCAACACACGATAAACCGATCAAACACTCACGCTCTATTTGCGAATAAACACTCTGCAACTACTTATGACAATGATGTACAGTTTCTTCAATACACTAGAGCAAGCCACTTAGAGTATAAAGCAATAGAAACTTACTTGAACGTAGCCAAACTCTAATACTAAGATGATATGGATTGCTGGGAAGGTTGACACATGGAACAATATTACGTGGACTAAAAGGGCGAGTTCGAACTGCAAGATGGTGCAAAGGATAAATGTAAGTTGAAGGTTAAGTAGGGCTCCTTGTGTACCAATGATGGATATGACTCACTAACGCCTCATGTGAGATTAAACTATACTTGATATAATGTACAAGTATAATATGAGGTTGTTTGCCACTAGTCTATGCTTAATGGTCTAGATAAGAGCTCTTTACGGTCTCATTTCTCAATGAGAAAACACAAGCTCAAGAAGGAAGAATAATGTCTTGAATTCAATCTTTTTCTTGCTATTACATATTGCACATATTCATATGGCCCAATTAGGGTAAGTTCTAGGTATACTTAAATTACAGAAAGGATTCTTAATAGAAAAAAAGGGGGAATAGATTACAAGAGTAAAGTCATAAATGGACAAAAAGAATATTCGACTCAAAAAAGGACAGTACAAATGTAAAAAAAATGGGGCACGTATTGACTGTTCATTCCGTGGTCCCTATGATACTGCTTGATGAGTAGAGTTAATTATGTTAATAGCTTAGCAGGTTGGTAACTCGTAATTTGAGGACTGGGGAGAGCTAGTTCAATAAAGGATCTTAGGTTTGCTTGAGCTTGGTAAGTTGGCATGGTAGTGCGGTAGCTCGGACTTGGGAATAGTTTAGCTCGACATCAGGCATGAGTGTTGTTTGGCTTGGATTAGGCTTGGCAATGTTGGTAGCTTCTTCTTCTTCTACTTATGAGATAGTAAACAGTTTGGAGGAGCTTAGAAGATACATTGTATTAGCTTAGATGAACAATTCTTCTTCAAGAGTGAGTTGTCTTTCAATAGCTTTGTTTGATAGGATAGGGAAGCAAGGCTATGTGTTGGGGATCGTGTGATCAGCCCTTGTTCCCATTCAGATTGAAATAAACTAAAAAAATCATTGTGAAGTTGGGAATTTAGGGTTAGGTTTAATACATTTACGGAGGAGACAATTTTGTCATGGGGGAAGATAAAAAACAAAGGAACAATTTGATTTTTCTATTCTTGTTGTAGGTCAATTGAAAATTTTGATTGGACATACCTTTAGTGAATCCACATGGTAAGAAAAAAGAAGCATTGTCAACTACATCAGCTCCATCAATGTCTGTTATAAATAGATACTAATTCAAAAACCTTTTCAATTTATGAACACTAAAAATTGTGTTTTTAAAGGATAGGTACTAAACTTGCCAAAAGTGAAAGTTTAGGTACCTCCATGTGCTTTATCCCCCTAATAATTGGTAAGTTGTATTGTTTGAGTGGAGTTACATACCTGTATGATCTAAGTTGTCTTAGATGTTGTTTATATAGAAGGTTATTGACTAGTAGGCATTATGAAATTGGTTAGTTTGCAGGGAAGAAACTGCAACCAAGTCGTATTAATATTATGGGTCAATTCTATGGATGAATGTAGTAGACTAGTTAATAGGAATCAGGTTATCGAACCCCTGACCTGAGGTTGAGCTTAAGGACTAAAGAGCATGTCAAGACAAGTTCTTTCTTTACACCCCATAGCTAAAGAGTCTGAGTTGCTGCAGTCTGCCGACCTGATGCCTGCTTAAGCTAAACCCTCTTGCACTTATTAATAATCTCTAGCTACTGACCATAAGTACACTCGGATAATAACTTAGCCCATTCAACCATCTGTCCAGTCGACCTGCATCCAAGCTATATCGAATATGTCCGAGCTGAATTCACCTTAAAAGAGTTACTTGCTTAGCTCGGTACTATTTAACCATTAGCATTGTATAGCATCATTACTCGGAATAGCCAAGCTAGCTATACTGTTTGTTTGTTTTTGCTAGACGTACGACCACTTGTCATTTACCACATGTTCAAACATCCTAAACAACATAATCTTTTGTACAAAACACCTGCTTTTGTTGATTTTTCATTAATACCCTTCGAACATTCCTTGTTCATACTAATTTTGGACATTACCCTTTTGGTCTTTTCCATTTTTTGCAATTGCCTTAATATTTTGGGTATAAATACCCATTATAAATGTAGTCGCAAGATAATAAGAAATCATCAATATAGAATATACTTCTTTTCATGGGCATTTTCTTTGCTTATTTGATTAATTCTTATCCTAACCCTTAAACAAGGCTAGATGGAGAGTACCTTCATTGAGTTAACTCATGCTTCATATTGAGTTCACTTTAGTAAGTCCATGGTAATTCCTTGGTGCATCATATCCTCGAAGTTGATTGAGGTTTGTTGGTTTATTTCTTTATTTCTCGTGCATTTCCATCTTTGTTTTCAAGCTTTCTATAAGCTTGGACCTATTCCTTACAACTGGCCTTATTAGTCCTTAGCGTAGATTATATCATCTTGGTATCAGAGCGAAGGTTCGTTTAGGTAAGTTGCTATTCAATTGTAATTGTTAATGTGTAGTGTATATACTATTGTTAAGTGTCTTGAAAATATGAAGAGGGTTAGTTTGGGTGTTTTAGGGAGTATTTGAAGTTTTTCTATTACTACAAGACCTTTGTTGTGAAGTACTCTATTTTGCCTTGTTTCGACTATATGAAAGTAGAGCAAGTTTCAATTATATTTATTGTTCCTTAGAGTAGTTGTTGTATTGACAATTAGCCTAAATTTTCATGTAGAGAAGTGTATGTATTGGAGTTATTTGGCTTAAGAGGAAAGTGTTTGTTGTTTTGTGGATTTTGAGTTTATTTACTAAGCTTTGTTGAGAGGATGCCTAATCTAAGTGTCAATTCTGGCATTAGAGATGATAATAGTGGTATTATCCACAATAGACGACAACTCCAGAACACCCCTAGAAGTATAGATGAGCGAATTGATGAGATGGCTAACCTTATAGTGGATTTGACTAGTGTTCATAGATTGTCCTTTCGACCTACCGAAGCTGTGTAGAATACTCCCCAAGCCGCTCGACCTGCAAAAGGATAGATCCCAACTCGACAAGATCAATGTGGAGGGGTAGGAGGACGTATGTGGAGAAGAATTAACTTAGGTGATATGGAAAAAGAAGGAGAATAAGAGTAAAATGAAGAAGAGGAGCGAGCTCGAGTACCATGAGCTATTAACTATGTGAAGCTTTAGATTTTGAGCTTTAATGGTTTTGGAAACACTGATGACTATTTAGATTGAGAAGAGAAGGTAGAGCATGCTTTTGATTATTATTAATATGAACACCATGAAAAAGTGTGAATGGCTATTTTAGAGTTCTCAAGTTATACCGTAATGTGGTGGAAGAACCTCCAAATTATGAGGAGACAAGAAGGATATAGGGAAGTAAACACTTGGCTTGAGATGAAGAGGAAATTAAAAACAGATTTATATCAAATACTTACTTGCAAGATACTTTTGCTCAGCTTCAAGAGTTGAGATAAGGAGGCTGAACTATTGATGAGTATGTTCAAGAGTTCTAAATATTCATGATTTGATGTGAAGTAGATGAACCATCAACCTGAATAGTATCTAGATTTCTCAGTAGATTAAGAAACAACATTCAAGATGTTATGGAGCTTCAGTAGTTTATTACCTTGGACGAGGCTATAAGAATAGCCCAGCTAGTGGAAAGAAAGAGGAGGAACAAGCTAAGCTGACCTCTAATAAGCTAACCAGTCCAATCAAGCCGATCTACTAAAGGAAGTTACTGAGCTTAACAAAGTGCTAAATCGAGTAGAAGAATATATGTTAGAGTTGAACAAAAAAGTCGGCCAGCTAAAGGTGAAGTGCAGCTAAGAACTTATGAGAAGGGACAAAGATTTAGGAGGAAGATGAGCCAGATCAAATGCTTTAATGTTAAGGATTTAAGCATATGGCCACCTAATGTTTGAATAGGTGAACTATGATTATTAAAGGAGATGTCCCGAAGCTCAACGTAGATAGCATTGCTGAGGAGCCCGAAGAGGACGGTGCTCCTAAGGAGAATACCACATAGGAAAATGAGCTTGTGGAAGAGGATGTGTTTATTGAAGATCTGAACAAATTAACCTTGGTTATCTGACGTGCGATGAGTATAGAACCCTCTACCATGGAGGAGTAGAGAGAGAACTTATTCTACATCACTTGAAAAGTGAATGAGTAGGTTTATGCACTCATAATAGATAGTGGAAGTTGCACTAATGTAGCATCTATCGAGCTGGTTAAGAAACTGTAATTGCCGACCATATGTTACCTAAAGACATATAAATTGTATTGGCTAAATGAGAAGGGAGCACTGTATGTCACTCTGTAAGTGTTACTACAAATTTTTATTGGGAACTATTTTGATAAAATTCTTTGTAACGTACTGCCCATTGTATGTCTAATGTGTTACTTGGTCGACCTTGGTGCTGCTCATGTGTATGTCTCATGTGTTACTTGGTCGATCTTGGCTTTTTGATAGGAGGGTTATTCATGACAGTTTCAAGAACACATATGTGTTTGGGAAAGATGGTAGAAAGATTGCTTTAAACCTTATGACTTTGAGCTAAGATAGTAAATTGCAAACTAAGTTAGCTCAAGAAACTAAGAAAGCTTTGGTTTTGAGTCAAGCTAAGCTTAGAAAAGCTATTAAAGTTGACATGCTGACCTTTTTATTGGTCAGACGACTATTAGAGCTAAAGGAGCAAGTTGAACTACACTTTGAGGCTAAGGATCTATTGGATGAGTATGCATACCTGTTTCTAAAATAGCTAATAGAAGGGTTACCTCCTTTTCGAGTCATTAAACGTTACATTGACTTGATACTCGACGCTACCCTACTGAACAAGCTAGCTTATTCGATGAATCTCGAACAAGTTGCCAAACTTGATAAAGGCATATTTTTCATGTTTTTAAGTGCCAATTTAGACAGAATTATTATTGATTTTATAGAAATCATTAAGAAATGGTACTTAATTATTTTCATTTGGACATTGCAAGAATTAGAGGATTTAAGAGCGGAATTACAAACAATTTAGAGGAGTTTTACACAAATTAACGAAGTTTGAATGAATACATGTAAATTAGAATTAAAGCTAGCTAGCTGCTTTACAACTTGCATTGGCGGCCTTTGATGTCTACGCCGTTAGCTTTTGATGGCTACACCACCGGCTTTGCACTTACACCATCAACCTTTATAGTTGGCTTTCATGAAAAAGAAACTTTACGCAAGTCAACCCTAATTTTTCTTATAAATAGCTTATGATTCACAGTTGAGAGGACTTGGACCTTTTTTTTTTAGAGACTTTTAAACACTTTTTCCTTAGACGTAAGGAGTTGTTAAATAATCTTTAGTTAGTTCTTGACGAATTCATTAGAAGAATCACTTTGATTATTAAGAGGATTTTGCTTTTGCTAGGGAAACCAAGTTGAACTTACAATTAAAGATTATCTTTTCCAATACATAATTGGTGACATCTATTTCAATTATTCTTATGCAATTCAGTGAATTACTCACGCTTTCAATTATGAATTTCCTTGTAATTTCAATTAGTATTTGTGTTTTTGTTTCCAAATCCATGGCTAGTTAATTTTATTTGTGGGATGATAATTGTATTCATGTTATAAGATTAAGAGATATATAGATGATTTATGATTGTAATTTCTATGATTTCGATTATAATTGTTAGAAACCCTAATGATACGGGAGTTGATATAGGGTTTGTTAGAAATTCTTAGTTGATTTGATTAATTAATATGGAAGCAGAGTTAATTGGATTAATTAGAAATTATCTAGAGATTAATGCAATGTTCGGCAATTGAGTATTCACTAAGACATTATGGATAATTAATTTAAGACATTAGACAATCATAGTATCAGGAGATATATGATTGTAATTTAGAGTCCACTGTTATTTGGAAGATGTGGAAGTCAACTAATTAATAAGGGGTTTAAATCCTTAAGTTTTAAGGTATAATAATCTCCCTTGAATGACCATATAACTATTAATCTATATAACATGCTAATAATTTGATTTGCATAATCTAGGGTGTATTCTGTTTTTTTTACAATTTTCAATTGATTGCTTACTTTTAGTAATAGGATTAGTAATTTTTTAGTCTTCGAGGGATTGAAAACCTTAGTTTCTCTATATTACTTGATTTCGACCTAGTATACTCGCTGAAGTATTCGCGATTTATTTATATATATGTAGTTTAAGTGAATCAAAGCTTCAGAGACAAGTTAATGAATTGTTAGAGAAAGGACATGTAAGAGAAAGTCTTAGCCCTTGTGTTATACTTGAATTAATTATGTCGAAGAAGGATGGTTTGTGGCGAATGCGTGTAGATAGTAGAGCTACGAACAAAATCACAATCAAGTGCAGGTATACTATTATGAGGCTAAATGACATAATGGATGAATTGAGTGGTGCTAAAATATTTAGTAAGATTGACCTGAAGTTAAGATACCACTAGATTTGAATGAGACATGAGAATGATTGGAAGACTAAATTTAAGACCCAACATGGCTTGTATGAGTGGCGGTCATGGCTTTTGGACTATTAAATGCCTTGGGTACTTTTTTGAAACCGATTAACAATGCTTTGAGGAATCCAATTGGGGAAGTTTGTTGTTGTCTACATTGATGACATCCTTGTCTATAGTGCTAACCTGGTAATTCATATTGACCATCTCTGAGTTGTTTTCAATGTCCTCTGAGTAGAGAAATTGTTTGGAAATATGAAGAAATGTTGTTTCTATCAAGAAGAGGTGATCTTTCTAAGTTACGTGGTTAGTGGAGGAAGATTAAGAGTTGATGAAGAGAAAGTTCGAGTTATTGTTGAGTAGCTGACCCCAACTTTGTATGTGGAAGTAAGGAGTTTCTACGAATTGGCATCCTTCTACGGACGCTTTATGTAAGGATTCAGTAATATAGTTGTGCCCTTAATTGAGCTAACAAAGAAGAATATAGAGTTCAAGTAGGGAGAGTAAGAAGAGAGCAGTTTTGTTGAGGTAAAACAAAGGTTAACGTTTGCTTTAGTCTTGGCTCTGTCAGACGTAATAAAGTGTTTGAGCTTGAATGTGACATGTTAAGTGTCGGTATTAGAGCTGTGCTAATGCAAGAAGGCCGCCTTGTTGCTTATCATAATGAAAAGCTCAGATGATCACAACTAAACTGTTTTGTATATGACAAAGAACTCTTGGCATTAATCAAAGCTCTTCGCGTATGGTAGCATTATCTTCTGCTAAAGGAATTTGTCATATACAAAGATCATGAGTCCTTGAGGTATCTATGGAGCTAATCAAAGCTTTCTAAATGTTAAGGTCAATGGATCGAATTTTTAGAAGGGTTTAATTTCATCATCAAATATAAGTAAGGTAAGTATAATGTAGTTACCAATGCTCTATCAAGAAGACGTGCTCCTTTTACTAAGTTGTAGACTAACTTGATAAGGTTTGTAGGCATTAAAGAATAGTATCAATATGACTCTCATTTTGGTCTTATATATATAATCATTGTGGAGAAGGAAGAATAGTGGATGAATATCATGTAGAAGATGGTTATCTATTTTGAAGTGGCAAGTTATGTGTGCTAACCTATTCCATGAGGGAACTGTTGGTGAGAGAAGTACATTGTGGAGGATTGATATGAATCAACTCCCCGAACCAATCACATGTAGCGGGGTTAAAGGACTGCAACGATTCATGTAGAATGCTAGCTCGATACCCCATTCAGGACGAGGATTCTTACTTCTATCTCTATCTTTTACACTATTGTTGACCCGAGTACTAAGCTTTCATAAGTTCCAACACGTTTTTGAGCTACTAAGCAATCATGTTGACTTACCTAGTGTATATGGCGATTAGCTAAGCAGCTATATCTATTGCTGAGCTCATGCTATGATCCCAGCAGCTCTTGAGCCTACCCTCTGAGACATTAAACCGAGCTGAGTTGCTAAGACACCTAATTGAGCCAAATTACCAAAACACTCGAACTACCGACATATTGAGACATTAGAGCACCCAAACTCTGACTTGAAGCAGACTAAGTCAATTTTGACTGAAGAATTTCTTTTGACTTTGTCCAAGTAAGATCTTGTAATTACCAAATGGCATCAGCATTTGTCACAATTTAGCTAACCACATTACAAGTCTTTAACCACCCCTTGATACATATCTTCTAGCATTACATTCCAGAAGGATTCCTTACTCTTTTCGTATAGAATATTCTTTATATTTTTTTACCCTTTTTAGTATATTCTATGTATTTTATTTGCAAATTACCCTTTTGTTTTTTCCATGCATGCCTTATAACCTTAATGGGGGTTAATACATAAACCCCATTTACTTGTATACAGACACATTATTACACTGTCCTATTATTACAAGTTTCCTTTTCGAGCAACCTTAGTGCTCTCATTTATCACCCAAATCTTACTATTCCCTTTAGTAAGGAAAGGTGGTAAGTGACTCTATAGTTTGGAATGGTGAGTTACATTTAGTGAATTGTAGCTCGAATATGATCAATTGGTGTGTCATATCCCATTGGTAGCTTCCCGGATTTGCTAATCTCCCTTTATTTTTCTTTCGTTCCTTTTCATTGTGGTGTTTTTCAGTGTGTACGACCCCAGAGATGCATCAAGGACTTTCTGGGAACTTTGGAAAAAGAAGGACATATGAGTTAGTAAATGATAGGTTCTTCTGGCTTAAAATGAAGTGAGATGTACATTGTGTAATTGACAGATGTGTTACCTACAAGAAGGCTAAGATTTGAGTTAAATAAGGGAAGGCAATGACTCTACCTATTCTAACCAAACCATGGATTGATTTGAGTATGGATTTTATCCTCGAATTGCCCTAAATTGCTTGTAGCAAAGACTCTATAATGATTGTTGTGGATAAGTTTAGTAAGATAGCACACTTTGTGCCATACACCAAGACTAATGATGCTTTGACTATTGCTTTTTTGTTTTTATAGGAAATAGTTCGCTTGCATAGAGTGCCAAGGAGTGTAGTGTTGGACCATGATCCAAATTCTTGAGCCATTTCTTACATATCCTATGGGGTTGGATGGGAACTAAGATTATTAAGTACTTCTTTCCACCCCTAAACCTATGGTCAAACTAAAGTTTTCAACTGCACTTGAAGGTTGCTACTCTGAGCCATAGTAGGAAAGAACTTAGCTAACGGGGATGTCTGCCTCCCTATGGTAGAGTTTGCTTACAATAGGATTGTCCATGCCACCATTGGACACAGCCCATTTGAAGTCATCTATGGTTTCAACCCTAAACTACCCTTTGATTACACCTTAATGCCTTCGACTGACTATGAAGATCTTAAAGTAAGAACCAAAACTTAGTCCCTCTAATAGATCTACCAACAAGTCACCCAACACATTGATCGAGTTGTAAGGTAGCTGAAAGAGAAAAGCAAAGGAAGGAAGACCAAGCGGTTTAAGCTCAATGACTAAGTATGGCTATACTTGAGCAAGGAAAGGTTTCCTAACAAGAGGAATAACAAGTTATCTATCAAAGTTGAAGGACCATCCTAGATACTCCCAAAGATAAACAATAATGCATATTAATTAGAACTACTAGAAGACTTCGAAGTGTCTAACGTGTTTAATATTGTTGGCCTTAGCTGATGTGGACCGTAGTCAAGAATAGATAAGGTCGGTCATGGGGATGGGTCTAAGCTTGTCGAAAGCTTAAAAGAGGGGGTGATGGGGAATGTATGAAAGAACAAAGCGAATGAAAAAGTAAGCATAGCCACAAATAGCTCCAATGGAAGTGATGCATCAATTGAACTTCTGAGGACTCTAGGTATAACTTGATATTACACACAAATTGGATTGGTAAGGTTACTTACCACCTAGCCTGGCTTAAGGGTTAGGAGAAGAATGGAATGAAAGTAAACAATCAATGTTTACAAGAAAAACATTTCAAGTGTATTAATGTTAATTTAATCCATTGTGGCTACATATATAAAGAAGTATTTATACCCAAGAACTTAGGGAAACTTGCCTAAAAGGGAAAAAAACAAAAAGGGTATTACCTTAAAAAAGTAATGTATAAGAATACAAAGGATAAAAGGAAATATTCAAGAAAAACAATTATTGGTGTGGTGGATTCTTCACGTAGTATTGTACACATGGTATAGGTGCATTGATGATGCCGTTGGAGGATGTAAACAAAGAGGTCAGGTGGAGAATAATGAAGTTATCTTATATAATGCCAATATTGCTCAAGATGGCATGTAACATCATCTTAATTTGCCAATGCCAATTAGAATCTTGGTTTAGAATATTTAAGGCCTTAACAATTCAGTTAAGCAAGATGTTGTTTTAGAGGTGTTCACAGAATTCATGCTAAATATGGTGGCCTCACTAGAAACTAAGATGTGGAAAGTAGCTACATGTGCTCTTTAATATCTTACTCAACTTAATGACTGCACATGTGTGAAAGCTAGAGGACTAAGCAAGGGAATGATTGTGCTTTGGAACAAACAACTTCTTGATGTTCATATATTAAAGAAGACTTTCCAAAAAAGTCCATCTTCAAGTTTAGGTCAGTAACTCAGACTACTATTGGTTCCTATCAAGTATTTATGCATTTATGAAATTGTAAGAAAAACTTGAATTATGGAATAATTTGAAACAACATGCAATATTTGTAAATAATCATGCACGGTGCATAATGGGAGATTTTAATGATGTTGTTAATAGAGAGGAATGTTGGATTGGAAATTTTCCTAAAAATCAAGCTTTTCATTATGTTAGATGCATGAGTTGCACTAGATTAATAGATATGGGTTATGTCGGGCACCCCTTTCACATGGTCAAATGAACAACAGTTACCCACTTTAATTCAAAGACGTTTAGACTAAGTATGGTGTAATATGGCTTGGAGACTACAATTTTTTAAGTCAAAAGTATATCATACCATGAAATGGCTAAGCAACTACCATTCTTTATTACCACATACACATTCAACAGTAATCAATACTCATAGGTAGAGGCTATTTTGATTTAGCTTATATGGTTTATAGATTCAACATGTTTTACTCTAATACAAGAAGTTTAGAGAGCCTTAAATTATAATTTAGAGTCCTTGCTACGTGTCTTACCATCTTTTTTGAAGGACTAGAATAAAAAACACTTTGGAATTAATCATCATCAAAAGCATAGAATAATGCATAAGCTAGAAGGATTGGAGAGAGTAATTGCCTTACATCCTTTAACTTATCTTATTGATTTAAGGAAAAAGTTAAAAGATGGCTTGGCTATCCTTTTAGCTCAAGAAGAATGGATTTGGAAAATGAAGGCTTGATAAAAATGGATAAAAGATGGTGAGTGGAACACAAAATATTACCACACTCTGGTGAAAAATAGAAGAGTAAAAAACCATATTATGGGTCTTTAAGATGACATAGGAAAGTAGTTTTATGACTCATTAGAAATTGTTGGCTTACTCTTGAATTACTTTTAAAAATTGTATTCTACTACTAAAAGTGAATGCTATCTGTTTAATCCAATAGAAGTAGACTACATATATGGATTATTTGATGATTGGAAGAGGGAACTAGAGAAACAAATTACTAAGGAAGAGGTTTACAAAACCTTATTGTAGTTAAATTCTTAGAAGGCACTAAGGAAAGATGGTTTTCATGCTTTCTTTCTTAAAAAATGTTGGGCTCTCTTAAAAGAAGACTTACATAAATTAGTCCAAAAGTGTTACTCAAAAGGATAAATACCTTTTTTTTTTTTTAAATCAAATGCAGTTGTGTTTGATTTTGAGGAGAGTTAGAGCTTGTCAAGCTAAAGAATTTAGGCTAATTAGGCTATGCAGTGTTGTGTACAAGCTAATCACAAAATTATTAGTCAATCATTCAAAAATAAATCTAGAAAATATTATTCATTGTATCCAATCAAGCTTCATTAAAGGGCATAAAGCAACTGACAACATCGTTTTAGTAAATGAAATTCTATACAGTTTTAGGAAGAAGAATTATAAAGAGAATTGGATGATGTTAAAGATAGATTTGGAAAAAGATTATGATACAATTGAGTGGGATTATATACATTGGTGTTTAGTGAGCTTAAACTTCCTACCAACATAGATTAAGTTAATATATGTCCGTCTCACTACTACTGAGATGGATACTCTATTATATGGATCTCCTTTAGATCCTTTCCATTTAAGTATAAGTATAAGGCAAGGTGATCTACTATCACCTTACTTATTCATCATTGGTAAGGAATTTTTTAGTCGTTTGGTAAAAAAGCAAGCGAGATAAGGGATATGGAAAGGATTTAAAGTTAAAAATTTTCACATAGTTATCTTATATATACTTTTTGTGGATGATCTGATCCTTCATGCTAAAGCCAATAAGGAAAATGTGTAATGTATTTTACAAACTTTAAATTTGTTTGAGTAAATGTTTGGGTTGAAGCCAAATTTTTAGAAATCAACAGTTCTTTTTCAAGAAACATAAAAGGTGAAGTGAAAGAGGATCTTGGTAGAAATGTTAGGCTTAAGAAAAGTTGAACACATGGGCAAATACTTAGGCTACCCCTTATAGGATAGAACTCAGCCAGTCAAATAAACTTCATAATTGAAAAAGTACAGGCTAAAATGGCTGGTTGGAAGGCAAGACACTTAATCATGTGTGCTAGAATACTTTTGATTAAGTCAGTTCTGGATGCTCTACCTACTTACTATACATAAGTAGCCAAATTACCTAAGAAACTCCTAAAGAAGTTAAAGCAGTTATCTAAAGAGGTTCTTTGGAATGGATCAAATGAAAATAGAAAAACCACTTGGCTAAAGTAGTCCCAAGTTGCCAAAGCTAGAGAACATGGAGGATTAGCTTTAACTGATCTCAAGAGAAGAAATGAAGCATGTGCGCACAAGAGGTTATGGGAATTTAAAACTAGGAAGGTACTTTAGGCTAAACTCATTAAGGTAAAACATTAGAAATTTCATAATAAGGACCAGATACCTAAACTATAAGCTGCCTCTTACATAGTAAAGGAATTGCATCATCGTAATTAGTGGTTTAAAGACATTAGTTTAGTTATTATTGGCAATGGACTGGAAATAAAGTTTTAGGAGGACAAATGGATAGGGAATTTCACAATTAGGCAACTCATACATTGCCCTTTGAATTAAATAGTAGCTAGTTTAATTGTAGCTAACTGCCTTATTAGTCCGTATGAATGGGATTCAAATAAGATAGGTTTTGACTTCTCACACCTATTGGTAAGTCAAGTTAGTCCAATTATTTTACAAAACAAAAGAGATGAGAAGGGTCTTTTACCTAATGTAGGTTGTACGATTAAGTTAGCAACTATCTATAGTCACTTTGAATGTATTAGAGGAAAATGAGTAGAAGAATTGGACGTAGATTTAGTCTTCTAATTTTCCTCCTAAAGTCCAATTATTGCTGTGGAAATTGTAGCATGGAATATTTCCACTAGCCACTCAACCTAGGAAAAGACAAATTAAATTGGATGCTACATGTCTTAGGTGTAAAACTACTAATGAGGATTTATCTCATGCTTTCTATTTTTATCCAAATTTCAGACACATTGTAGAAGAATGGCAAAGTATTGATATTTCATCACTTAGAGTAAGAAAAATTGCCATGTTAAGAGAAGAGACTTAAGCAAATGTCACCCCTTGAAAGGCTTTAGTTTTGGAATTATGTTATGGCTTCTTTGGTTTAATAGGAACCAATTATTGTTCAATCCTGAGCCTTATACAGAGGATTTAAAAAAGTTATATACAAATTAAGTCATGAATTTTGGGCAAATTTAAAGAAAAACAATAGATTTTATCAAATCGAAGAGCGTAATCTAAGATGGATCCCCCCGCCACAAGATTGGGTTAAACTCTCAGCAAATGGATCGGTAAATCATCAAATAGGACAAGCTTCAAGGGATGGTGTTATTAGAGATTCTGACGGACAACGGGTCTTAGTGTACACTTGTGCCTAGGGCAAAAAGACATAGTGGCTATAGAGCTAGGTTCAATTTAATGGGGAATTGAATTATGTTTACAATACAACTTAAAGAAGGTTCAAATTGAAACCGATTCACAGATTGCGGCATCATTATTACATGACACAGATCGAGCTAAATTTAAATACAATTCTATTATAAATTTATGCAGGGAAAAAACTTACCAACTGGAGCAAGGGAAGATCTAAGCAGTTTCGCGTGTTTGCCGCAAAGTGTTTTTCATTTTGTTTTTGATCTAGGGTTTTGCTATCAAGTGTCTTTTGGTTTTGGTGTTGTAAATATGGAAAAAAGTTTTAATGATGTTGTATTTGAGACTTGCGTATTTTAATTAAGTAATTACAAACCCATTATCACCGAAAAAAAAAAAAAAAGATCAAAGTTAACTTGCTGGAGATAATCATTAATTGTGACTTCTCGTAGTATATGATCAAGTATTTAATGATAATGTGTTATTTTTTGTGGGTTTGCAAATTGTTGTAAACCACACTTGTTATTGTGAGGACGCGTAGTATGAAATCTTATTTTTTTTTATGGAAATTTTTTTATGGACTTTTAGTTAATTTTAACATATTCATGCTGCGGTATGAGTAGGTAGTAAATTATTCATGTCCTTTAGTTGTGATGACATGTGTGTTTAGAAAAGAGTTTGATTCTCTATTAAGTACTGCAATAACCTTCTAGAAGCACTGCCTATTTACGTTAAAAAACATCTCTTGTACATACATAAAGAAAAAGAAGTGTGAATGGTCAAAATATATTAGTTTTGAAAAGGTTTAAAATGAGGAAAGAAAAAGAAAGAAAACAATAAATTGTACATGACTAAAAATTGTTAAGAGTGGAAAAGGTACAAATCAAGGAAGCATTTAAAATATATATATATATATATATATATAAAAGAAGCCTCCCGATTAATCTATTTTGCTTACATGATATGCTAATTCTTTGCTTAGAGAAAGTCACGTTTACAAAATCAACTGATGAATTACAACTTTTAGGAAAGGATATCAGCTCAGTCGATATTATTTTAAATAGGTAAAGAATAAAAATTTATTTGTGCTTAAACAGTGTAATTCCATCTCAATGAAATAATATTAGGTGAATATTTTTCGTCGTCTTCGAGTACCAACCGAGGAAAAATTTTGTGAAAACCAAGCAAATTTTTTAATATGATCAATTAAGATAAAACCAGTTGACTTAGTTTTTTTCCTGAGTTGTTGGTAAGGACATGACATCATGGAAGACTAGGGCAGTAAAATGCATAAATCGGAGGTTGGTAATGATAGCAACACCTCCTCGAGTAGATAGCCAAACGTGGACAAAAAGCTTGTACCAAGAAAAAGGTTGAACTAGATTGTTATTATTATTGTATTATTAATCTCTAAGACTCTCTCTCTCTCTAAACCTACTCAGCTACGATGTAGAATTTTATAAATTTCGGCAAAGAAAGTTATTACAAACAAGGGGAAAGCAACATGCTAGTCCTAGGTCTTTTAAGAAGAAAATAACAGGTTTGATTTTGTACCAATCGAGAACGCTTAGTGTTAAAGTTAAGCATTTATCTCTTCATACCCGATGGACATAATGGGGCTCACGTTTGGATACCTATAGAATAAGATAAAGACTACTGTACAAAAAGAGAATTTTCAATATACCACTACGTGTTTGATAGTGTTAGAATAATTATTGTCTTGTAAAAGGTCATATTTTTTTATAACATGACATATTTCCTCTTACACGTAGGATTATTCATATATGTTATATACTAAGTGCATACTAGACATCATAATTACATGGTAATCCTAATTTCTCTTATTTATTAAAGAAAAAAATATATTTTCTTAGGTATCATAAGTACATTATATATTGGATAATTATATCGTATATATTGTATCTATATAAATTGTAAGAATATAATATAAAATAAATAATACATTTTAACATTTTTCGAATGTCATATAATATACTATATATTACAATGATAAATATAACACGACATAAGTATATGGGATAATAACAAAGAATATATCAATCCTAAACATATAAACATATATTATACCATTAAATAACACATGTCAACGTTCACATGCATGACCAATATAATATTAGATATATACAATGATTTTCTGTGTGTAGAGCAATATAACATCGAGTATTTCGTTGCTATCCAATCAATCTGTTAAAAAAAATAATAATAATCAACTCATGTAAGAAATTAGAGCATAAATCTATTTTTGCAAAGGCTCAATAATACACGTAATTTTTTTTAGTTTTTTCAAGAAATTTTTTGTATTTTAGAGTTTTTTTTTTTTAACCGGGCATATTCTTAGAGTTGATTATCTACTTTACGAATAAACAATTATAAAATGAAGTGAAATGTTTCTTTTTTCTTTTAAAAAGAAAATATCATACAAATACTCATAAGCATCCGTTATCATGTTTCCAAATCAAAAGTATTATGTATCTCTTTTGATTTTTCACAACTCAGGATATAATAATTCCTTAGAATTTGCTATCTAAATTAAGGATGCCTCTCTTGGGTTTCTGATACAACTATACGTTGGTTGCATTATTCCATAAAACAAGATTCCGCGGGACTCATTGGTACTAATAATTTTTGGTGACGGCTTCATATTATAAGAGTTACCGATATATTTTCTCTTGCATTTCTAAAAGAATATATTAATTTATTAACTTGTGAAAAATAAAAGAGACGTTATAATAAATGTGGAATGCTCTTAAAATTCACTTCAAAACTAAAGGCAAAAATGCAAATAAATCTCTAGGATTTTCCTGAGTAAGTACCATTGACCCTCCGCTCAAAACTTTCACATAAATGAAAATTGAAACCCTAACCCCTTCTGTCTCACCTTGTGTTGGAATTGCACCATCAATCACTCTGCCAAAAGCAAGCCGCCATCACCTCCTTTCCACAAACATACCGACACTGCTTTTTCTCTTGCTCTTACGGACAACTTCAAGATAGTAATGCATGTTTCATCCAATAAAGATAAAATCTTTTGAAATTCCTTTGTATTATTGATTGAGAACCAATGATTGTTTTAATTAAAACTTATCTTGCTATGTGTTTGAGAAGAATACTAGGGAATTCCTCGATTACCAATAAAGAGGTAAGATTTCATGAGAAGGCATTCCCTTTTCTTTAACAGCCTCACAATTTGTGGATTCTAATGATATCTTTTTGGATAACGTATATTATTAGTATAAAGAGAATAATCTAAGGAGAAATTATTACAATAAAGACATCAGTGTTGAAGATTTTCTTCAAATCATTTAATATAAACCAATTCATAATCCTTTTCTCTTCTTAATTATAACCCTCCAATTATAAAATTTTATTGATGGTGGATGTAGATGGAACTTTGGAATTGGAGGATGAATGAGTTGAAATCTTTTGTGCAAATTCATAATTTTTTATGTTCAAAGATAAGATTTATTGAAAATTTAGGTGCTAGAACCTTTAAAAACTATGTGAAATCATCTTACATTGAAACCATAGGCGAAAATCCCATTAAAACTATCATTAACCACCAAATCATAGTCCATTGAGAACCCTATTAGACCTACAATTGACTAGCTCCTAGACCAATAATCGATCGACCTTTGAAAGACCTTCCATGGTTGATTGACCCTGGTTGATCATCGACCTTCCTTTCCTTGTTTTATCTTGATTTCTTAATTATTGGTAAGAGGATTTTTAGGATTTAATCATTATTAAAGATAGAAATCTAATCTTCAATTCAATAAGCTCTCAGTCACTTAGACAAATGAGGGGGAAAAGTTTATGATCTTTTGATACATTAAGTATTGATCTATATTCTATATTAGATTAAGTGTTAATCTTAATAACATGGTACTATTAAGGCTTTGGACACATTACAATTGCAGTGCTACTTTGCTTAATGATTGCATGTGTTAAGGTAGATAAACTTGACTAATATATATTTGAATTAATAAATTGAAATGCTATTTATGCTTATCAGATTGTTGGACATATAACTATGATTCGGGTTATTGTAGGTTACGATCAAATTAATTCTATTTGCTCATATTCACACACTAGTTATCATTATATCTTAGGTTACAGTCCATATATATAATCATTATGTAATGGGCTATAGTCCATTTATAATCATTATTATTATTTGATATGCAATTCATTATTTGTATAAAAGTGGTATAAGATATTATGATTTGTTGTAGGTAGAATGCTGTTTGGTGGATTAGTATTATTGAGATAGTAAATTCTCTATTTGTTACATTTGATAATTGTAGGCTTGGGTATAATATATGTGTATGTTAATGTAGCAACTTGTATTGGGTTTCACAACTCTTCTTAGTGGGATTTTACGTTATTTTATTCAACTTATAGATAAATTCGAATAAGATTAGGATGAAAGGTATCTATAATTATTACAATTGTATTTGATGATATGTAGTTTTCATTAAATTATGGAGATTTTGAAAATTGAGATTTTTGAGAAATACTTAAATACTTGTGGTACTTAATAGTTAACCTTCACGTATTTACACCAAGATGTAACAAAATGTGAACATAATTGGAGAAAGTTAATTCGGATAGTTGTATTATTTATGTACCTCTTATCTTAATAATAATTGTGTTATAGACAATAAAAACAACTCATATGTAATTTAACTTTGCAACTTTTTTTTTTTTAATTTAGGGACCTTTTGGTACACATACGTGGTTGAGTAATGTGTGTATCTATATTATACATACATACATATATATATATATATATTATAATTTCCAAATGTCACATTTGGTATATGAAATTTCTCCACTTTTGCAATTAATTATGTAAAATTCAAAAGTACAAATTCACTATATATAAACTTTTTTAGACCATTTACAATGCCTAAACTAATTCATTTAAATAGTTAATTATAAAAATAAACAAAGTTTAAATACTGTGAAAATGGGTAAAGTTCTAATATCAAATTGGAACTTTTAATGTTTAGATACTTAATAACAAAAAATGATTAAAGTTTATCAATGAGAATTATACCCATATATATATACATATACTTATATATACACATACTCGGATTCTCAATTCCTAGAGGATCACTCTATACTATGATGAAATTTCACTAAAAACATCAACAATCAGCAATAGTATTTTAGTTTCGTTCAAAAAGTTATGCAATATTGTTTTCCAAATTTACTTGTAATAATATATTGTATAAAAATAGGAGTATATTTTTGGCTATACGATTCTTATGGTATATAATTATAATTAATAAGGAAAACACCTACAGAAAGTTGTTTCCTATCTTAAGAATAGCAAATCCGTTGTCCCTCTTTCACTTTCAGCTAAGACGACTTGCTTGTATTTAATAGAAGTAAGGAAATGAACGTAAAGAAGTTAAAAAAAAAAAAAAAAGGGTTAGGGAGATATTTATAATTTTATCGTATACTATTTAATCTAAAGTAATCATAAAAATTTCTTTCACTTTCCTTCCTTCTATTACATAAACACATTGAATAATTATTTTCAATTATATTTTTTTCTATATTTATTTCTTCGTAATTCCTTCGTTTGTTCTAAAAATAATATTTGAGTTTGCACGATGATCCACCACCACTAGTGATTTGACATCCATCAAATTTGTTTTGCTTTTATTTTTGATGAAGCTAGAGCGTAGCTTAACCATCATCATTGGTGGATGGTGACTTGTTAAATTCTTTTTTTTTTTTCTATCTTAATAATTTATTTAAAATTAAAATATAAAATTTACTACATGATGCATTCTTTCATTTCATTGATGTCATTAATTGCACATAGCATTAGCAAAAATAAGGATAAAACTAGACACGGACATGAGTCGGGTCAAAATTGTATCACAACCACAACCTACATGGTTGATCCATACTAAGACCCAGCCCTTTTGAGGTGGGTCTTGACTCATTCGAGGACCCAATGGATGTTTGGGTAAAAAATATGATGCACCGATAAGTTTATATGTGATTTTGATAAGAATAAAAGCAAGTTAATTAAAAAAATTGAATTATTCATAAAATGAACTTAACTTGCAAAATTATAATATCACATTAATTTATAATATTAACAACTTGAAGTCTTTGAACTTATGTTTGGATTGTTTATGCTCGATATTTAATTATGAGTACTTAATTAATGCTTTGTTAGAGCCTAAATAAAAAAAAAAAAACATTTAAATGCAAATATATTATGGATATTATAACCAAATTTTCAATTCATCACAATGAGAATATTCAAGGGTTAAATTGATTATAACAAAATTTACGAAGCTTAATTGGATTATGCAAAGTTTAAGAAATTTATTTTTATATCTTACTTAAAAATAGAAAGTGAAATGCATAAAAGAGAAATTATTAAGAGTGACGTGTATGAAGGAACTATATCTATTATTCGTATACCACTGTACCCGTAACATCGCAAATTAAATTTCATGATAAATAGACTACCTAGGGCAAGTGGAACACACACACCGACACCGACACCGACACCCAACGTACCAGCCGTAAGGAAAGGAATTGATCCCCTCTCTCCTATATCAATTTATAAATCAATTGTTCTAACTAAATATTACTCTAATATTATCTTTTTTTATAATTTTAATCATTACATACATGTGATAGTATCTTGACATTGAAAGTAGAAAAATTCAAATCCGGAGAGGGATCCCACACGGAAACCTCGTTCCACTGGAGCCGCCGACGGGCACCTTAACTGTTAAATGTCAAAAAATAAAGGGTCCCGTTTGATTGAGTGAAGCGTATTTATTAGCTCTTATTGAATATAATTATGGGTAATTTTGTTTTATTAATTCAACAGTATTTGTATTCCATTAGCATTTTGCAGTTACTCCATTTGACAATGATCTCTGCTCCTTCATTATATTTAAAGATGAAAACATTTATTTTGATACCTCTAGGCTGTAAGTCGAGTTTTAATTTGTGTTACGACTTTTTCATTTTAATTTAAATTATTGAATTTCAGTGTTACAAAATAATTTAAAAATAGAATGATAAAACAGGAATTCATTGTGGCACAACTTGAACTAAATGTCGTCGGCCGGGTCATTAACTGGATGAAAGCAGATATTCTCCTTTTAAGTATAAGCTGCCACATCTTTCTCCAACCAAAGTCGAAATATTGGAAACTAATATACAATATAAGTTAATCTACAAGTATTTTATATAATGAAATTCCCAACATTCGCTTAGAAGCAAAAAAATTGAAGAACCTGTGGATAACGATAATTAGCTTAAGGAATTTACTTTGGCAACTATTTGGATGATAATGAGAACGCCTTTTAAATTCTGACTAAAATTCCTAAGAAATAAGTTAGGAAAAATCGCAATTTCGTTCTTTAAAACTGTTAGATTAGGGACTATATATCTCTTAAAAAATTCCAAATCGTAATTTTTTCTTCCTAAACCATTGCCATCGTATCTACATTTGATACCGTCAAATGATTCTTAATTAATGACTTTTTTAAAGCCATAATGGTACTTGGAAAATAAATATACTTTTATCTCTATTAAGTTTCAAAAAGTAAAATAACATCTTGGGAGATTATGGAATCACTTTAGATAGAATTTGAAACTATATGAAAGTAATTATATTTTCAAATTAAACTATTCTCAATTAAGGCTGCTATATCTTAATGGCATTATTCTTAGTGTTTTATTTAGATGGACTAAGTTTAAATCTTATTCCCTGTAATTAAAAAAAAAAAAAAAGAAAGAAAGAAAAAAGAACCGACCTCTAACATTAATTGGGAAATGTAGTTGTGTGGTGGTCCTTTTGCAATTCATTTTGGTAGGTTTCAGGTTATAATAGTCACTATAAAAGGGAAATAACGTAAGTTCTTCAGCCATGCAAGAATTTAAATGAAGACACAATTTTCCCAATACCAAAAGAAAATAGGCAGGGTGGGGAGGGAAAAAAAGTACATCTTGCATGCTGAAGTGCTGTGAAAACACTCCATAAGAGACCATGCAAATTTGCAAAAATCCAAGTTTATCCTAAAGATCAAAGACAAAATAGTAGAAGTGCAACCTCAGTTTTCTCAGGAAATTGTTGTTTCCATCGTGCTGAAGATGAAGCTCAACGACCACGGTGAAAGAAAAAGGATTGCTTTAAGAAGTCTCTTAGTGCTTGCTGCTGCTTCTTCTCATCACCATTTTCTAGAGATCATTTGCTGTGTCTTTGTATGGTTCCCAGCACATATATATATTGCTTTATATTTAAGATTTGGAAATCTATTATTAATGGTAGTATTGATTCTGTGAGTATGTTTGGGTAAGTAGGTGGAGGACCCATTCTTTTCCACTGGGGAGAAGAGTCCTGCTTTGCTTGTCAGTATGAAGAGCTTTATATAGCTTTTCGAGTTGGAACATGACCAGAAAAAGACCGCCTAATGTTTTTGCGAAAGTCCTTAATTGTGTCCAACCACTTGTTTAAGAAAAGGAAAAGAATTTTTTTTTTGGATTTTGCAATATTACTTACGTATTTTATGAAAAGTAAATATATATATATAAAAAAATAAATTTTTTTTCTTAAATAAATTACAAATACATCCATTTATATTTATTCTACATATATTTAACCTTTTTATTTCTTAAACTAAACAGGCAGATCCTTGGATTCCTAAAAGCTTTTTTTTTTTTTTTTTTGTGAATCTCCTAATGATCATTTTGCCCCTTAAAATGATAAAAGATTTTAGTTTTTTTAATTGTCTTTCTAGGGGCAAAATAGTATAGTAAGGGTCTAAAATTGCATTTTTCAAAGCTTGGTGTCTAAGTATTTAATTTTAAATAAAAAAGGGCTTATATACACATGAGGTAAATATAAATAAAATGCATTTAAGATTTACTTTCTTTGTTCATAAAAAAATAAAATTCTTAACTCATTTTTTGCATAATTTTTATTGTTTCCATTTGAAAATAATGTAAAGTCACATCAAATGAACCGGACCTTTTTCAAATTTTACATTCATATTTTAAACATTTTTATTAAAGGGATCAAATCCTTGAGGAAAAGGAAAAAAAATGAAATAAATAAATAAATAAATAAAAATATATTGCTTTTAGGGAAAATCTAATAATACAACATAAGTCATTTCACCTTGAATTAAAATTACTTTTTTAAGAGGTGATTTCAATTTGATAAAGACAAAATTATCTCTTAAAGAGGTGATTTTAATCCAAAGTGAATTGTCTATAAACCTAGCACCGTACACTTCTTCTTCTTCCCATTTCACGTGAACAGACATCTATCTCTATAAAAGACCAAAACTTACATATGTTCTCTCCTAGAAGCTTAGATTTTGAACCTTTTTTTTTTTTCTCAACTCAGCTATAGATGTAAGATTGTAGCAGCATATATGGCAGTTCCTAAAATCAATTTCGCATAAACATTGACAAATACATGTGTTTCTATTACTTTCTCTCTATATGTGTGAAGAAGAAAATGTGCATTTTTTTCTACTTTTGTTCACTTCTATATTTTTGTAATTGTAGAAAATAGCTGTGTAAATGCATATATTATACTACATTGATCTAAGTGGTTATATTATGTAAGTACTCTATTGCGTAGGTAGTCTAAAATTACAATAAGGCAAAGATATACTTTTAGTAAAGTATAGAATGGTTGCTAAAATTTGAATATGATTATGATATTAGTACATTAGTGAATAAATATGCAATTAGATTAAATAAAGCTTATAGATTATATATTATAGAAGTGTATTTTCCTAGAAATACAAGGATGTTGAATGTGATTTCTATGTTTTAGGTGTTAATTACTGAGTTTACCTATGACCATATTATTTATAAATAGAACATAAGGATTTTACTGGCAATGTGAATTTTATGAAGTTGTGATAAATAAGGTAGGAATAGATAATGTGAGAGTGATTTGATACTGGAGGAAAAATTATGCAAGGGGAAGATAGGGTACACTATGATAGACATTCAACAACAATAGTCAGGGTTCCTGTTGCAACAACTTATGATCAGTTGGTGGGTTTGATATGTAATTGTCTTCGGGTTGACATGAGCACTCGTTAGATCGAGTTGATGTACAAGTGTTCTCTTATAAGAAGCACTAGGGATTTGTATTGTACTATGCCTATAAATAAGGATTATGATGTTTAGTAGTAGTTGACATCTTCTGAAGGACGTAGTGCAGTTAGTGGTTCAATAAAGATGTATGTTGAAGTTTATAAAATCAACATCCCTACAACACTTGAGTATGTTTTTAAAGGACATGAGAGTAATGTTGGATATCAAGTTGAAACCTAATATATGAATCTCAATCGGTTCTACCCATTGAACAACTGAGTAGCAGTTGCATGCTTTGTCAAGCTAACATATTCATCATAAGCAAATCTAATAGGGATATAGAAGTGGAGAATTAATTGTCTTGTGAGGACATTGCTAAATAATTTGATGACACTAATTTTGATGACTCAGCAATTTGGTAGGATCCAGGAGATCTTAACTTATCTAAACATGTTATGAGCATTATACAATGTAGACTTGAGAGGTTGAATTGAGACCAACTAAGCCATTATCTATGTGACTTGGCTAGAGTAATAGGTGCATTGCCGTAACATGTTTATTTAGATTTGGCCACCATCAAATGTAGCTTTAGACTATTGGCTTTAGTATTAGTAGGTTACTTGCCAATATATCGACAAATACAAAGTCTCTTAGGTATACATGGTAATGGATTGTCAACCTTCAAACCCACCACTTGCACTCACCTCAAGGGCCTCCAATCTCTCCTTAAGAGGATTCTTTCTTATTAGCCTGTTGAGAACAAACACCTGTACATGGAAGAGTTATGGATAAACTTTGTAATGGCCCAACTCGGATATACCTTGCTCTGCTCGGACTCTTGCCCAATTGCCAGCCTGTTAAGTATCGAAGCCGACTTGCTAAGTACTGAGGTCAACATGCCAAGTGTTGAGGCTAACTTGCCAAGTACCAAAGATACTATATGCTAAGCTATACTCTTCTAGCCTGTGGAGTTGCAACATTATTCAATCACCTTGATAGCTCTTAGTTCGACTCATTTATGGTAGCCCCAACATCAACTTTGCTAAAAAATAGTGCCCTAAGATCCCAGAACGTGGACTCAATCATGGCATGCCACTTGTAATTCTTTTTTTTTTTTTTACATTATACAGTATTTCTTTGTACTATTTGTCCTCTTTTACCCTTTGAGCAATATATTAAGCTAGTATTATTGTATTATCCTTTGTTGTAGTTGCATATATTTCTTTATTGCCTTAGGGTTTTAGTATGAATAGTCTTTTTTCTTTTGTAGCAGAAATCATTTTACACCTTTACAGTTAATGAATATTCTTGTTCTTGTGAGATATCCTTCTTCGAGTATGTTTTCTCTTACACTCTTATGTAATCTTACTGAGTAGCTCAAAATTAGTAACAAGTGGACCTTAGTATTAACTTGTGGGTCATATCAAGTGAAGTACTAAGTTGTGTTATGTTCATTGGTGCATCATATCTTCTAAACAACTTCACGAAAGCTACTACATTTGTCAACTTTTCCATTCCTTCATTCTTCAATATCTCAAAGGACCCGTTGTTACTACCTCCTACGGTAAGCTTTAATGATCAACGCAGCTCCTAGGCATATTATATAGTCTTAGTATCAGAGCTTGAGGTTGTAATCTAAATTTTAGTGTTGAAGCATTTAATGTTGGTGTGTGTATGTTTTGTTGTACTCTATTTCTCTAGTAAAAAATAGAGCAAGTTCTTAAGTAACTATGTGAAATTGTATTATCAAAGTTGTATGTAATCTTCTATCAAGTAGTAGAATTCTTGAAGTTTTATATTGAGAATGTCGAATCTTAATGTTCAAGGGAAGATTAATGATACTGAAAGTGATGTTCATGGTTACGGTTTACCTAATAGACCTATAAACTACTGATAAGCAGTTGCAAGACCTTGTTGCTATTGTGGCCAATATGGCTATCTCCATATAAAGGGAAGTAGAAACTAGGCTGCAAGAGAGAGCTGTTGAATGAGGTTGAGATGTGAGAGATAGGACAAGACGACAAGTAGCTAAACCTAGTGCATCAGAAGCTGTTAATATGAACCCAGCTCTACCCCAACATGTTAAGAGGTTTGTAAGGAGGAGACTTGAGTTAGACAAAGTAAAAGAATATGGTAAGGAAGAGGAGCAACATGATGAATTTGAAGAATGTAACCTTCGCAACTCTAGAAGAGCTGAGCATCTCAAAGTACAGATTTTGAGTTTTAATGGGTTTAGTAGTACTAATGACTACTTGGACTGGGAGGAGAAAATTGAAAAGATATTTAATTTCTATGACTATGATGACTTAGTACATATTTGAGTAGTTGCTTTAGAATTTTTTAGATATGCAGCAATGTAGTGGAAGAAACTGCAAAATGTATGTCAGTGTACCCGATGTGAAATATGAACCTACAATGAGATGAAGAGAGCTTTAAAGAGTAGATTTGTTCTAGAACACTACGAGTAAGACACTTTCCAATATCTCCAAGAACTCAGATAAGGTAGCCAATCTATGGATAAGTGTGTCCAAGAGTTCCAATTGTTAATGATCTAATGAGATGTTGATGAGCCCAAGGTGTAGACAATAGCATAGTTCATTTGTAAACTAAAATCCAAAATTAGTAATATAGTTGAAGTAAAGAGGCTTAGAAATTTGGATGAGACCATTAGAGTAGCATAAAGGGTCGAAAGGAAGACATAAAATCAGATTAGCTGAGTGTCGAGTAGCCGACCTAGCTCGCCAAGCAGGAATGGTCTGCTGAGCTGAGCTAGATATGACCAAGCTCAATATAGCTTTGAGGTAGAACATTGAGGTTAGATGCCGAGCAAACCTAATAATGGCTAAGGAAAGACTAAGGCTAAGGAACTTAAGGTTTGAAAGGATTAAGGTTAGAGCTTTGGTAAAAAGACTCAAGAGATAAAGTGTTTCAATTGTCTTGGTTTTGGACATATGGCTAATCAATGTTTGAACCAACGTGTTATGACCATTAAGGGAGACAAGCCCCAATTCAAAGTGGAGAGTGCAAGTGAAGGAGAAGAGGAAGAGGTAGATGTTAATCACTTGTGAGATGAATTTTAGGAAGACTTCAATGCTTAGATTTGACCTAAACTGGGAGAATACTACATGGTTGTGTGACGATCACTTAATACCTTTATTATCGATGAGAATGAATAGAAAAAGAATCTCTTTCACACGAATTGTTGAGTAAATGGAAAACTATGTGTTTTGATCATTGATGGAGGGAGTTATACTAATATCATAACAAAAGGAGTAGTGAAGGCTTTGAAGTTGCAGACTTATCGTTTTCCTAAACCTTACATGATTTACTAGCTAAATGAGAAAAAAGGTCTACTTGTTGTTGAACAAGTCAAAGTGTCAATCATTGTTGGTGACAAATATAAAATATAAGGGCGAGGTGATGTGTGATGTCCTAACCATGTGTGCTTCACACATTTTACTTAGCTAACCTTAGCTGTTTGATTTGAAGGTACTCCATGATGGGTATGGGAACACTTATATATTCTAGAAGGATAGGAAGAAGGTTATATTAACCCCAATAAGCCCCAAAGAAGTTTAGGAGTCGCAAGAGAAGATTTCCATATCACTTTAGAGGAAGTCCTTAGTGACTCCTCGAGCCTAATTTTCTAATGATATTGAGATGGAAAAAGGTTGTATTCCTATTAGTCAAGAGGTTATTAGAGTTGAAGTTAGTTAGGGCATTACTTTCCAAGGTGCAAACATTGCTTCAAGAGTATGCTAACTTATTTCTTATTGAGAGGCTTACCCCCTGTTAAAGGGATAGAGCATTGCATCGATCTCTAGCTTAGAGTTGCTCTACCTAATCAACTTACCTATAGGCTCAATCTTAAGCAGGCAGTTGAGCTGAAAAAGTAAGTTGATGAGTTGATTAAGCATATATATGTCTGAGAGATAATGAGCCCTTATATTATATCGGCTATCCTAATACTGAAGAAGGATAGCTCATGGAGCATGTCTATTGATAACTAAGTTATTAACAAGATCACTATCAAGTATCAATATCCGATCTTACTACTGGACGATATGCTTGATGAGTTGCATAGTGTGTGGGTATTTTCAGAGATTGGTATGACGGTAGCTACCACTAAATCCAAATGAAACTTGGATATGAGTGAAAAACTGCTTTAAAAACTAAGGACGGTCTATTCAAGTAGATAGTGATGCCGTTTGGGCTTACAAATGCATTGAGCAGATTTACGCAACTCATGAATCATGTTTTGAGATCATTGATTAGTAAATGTGTTGTTGTTTACTTTGATGATATTTTGGTATATAATGTTGACCTCATTTTTCTTGTTGCGTACTTAAGATCTGTATTTGATATCCCTCGTATTGAGCAATTATTCAACAATTTGAAGAAATACATGTTTTGCTAGAGCGAGGTAGTATTCCTTAGATATGTTGTTTTCAGAGGAGGAATCATAGCTGATGATGAGAAAGTATGAGCTTTTCTTGATTAGCCAACGCCAACCAACGTTATTGAAGTAAGGACTTTTCATGGTTTAGCTTCATTTTATTGAAAATTCATTTGAAACTTTAGTTCTATAGCTTCCCCATTAACTGAGTTGACTAAGAAGAACTCCCAAGATGGTTTGAGAAAGCTCATTTTAGTTTTGATGAGATTAAGTTCAAGTTGACTTTTGTCTTAGTACTTGTCTTACTTGACTTCGAAAAAGTTTTTGAACTAGAATGTGATGCATTTAGAGTTAGAGCTGTTCTCATGTAAGAGTGCCAACTAGTTACATATTTCAGTGAGAAGCTTAGAGGTGATAAGTTGAATTACTCACCGTATGACAAGGAATTTTATGTCCTCATCTGAGCTCTTTAGAATTGGCAACATTATTTATTTCCAAGAGAGTTTATAATCTATACAGACCATGAGTCCCTCAAACACCTCCAAGGCTAATCGAAACTCTCTTAACGTCATGCTAAATGGGTCGAGTTCTTAGAAACCTTTTGTTATGTCATCAAGTCTAAGAAGGAAAGTTCTAATACTATGGCCTCTACCCTTTCTCATTAGCATGTCCTTATCATAGTATTACAAGCTAGGATACTTAGGTTTAGAACCCTACCTAATCAATTTGAACATGATCCATACTTTAGGCCCTTAGTAGCCAAGTGTAACATTGGAGGAGTAGTGGATGGGTTCTACCTGAGCTGAGGATGTTTGATGAAGGGAAGGAAAATCTATGTGTTGAGTGGTTTTGCAAGGGAATTACTTATCCAAGAAGCCCATGCTGGAGGCTTAGTCGATTACTTTGGCGAGAAGAGAACCGATGAGTTATTGAGAGAACACTTCTATTGGCCTAGGATGATGAAAGATGTATGCAAAATTCTTGAGCGATGCAAAGTATGTAAGTGAGCTATGGGGAATAAGAAGCCATATGGAGAATATACACCTCTATCCATACCTAAGTGGCCATGGACTAATCTAAGCATATATTTCATGCTTGACTTACCTAGGGCACTTCGAAAACATGACTCCATTATGGTGGTCATTGATCAATTCAATAAAATGAGCCACTTTATCTCTTCCACATAACCAATTACGCTTTATTTGTGTTAACCTCTTTTTGTAGGAGATCATGTGGTTGCATAGAGTTCTAAAGAGCATTATCTCTAATCATGATTCGAGGTTCACAAGCTTCTTCTAACAAACATTATCGAAATGGAAGAAGCTCGATACTAAGCTCATATTCAATACTTCTTACCATCTATAGACAGATGGCTAGATAAAAATTGTGAATAGAATCCTAGGTAACCTCCTTCAAGCTACTGTTGAGAAGGAACTACATGATTAGAATCTTTACCTGCTCATCATCGAGTTCGCTTACAATTGTTGCACTCATAGGTCTATAAGAAGGACGCCTTTTGAGGTTGTTTATAGACTTAATCCAAACTTACCTTTGGACATGACTATCACCCCAACCTCTTAAGGAGAAAGTCAACCAAGTCTATAATATGCTAAGGAGTTTCAAAAACTGCATTAAAATGTTACCAAACAATTAGCCAAGACTGTGGCCCGATAGAGAGAATAAGGAAGCTAAGGAAGGAGGCAAGTCATTTATAACCCAAGAGACCTTGTTTAGATTCACCTTAATAAAGCGATTCCTAGGGAAGAGGACAAACAAGTTACCTCTTGGGTCAAATAGCCCTTTCAAGATCTTTCAAACGCATCAATAACAATGTCTATGAGCTAGAGCTACCTAAAGGATATGAAGTGTCTCCTACTTTTAATGTTGCTAACCTGATGCCCTTTGTATCGAAAGAAGAAGAAGAAGAAGAAGAAGAAGAAGACTAAGACTTGAGGGAAAATCTTCAATAACCCTAGGGAATTGATGGATTACTAACCTCTAGACTCATCACTTGCGCCTTCCTCTAAGGCCTCCAATCTCTCACCAGGAGGATTCTCTCTCATCAGCCTTCTGAATACGAGCTCTCATACATGGAAGTGTCATGGATGAACTCTTTAATAGCCTAGCTCAGACAGACCCTACTTTGCTTGGACTCTTATCTAGTTACTAGCTTGTTGAGTGCTGAGGCCGACTTACCAAGTGCTAAGGTTGACTTATCAAGTACCGAGGTTAACTTGCTGAATATTGAGTCTAAGGTACTATATGTTGATCTCTACTCTTCTAACCTATAGAATTGCAGCATCATTAAATCACTTCGATAGCTTCTAACATAGCTCATCAATAGTAGCTTCAACATCAATTCCGCTTAGCCATAGTGCCCCAAGATCCTAAAATGCAAATTCAATCATGGCATGTTACTTGTCATTCCTTTTTTTTATATTGTACTATATTCCGTTGTTCTATTTGTCCCCTTTTACCCTTTTAGCAATGTGCTAAGTTAGTATTATTGTATTAACCTTTATTGTAATTGCACATATTTTCTTGTTACCCTATGGACTTACTATAAATAGTCCATTGTCTTTTGTAGTTAAAATCATCTTACACCTTAATAGTTAATGAATATTATTGTTCTTATTAGATACCCTTCTCTAAGTGTATTTTCTGTTATACTCTTATCTAATATTGCCAGGTAGCTCTAAATTAGTGGCGAGTGGACTTTAGCATTAGCTTAGGGGTTATATTAAGTAAAGTACTAAGTTGTGTTGTCTTTGTTGATACGTCATGTTCTCTAAGTGGCTTCATGGAAGTTACTATGTTTGTCGACTTTTCCATCCCTTCATTCTTCGATATCTTGAAAGAACCACTATTGCTGCTTCCTACGATAATTCCTAATGATCAACTTAGCTCTTAGGCATATTAGATGGTATGCATTTATCACTACTTATTGTTATTACTTCTTCATTTGTGCAATTATATGCCAATTGCACCTCTCTCTTTTTTTTTTTTTATTTTATACTTACAAGTGGATTTCATACATAGGTTGTCTCAAATGTTGTACGAGGATATTATAACTGAGTAGCTAAGGTTGAATGGCATCATCTAGCAGCTTAGGGGCATCCATCTAGGTGATCTACCGATGCCAATCTAGATATCAAGCATAAGGACTCCTCACTGCATGAGCCACAACATGAAGGATGACATTGAGGACGAAGACGAGGACATGGACAGGTTAAAAGTCGAAGACGAAAAAGCCAATTTGGAGACTTAAAATGATTGGTCGCCTTTGTACTAGTTGTACCTTACGTCTCTTGTTGCACTTGCCTTCTAGTTTTACAAACTGTTTAGAGAGGTCTCTAGCAATCATATTCAGACTGCCAGTACTCCATTTAAGAAATGACCTAGAGATCATGATGTGGATATGGGCAAGGGGATCACTTAGGTTGATCTTACTTCAATCCCTATGCACTTTAAGTACTCTAATACCTTCTCAAGTAATGGCACACAGATTATATAGCTAGATGCATATTAGATGGTGTAGCTAAGCCTAATATAAATATACGGGAGACTTGTGCATATGCATGTAGAGATATAGGCATTAATAGATTTTGATTATTTGTAGTTGTTGAACATTTTGACTATAATTGACTTTGTGGACATTTTTTATATATTGTTAACTTTTATTTTAATTAATTCAATTTTCTCAACTTTTTAACCATAAAAGATTATGCTCGCCAATGTTAAAAATTGATAAATAACTATATTGAATAGTTTTTTGCTTCAGTATGTATTAACAAGTTTAATAGTGGTGAACTTTTACTTGTACAAGTGTAGATTATGTAATGATCTTGTGTAGGAGATTGGATGTGGTTGTGGATTTTAGCAATTTTGAATTTTTTTGGGTTAAACTTAGTTTTATTTTATAGGTGTTTGACTTAGGTGCATGAAGTTAGATTGTTCGCTGTAATAGATGAAGGGTTAGGGGGATTTTTTTTTTTTTAAATTACCTCTTTAAGAGACGATTTTAAGTGTTGTATTCTTGGGACTATTTTTCTAATAGTGGTAATTTTGGATCCCCCCCCCCCTCCCCTTTTTCCCCAAATCCTTTACATTTGCAATTGAATTCTTATGTTGAGTTTTACCATTAAAGTTATTACTTGTTATATTAAGTCTTGGCATCGATTGACTTTGTTAAAATAGAAAAAAAAAATTTCACCTAAATAATTGTATCTATACTCAAATACATTAAATTAAGAAAAATCTAAATAAACTTCATAATAGCTACTATGGTTCCTTTTGTCGCCAAACACTCTTTTACTTTATTTAAAAAAAAAAAAGGGAAAAGGGCAATGGAGAATCAAAGAATTGAAAAGAGAAAAAAAGTAGAATTTTATAATTTAGATATAAGGAAAACTAAGGAGGGAAGAAATATGAGAAGAAACTTCTCTCTAGACACAATATGTTTTCTTATCATCGCAAAATAGAGAAAAAGATGAGAGAAAATGAAATAAAAATTGTAATTCCAAGTCTACCTTTTTTTTATTAGTCTTTTCTTCTTTCTTTATTTTTCTCATAAGCATATTTGTAATTTTAATTACAATATATTTTATTTGTAGTAGTCATAAAATTCCTTTCATTTTTCCTTATTCCATTACACAAAGACATTGGAAGAAACAAAAAAACCAAATACTTCATAATTCTTTCTTGTTATATCCTTTTCCTCTACATTCAGTTCTTCCTTGACATCCATGATACTTGTTTTCCTTTTATTTTTGAATGAAGCTGGGAAATAGCTCAACTCATCATCATTAGTGGGAGGTGACTCACTAAATTCTTTTTTAATCTTTTAATGATTTATTTAAAATTAAAATATAAAAATTTACCATATACTGTAACTTTTCATTTTGTTGATGTCATTAGTTATGAATATGATGGGCAAAGATACAACCAAATATGGGCATGGATCAAGTCAAAATTGTACTACAAACATGACACTTAGTTGGTTCATAGATTTAAACTGTAGGATTTGGGGAGACACAATGGATTCTCGAGTCAAAAGTGATCCATGCATTTAGACATATGTAGACTCTCAAGTCATCATAATAGAACTCGTAGGCCTTTAGGACCCATCCTAATACAACTTAAGGATGAGCCAATCTTGGTATTATTGCCAGGGGCTTCGTAATCTATGGATTCTTAACATGTTGAAGCAGATTAGGATCTCATATCCATATCTAGATATGGTATAATTTACCATAGTATGGCAAAATTCAAGAAGAAACTTGATTGTATAGTCACTTCAAATAGTTGAAAACTTCATTATTACATCATAATATCATAACAATGATGATGATGATAACAACAATTAGATTCTCCATACATTTTTTTTGCTAATTTTTATTATTTTTGAGAAATTCTATGAAAGGTTTTGCTTGATTGAGATATCATATGTAAACTTTTAATTGTAAATAAAATTATGACTGCATTTGATTCAAATTAAAAATTCCATCTTATCCTCACATAATTTGTTTTTGTAAATTATATTATATTTACCAGTATTTTAACTTCTTTTTTTCATTTCGTATACTTATATTTTATAATAAAATAAATTATTATATATATGGTTTTATACCTTTCTTGTTTTTTATATTTTTGTAATTTGTTTACTATTTCATTGTATTATTTAACTAAATATATTTAATGATTATATTTTATTAGGTTAATTATTTATGACAATTGAGAAGCAAACACATGTTATTTCCTTATAAAAATAAGTGAAGAAACCAAAATATAGATATGAAAAAATAAAGAAGGGCAAAAATATCACAAGACTAAAGTTAAAGGTTGCTTCCATATGGCACTTAAGCACTCCCATATTAGATAAGAGTGCTAGTTTAGTCTAAAGTTGCAATAAGTCAATAAGACAAAGTAGAGTGAGAAACTCTAAGAAGAATGTGTTTCATTAACTAAATGTATAATTATTATTAAGGTGATCACCCCTACATTTACAAAAGGGCTACATAGTTGAATGACAAATTTTAGAATAATTTAGTGGCTAATATTTTCTCTTACCTACAATCATATGTAACCTTACCTACCATGCTTACTGCTATATAAGAAATTTGGACAACTAGATTCATGAGGCTTTTGGGTAAACCTCCACATTGGGCTGCTATTGACTATATTAGCTCATTGGGCCCCTACTTAAGGATGCCACTAAGCAAGCTCATTATAAAGTAACTGATTTACTTGACCCAATAAAAAACCTTATAGGATTTTAGGACTGGTTTTAGGAGGTGTTCAAAACCCTTTAAGGTTTTGTACAGGGTTCTAAGACTTACAAAATACATAATGAGAAAACTTAAACCTGATAAAAAAACATATATATTTAATGTCTACATTTTACAATATTAAGCTTCAATTTAGGGTTCGAGTTAATTTATCTATGATGTTTTCCCCCTATCTAATCTATTAACGCCCTCATTGTGCTTTTATCTTAAATCCTTGCTAACTCCATGCTTCTTAATCGTTAATCCATATTTCTTACTAATCTTCCTTTTGGAGATGATGTTCCTCAATGATCCTCTATCTCCTACTGTAGAATGTATTGCTTTATCCTTTTTGAATCTAACCCTTAGAATTTCATCCTACTCTAGCAAGCCTTTCTATATTGAAATTTATGGGTTCTCACTTCTGACTCTTTTGAAGCATCCCTTACTAAAGTCAAACCTTCCTCTTCCTTACTGGCACCGATTTTTTCGTTTCATCTTCTATTTTGATTTACATATACCATGATAAGCTTTCTCACTTAGCTAGCCTTTTCAGGCATTAAAATCAAGCATTGGGACTTCTTGTTAAGTAAGCAAATAGAAATGAAGCAAGAATAATAATGGTGTCAACCTTGTCTAAAAGTTCCTATCAATGACAAACCCAAAGTCACATATAGGAATTATTTGAGTACTCACCCTCTTATGTCAACTGTCATTGATAAATTCTATATTTTTAGCAATTGCTGACCTTGAGACATTTTTTAAGCTTACAATCTTTAGTTAGGCTTTAATTTTCTCTACCCTTAACTTAAGTTTCTCAATAGCATCCTTTAAAATAAAATAAATGTGAGCGCCCATGTTTGCCATCACATTCATTTTCTTTCAAGCCACCATTTCTTTTATGGACATCAATTCCTTATGCATCTTATCGTCTTCAAACTTCATAGAATGAGGGAGACGTATTATGTTTATTTGATTAAACTCATCATCATTTAACTTCTCCTTTGCTACTAGAGTAGCCAAAAGTTCCCTTTTTGGATAAACCCTGGCATAATATAGCCCATTATAGAAGTAACATTTTAATTTTTGTACCTTCTTCTATTCTATTGTCTTCTACTTTATCTTATTCTTCTTCTTTGGTGGACTTAGGGATCTACTAATTGTAGTCTCCTCCTTTACTTCATCTTTGCTATTTGTAGAAGACCATACTTTCCACTTTGAACTTCCACTAAACCCTTAGCAATTGTAATAGCTTTAAATATATTCTCCACTACACAGTAGTTTGAACTCCATATGATAAGAGCATTGTCTATATTCAAGTTTAGAACATCCAACATGAGCTTTAAAAACTCTTAAGCATATTGCTTTATATTTTTCTTCTAAGCAATGAGCCAAAATCTAATCATAGCTCATGTTTTTGTATTTTGAAAAGAGAGTTAGTTCAAAACTCTTGCACAAAATTTGCCTATGAGTTAACTTACTAGCCTTTCTCTACCCAACCTTTGTATTATCATGTATAGGTATACATTTCATACTTTATCATCATTTATAAGAAAAATTATCCAGAAGTACTATTATAGGCCCTATAGGAAGCTATCTTCCTCTCTTATAGACTATATTCCCTTGAAGTACTTGGACTTTAACACATTTAATCTAGGAGCTAGTTGAATTGTCACTCCATTAGCCAGTGCCACCCTACAAGTTGCTAACTGAGTACTAAGGTCATTTTTCTCCTTTCTCAAGTTTCTACAATTGCATCCATTAGTTCTTACCACTATCTTGGCTTCTAGATGACAACCCATTATGGCCTTTAGGTCTTCCATTTAAGCTTTAAGGATATTGTCCAGTACCTCTAGGTTTTCCATTGTATGGTTAAGAGTCCCTTACAACCTCCTTACGAAGATTCTTTTCTATCTCTTCTACATAGGTTTACGAGGTATGCAAGTGGGTTAAATGGATCAACTTGACCTTACCTTCTTTAGCCTGTGGGTTAAATGAGCTAATTAATTTTAGCTCACTTTATAAACAGGCCAAAATTTCACTAGCCTAATCCAACCCACTTTAGCTTTTAGGTTAAAAAGCCGATCTATGATCTTTTTAACAAAATTAATAAATATTTGTATATTATTATTATGGGATATTTCATGGAAAGAAATTAATAAATATTATATAAGAAATCATTTTTCCTTATCATGTAAATGTAGTTTAACTGAACAAATATGTTGTCAATTATATATTGAGATGAAGTTCTTTATAATTGTCATACACATAAATGAAGTACGCTGAGTTGAATTTGCTTTTCTATTCGGCCATCATTTAGGAATGTAGTGTAGTTTCCTTTGACTTTTGAGCATAAGTCATACCTATGCATGAGTTATGACTCGTGACATGTAGTATATGGGTCAAATTCAGTTTTTTTTTTCTCTAATAAAAAGCAGACCAACCTGATTCACCATGAGTCTACCCACTCAAACCCATGGGTTAAATAGATAGGGCCAAAACAATTCACTTTTATACTGTTAGAAAAAGTAGCCTAAACCTACTTTAAAAGGAGGTTAAATACGTTGACTCATAGGTCAAAACCTATTTGTATACTTCTACTTGTGACTCTTCCAACTCTTCCTTTACCTTAGTAATATGCAACTTTACCTTATCAAGCTTGGCCATAAGTGTCATCAGGACACCCCTTGATTTAGCCTTTTTCTTAAAAAGTGGGTGCTCTTCATGGCTTGCCCCATCCATTATATCTCATACGTTGTTTGCTACACTAAAAGACATCTTTACTCTCACTATTTAAATTTCATGCTTAGATACCACTTATCACGAGACAAAGAGTTGAAGGATGCTTACATGTAGCGGGTAGGGCCTTAAGCACTCCCATATGGGACAAGAGTGCTAAGTATAACCTAAGGCTATATACACCTAAGTTAGAAAGAGGAAATAAAGAGACAGACTCTAAGGAAAATGTGTTTTCATAAATAAGATGGAGATAGTCGATAAAGAGGATTGCCCATAAACATATAAAGGACCTACATGGTGGAGTTGCCAAGATAAAAACTATCAAGTGACTAATATTTGTTCGTATGTACCACCATTATTTAACTCTACTTATTATGTCTACTTATGTACAACGAACATGAATAGCTAGATTCATGAGATTTTCGAGTGGACTTTGACCTTGGATTGCTACTGATTGAGCTTGGCTCATTAAGCCTCCATTGGATCACAATTTGGGATTCTAGATAATTTATCTATGATACATGTATGTATATATAAAATGTAATTTACTTTTTTGTTTTCTATTTGTATTTACTAAAGTGATAAATAAGTATTTAATACGATAACAATTTACTATTTTTTTTCTGTTTATATATACTACAAGCGATAAACAAGTATTCGATATGATGGCAATTTAAATAATCCTTTGCTGTAGTAGATTATTATTATAAATTAGATTTGTATGTATAGAAGTACTTATGCACATTATCAACGATTTTGGAAACGTATCCTTGACGACCTTGCGCTTCCATAAAATTTCAAGTAAATCTATTAATTGGTCTTCTGTGTATATATATATATATATATATATATATATATATATATAAACTAGTCATATCTTGATTAATTAAGAACTGAATTAAGTTAAAAAAAAAAAAAAATGGAGATGTGATTGTGGACAAAATGGGTAGGTGAAATCTCTCTGTACGAGAGAAGAATACTTACAGAGAGAGAGTGTGGCGACGTATTAGTTGCGTGGACTGAAAATGTCCCTCTCGGCACCATAAAGGCATAAACCTTGGTGCATTTAGTCTTTGAATCCCAACAACATCGGGGTTTGGTGAAGCAACTCCTAATTTTTAAGATAAAAAAAAAAAAAAACAATAATACATGACTATAGCAGTTGCCTTTATATACAAGTAAATGCTTACGTATTGATGGTTTCCAATGGTAGGAATGTGGGTGTCCCAGATTTAATCTTTTTTCTTTTCTTTTTGTGCTTTTTTAAACTATCTTTTAACTTATGCTCCCTTTACTTGCCGGAAACATTTTTTGAAGATATTGTGCAAAATTGTTACAGTGATTAGGGTGATAAGTTTAATACATATTAATATATACATATAAATATATGTATATAAACATTTGTGATGATACTTTCAATTTTAATTGAAAAAATACTATGCTTTTCTTGTATAAATATTCGTTTGTTAAGTTTCATTTAAAATATAAAAGTACATAAGAAAATATATAAAAATATGCTAGCATATTTACCATTCTTTACTTCATTAATGAAAATATGGTAATAATATATATATATATATTTTTTTTTTCTGATGAGGTTTTTTTTTCTTTTTATCTTTGTGGTATGATTTTAACATTGGATCAGAATCGTCTGCTTGCAAAGATGGAATACTTAGAACTGAAACTATAAGCAAATGCACATTACTTTTACAATATGGAAAACCTTACAAATTCTTATAAATTAGTTGAAAATATTTAACATTTACTTCATTTAGTTATGCAAATAAATAAAGTTTTATTTTTCTGTTAGATGAATTATATTTCTTAAACTTCTACTTTAATATGAACTCTCTCATCCTCCAAGCACAACATTCACCGTAACTATAATGCAATCAACAAATTCGATTTATGCAAAAAGCTATTTTGGAAACAAAACACGTATTAACTTAATTTTTAAAAGACAGATTTTAAATAAATACAAATAAAATGCGTGCCAAATTGGATCAGAATTTAGATAAAAGAAGACAAATAGTGGGGAAAAAAAGATTCATAATCTTCCATGTATGTGTTCATCAACCACCCTTTCTTTTCTTTATCGACATGTGCACTTTTACACGCCAGTGCATGAGAAGAGAAAGCACCAACATCTAACTTAATAATAGCTAATAAAATATTAGCTATTAAATTGTTGATAATTCGAGACATTGAGGGAAAGAAAAAAATAAATAAATAAAATAAAAAAAGAAAGCGGGCTTATAGGTTATTGGGCACCATCATCAACGTGCTTCCGACTTATGAATAACAATGTGTTTCCACTCCCAAATTGGTCCCACTTCACCTACTCACCCCATCCAAACAAATCCCAAGCGTGTCGTCATATGGAATTCGGCATTCGAATCAAAGGGTTAATTCAGATTATCATGACATCATTATTTAGGGTTTTAGTCGGTGTCGTGTCGTATTTGCTAAGAAAAATAAGTTACACATGTTCATTGAATTTTTGGTATTGTTTTATTTCTATGTAATATAAAATAAACTACACGATACAATCACTTGGACATCGGCTTACCATGATAAAAACCGTATTGGGAAAAAAACAAAAATGTTTTCCATTAGTACTTTAGGGCATTTTTTATAGATTGAGTATGATATTTTTTTTACAATTCAAGTTCAAGAAAAGACTGCATCGTAAAAAATTAATTTAATAGGTGAAATAACTTTAAACTTAAGTAGTACATTTTTGAAAAAAAAAAACTACATTTAGGCTCTATTTGTTTCAAGAAAAATATTTTTTGAAAAACATTTTTCTTTATTTGTTTTGTAAAAAAGGTACTTTAAGTAGAAAATATTTTTTTTGTAAAAGAAAACGCTCTCCTGTTGAAAGAAAAATTCTTTTTTTTTTTTCTGAAAAACGATTTACTCTTTTGAAAATGAAATATTGTTTTCCCATTTAATATTCACAAGCATTTTAACTTTGGAAAAATATTTTTTTATTTTTATTGTAACGTGCCTATAAATTATATTTTAAACATAAAAAAAATTATACTAGATAAAATAACTAGACTTATTAAAATATTATCAAAATAAACTAAAGCAATTATAATAATATATATTAAAAAATCCATTTCATTTATACTTTTGCTTTTAAATAAAACAATTGACATATTATAGTTATAGTAATATTTAACTATTAATATATTTTGTTATGGTTATAAGTTATATAATATTCGCTAATCAAATATTGAAACACCTTTTTAATATACTCTTATAAAAATATCTAAATATATGAAAATATATTATTTTTATGAAAATACTTTTTAAGAGAAAATATTTCGCTTTAATATATGATTTTTTTTTAAACAAACAAGCCTTAATTTATATTACTATGCCATACGGGCTTGTAATATATATATATAGTCCGAACTTTTATAAAGAAACCATTCGAAAATACATAAAAAGAGTAACCCTTATTTAAGTAGACAAAAAGAAATTATCATATGGCACTATTTCGTCCTTTGGAATTGCACACTTACAAAATTACATTTTGCAATGCATATCATAACTAATAGCAAAAACATGAAAAACACATCAATTTGGAATACTTTTAGGAAATACTGAAGCATAAATATATAATCTATCCAACCATAACGCTGAAAAGTGCCCCCACCACCAATGCTCCACCAACTCCCGCCACCAACTTTCGTCAAGTTGTTTTTCGGACATATTTTGTCTTTCCCGTTTCGACCTTTCAACCGGTTCGCCTGAATTTAGTTTATTTTCATCCTCATTTATTTTAATTCACTCAATATGCAGAAATGCAAACGCTTTACAAGCGCGTGGAAGTCTGTCCAAGAACGGAAACATTGACACCAGGAATGGAGGCACGCGTCTCAATGGTAGTAGCACTGAGTCCAAAGATTCTTCCGGCACGTAAATATATTGGTTTTTATGTTATATTTTTAAAAATTATTCTTTCATAAATTAATATTTTAATAAAAAACCATTAATATTTACTTGTTTCTTTATCTCGATTCTTATCCTTTCACTTTTTCCATTACAGTTTTCAACCTTTTAAATTTTTGTCAAAAAAAGTCTTTACCTTACTTCTATTAACTTTTCTCATTAACAAGGACACATGATGGTATTAGATTTGTCCACGTATAATTTTTCCAAAAAAAAAAAAAACAATGAAAACTAATAAAAAATTAAAACATGGTGAAAATTTATAAAAATAAAAAAAAAAACTTAAAAAAATTTAAAAGTTATATCATAATATATATGCACATATATGTAAATATTTATATAAACTTAAAAGTTTAAAAATAAAAAAAAGTAAGAGAAAAAAAAAATCCAACCATCCCATATCTTATGTGATTAGATTTCGACTGGCAAAAAAAAAAAAAAGGAGTTATAACCTATTAATGGTTTGAGATGGCTACTAACTATCAAGTAAAGGTTGTATGACCCCTTAAATGGTGGGTGATCACCACGACCTAATCTCAATCGATTGGATTTTTGTCCTTTTTATTTTATTTGGGTAGCTTAGAGTGGTTGTCTATCACCTAAGGGAAGTTACGTGACAATTTGCTTTTGTTGGTTAGAGGCCATTTTAGATTGTTAATGAGTTGCACAACTCACTTCTCCACTTAGGTGAAAATATGGTCACCCAATGGGAGGGGATAACTTCATTTTATTTTATTTTTTCATATTTTGACTTTTTTTTATTGCAAATTTTATTAATATAGATATTTACATAAGTATATAAATTTATTAATATATAAATATTTATCTAAGTATATATATATATAGATATATTATATTACATATATCGTTTCTAACATTGTAGATTTTTTTTCATTTTTAGTATTTTTATTCTTTTTTAAATTATTTTATTATTATTTTTCTTTAAAATATTACATGTAGACTAATAATGTGCTGCTATCTATCTTTAGTAACAAAAAATCTAACAAAACTTGACTAAAAGATATTTTTGGTAAAAATATAAAAAATTAAGGACTAAAAAAGAAAAAAAAATGAAAGGATATGGACTGAAATAAAAAAAGAAGAAGGACACATTAAGGCTTCTTTATAATTTTCTCGTTTTTGCATTTGGTATTCAAGAATGGACTGGAATGAAGTTAGGAGTCCGAGTTTCACTCCTATTTCCTATATTTGGCAATACATTTTGAAGTTAGGATCACAATTCCATAAATATAATCGCCGATTTCATTTAAAAGGGAAATAGCGATTTTTCTTTTAAGAAGAAAGAATCATGATTCTATTCCTATTTCATTAATTATGATTAATTTTTTAACCTTAAAATAAATTATAATATCCAATCATTAAGGATATATTCGATAAATAATTTTATTTGAGTATTTACTATTATTCTATTTCATTCCATTTTGTCAATATCTCCAGACATAAGAAATAATTTTTTATTCTATTTCATTCCAAGTTATTCCTTTATACAAAAAGTAACGTAACAAAAAAACCAAATAAATCAGCATATACAATTTTAAAAAGTCTTCAAGTGTTTTAACAATCTTACTTTTATATAGAATATATTTAATATCTATGTTTCTCTGTCCTTTTTTTGTCTTTTCCTTCTGAAATTTCTTCTAACTTAAACTTACACGCTACCATTAGGATAATTTAACATATAATATCACGTATAATTACATTCAAACTAGGAGTTACGTTTGCATACACGATATTTCCTTGCTGCTTGAGATACTTTTATTATGGCATCGGATTGTAGGTACGTATATCATACATGATATATATTTTTATAAGACGTCCATCACACTATTATTATCACGATCTAATGTGTTATGATACCATGAGGTAAACTGTAGTGGGGTGAGTCAAATCACATGCTTATTAAGTAGTAAAAGACTCATGTTATACCATAACAAATCCACAAGTAAACTTATAATTAATTTGAATACAATGCTAACAACCATATGCTATTCGTACATCGTTATCTGGTTCAATATGAAATTAAGAAAATTAACCTTACAAGGAAATATCCAATTCTAAACCAAACCTACCTAGTGCAATGAGACACAAAAGTCTCGCTCAAGGGCCTAATTGAGTAAGCTCTTAACCTCACTATATTTCCTATCATTATACATATATATTATTTTCTTCTTTCCATCTCCTCTCAATTCCGAGTTTGGTGGGTTTGTGAGTAATGCTTACAGGAATGCAATGCATGAACTTCTTTCTATAAGTCAACCTGTCCTTGTTATTAATTTATTCGAGGAGACCAATCAATAATTTAGACACTTAACAATTTCAAAGATTTCATATTTACAGATTTCATCACCAAGTTATTTTACAAATACTTCTCAAAACTTACTTGTAGAGTAAAGTCTTGATCAAATGGTCCTTCTTGTCAAAAAAACCTTATCTATATATGTGTATATATAATTTCAATTGTAAATTCCCATAATCCTAATGAATTACATACTTTAATTATTTACTTATTTGTTTATATTTTATTGTATATATTTTTCTTAATGTTACACTATATAGTTGTAAGATAAAGAATTTAAAGTTAATTCTTTGTATACCTATCTATATCCATAAGCATACATACATATATATATGACTACCTTCAAGACAAGGCATGACCTATATAAGTGGTCAGCCATACCTTTTGGTTTGACAAATACATTGACTATGTATATAAGAATCATGAGCCGTGTGATGAGACAATCAATCAAGAATGCATGGTGGTATACTTTAATGATAACTTAGTCTGTAGTGCTAATATGTTTGACCATATAGATCACCTTTGATTTGTTTTTGGCATACTCCATGATGAGAAATTGTTCTAAAACTTAAAGTACATATTTTGCCAGCTCAAAGTTATTTTTCTTGGTTTTATACTGTTTAGAGATGGAATTCGAGTTGACCAAGAGAAGATCCAAGCTATTCTCATCGAAAAGCGTATTGGATGTATGGAACATCCATGGACTTGCATAATTCTATAATTCTATAAGAGGTTCATTTGGAGCTTCAATATTATAATGACCCTTTTAATTGAGATGGCTAAGAAAGGGGATGGATTCCAATGAAATGAGTGAGTCAAGAAGATCTTTGAAGAGGTGAAGGAGAAATTACCTTTACCCTAATATTGGTCTTGCCTAGTTATGAGAAGCCCTTTGAGCCATAATGTGATGTCTTGGGTATGAGAATTAGTGCTGTCTTAATGTAAGAGAGGAGACCTATTGCAAATTACAGAGAGAAGCTTAGTAGTGCCACCTTGAATTGCTCCATGTATGAGAAGGAGCTCTATCACTTATTTTAAGCTCTTATAGTATGACAACATTACCTACTGTCGAGGTAGTTTGTGATCTATATGAATCATAAGTCTCTAAAGCATCATGGAAACTAGCATAAACTCTCTAAGAGGTAAGTGAAGTAGTTTGAATTTATGGAAGGTTTCTTTTTTGTCATCTGACATAATAAGGGAGGTACAAATATGGTGGCTGATGCTCTTTCCTATCGTCATGCTTTACTTATGATACTATAGACAAAGTTGATAGGTTTTTCTCTTATAACTGAACAGTATGCTCAAGACTATGTTTTAATCTTATTATGGAGCAGTATAAGGATGAAATTTCTATTAGAGGGTACTTTTTAAAAGATGGGCACTTGTTCAAGGGAAGGTAACTATGTATTTGAAGCTAACTATAAGAGAATTACAGTGAAGGAAGCTCATAGTGGAGGATTGTTTAGGTACTTTGGAGAGACTAAAATTGTCGAGTTATTGAAGGAAAACTTCTATTGCCTAAGAATGGCCAAGATATCTACTGAATGGTTGGAAGTTGTGAGACCTATTGATAGGAATCAAGCTATTAGGCCTTTAACCTGCAGCTAAGCCCGATGACTAGAGGGATTAATGAGGTGAATTCTCCTGCTCCAACTAACCCCTGTTAGGGTCGAGTTACTCCTTACTACTGATCAACTCTCTATACCGTTCCAAATGATTGCCTATCTTTCGAAAATTCTATGTCAAGTGGAAGAATTCCTTGACAACAATTAAACTCTATGCACTTGGTCGGTCATGTCCAATCTGACCACTTAGCTCCATTACTACCGAAAGACCAAGAGATCTATCTTGCGCAAATCCTTAGCCACTCCTACTTGGACGATTCCATGCCTGCTCGGCACTCCTATTTAGCCATCTAACATGACCGTATTGTCTTTTTCACATCTTCCAATAACATTACTAATGTTTTGCTACTACGTGTTTGGAACCACATATAAAATTTGCTACTATAATCGTTACTTTTCTATGAATATCAATTTTTTCCCTTTGTGTACTTTGTACATTACTCTTTTGGGAAAATACTCTTTTTGTCTTTTCCTTTTTTTTTAGGTAGGTTACCTTAAATTCTTGGGTATAAATACCCCTTATATATGTAGCCACACATCATCAAATTATCATTAATAAACTTGACATTTTCCTTTTATAAATATTGTTTGTTTACTCTCATTTCACTCTTTTTATAACTCTTAAGTAAGGTTAGGTGGAAAGTACCTTCATTAGACTAACTTGTACATCATATCGAGTTGTGCTATAAGTTTTTGGAAGTTTCACTAATGCGTTACATCCCTTAGAGCTGTTTATGAGTTTGCTTATTTCTTGTTCATTTATGTTCTTTCATGCATTTCCCCATTAACCTTTTTAAGCTTTTGGTAAGCTTGGACCTATCCCTATGACATGTCTTCTTTGTTCTTGGTTACGTCTGCATCACCTGTAGGAGGGTCAAGGGTAGGCAACAACCTCATGGAGAGTATATGCCCTTGTATCTTTCAACCAGTCCATGGGAAGACCTTAACATAGACTTCATTGTAAGGTTGCCTTGGACATTTCACAAGAAAGACTCCATCTTAGTGGTGATTAATCACTTTAGCGAGATAATACACCGATGAGAAGCAAGTACACCTATCAAATTATAGTATAGTATATGGATTAAGTTTATAAGAACCCTATATTATTAAGATAAAATACTTGAATTACTAGTCATTCTCACTATCTTCCAATTATCTAACTTGACAATTAAATTTAAGTTAACTAATTAAAAACCCTAATTAAATAAATAAGCTAATAAAACACAACAAAATAAAATAAAAGGATGTAAGTTAAATAACTAAGAAGAACATCATCCTTAGTAAATTTATTATTTACTATCTAACTCTATGCAACTTTTTAATCTCAATTACTTATTAGATCGTGCAAATCCCTTGTATAAGTAAACTGGAATTGCTTTAGCAAATCAACTCTTATCCTCAAGTGTAGTCCATCCAAATTGCTTCTACAATAGAATATCTTATAATTACATTAAGTCCTTAAATTCCACTACTAAGTTGTCCTAATCCAAAGAAACCAAATAGTCGAATCTCAATCTATTCAGTTACTTCTAATTATACTAGTCTATGGCAAGGCCGTATCAAGACCAAACAAGATGAGCCTTATTAGTGATGGGTCTAAGCTTACTAAAAGCCTTAAATAGAGATGGATTACACAAAGAGAGAAGCAAATAAGCAAAACCTATGATCAAGACGTATCAAGGAACTACTGATGACTCATGAATCAACTTGATATGATGTATGAGTTGGTCCAATGAAGGTACTCGCCACCTAACCTTACTTAAGGGTTAGGATAAAAGTGATAAAAGTAAGCAAGCGAATAAAAGGAATGTTTATAGGAAAGTAGAGAGATTTAGAATGTTTTGTAATAATATTGAAGATGTTGCAACTATAGTGTACAAAAGGATATTTATACTCGAAATATTAAGGCAAACTACTAAAAATGGAAAAGACGAAAGGGTAATGTCCTAAATAAGTAAGGTACAAGGAATGTATGAGGGTATAAAGGAAAATTCAAAAAAGTCTCCGGTTTGTACAGCCAATTCTATCATGTGGTAATTGGATAGATGGCTAATGATCATTGGTAGTGCCTCTGGCAGAGTAAATAGAATTGTACAGTTAGTTGGGATATTACCAATGAGAAGTATTGAGTTGGGCTAAAAACTCTTCTAAGGTGAATTCAACTTAAATATGCTTTGAACAACTTGGATTTAGGTTGGCTAAGTAGGTGACTGATTGAGCCAAGTTGTTGTTTGAGTGCTCCTTAGGTTTGCAGTTGGAGACAATAGATAAAATGGGAGGGTTCAATTCGGATAAGGTAGCAAGTTGATAAATTGAAGTAGCTCTAACTCATAAGGTGTAGGTTGGTACAAAAGAATGTGCTTGGCCATACTCTCAAGGCCTCCTACTTAGGTTGGCGTTAGAGGTTTGGTGGTTTGATTTCTATCACTACCTCTCACAAACTCTATAACAAACTCAAACAATGAATTAATAACCTGAACTTATCAATTCAACACATCAAAGCACAATGTAATTAGATCATAATAGTAAATATCATCTATTGAATAAGTAAAGAATAATGTCACATAGAAGAACTAAGTTTTAATAACAATTTACCAAGAAGAATTAAATTAAAACATGAAACAACACTAGAAAAATAAAATAAAAAGGAAATAACCCTAGCCTTTAACTTTACCCTACTTACTCTTCTCTTTTCGGTTTTTATTTTTTTATTTTACAACTTAAACGTAAACTCCTATTTATAAGACTCAAAACCTAGGGTTATAAGAAATTTCTAAAAATAAGGAATTCTCTTATCAATAACATTTTGATACCCTAGAAGCACTATTGTAAACCCTAGGCATGATTCTCCTTTACACTTAAAATTCTTGAAATTCTTGGAGGAAACGATCACAAGTAGAAGCTTGGGCATGAATCTAATCGTGATCTTCTCTAACCTACAATTCTCAACCAAAATTCCTTCCTTCAAATACTATCTCAAATGTACTCCTCATTAAATCTCCAAAACTTGAGTAAATTCTTAAAAAATTATCAAAATCTCTTCAACAAATATACAAATGAATTAAATTATAAATAAGCTTCAAATTCGTCAAACACAAAACATATAATCAATAAAAATTTAACAAAACTACCTTAAAGCATATGTGTAATATAAGTGTTATCAAATTCCCCTATACTTAAGTTTTTGCTTGTTTTCAGGTAAAATAATTAAAAACTAAAGAATAACATCTCTAAGATGAAGAGTTCAAGTTATCTCCATAGCTTAAAAAATTACATCCTCATTTCAAAATAAAAAACTTAACAACTTTGCCAAAGATTACTCAATCTTCTCCACCGAATATTGCTTTTAAAATACTTAAATATTAACATGAAAAACCATATTAGATTTCAACAATTAATTTAAATAATCCATAGTTAGCTTTATTACTTAAACAAAAACTAAATTAAAGATTGAAACAAGCATCAACAAAACTAAGAAAAAGTCATAAGCATTACATCACTATGGCTCAAGAGAATAAAGATCTCTCTATTTTTATTTTTATTAGAAAAACTCAAACTGGATACTTGTTACATCAACTCATCCTCTACTTATCTCCTTACTATTTTTTCATTAGGGGAATTTTATTTTCATTCATTATTTTTCAATTGAATAGGAACAATTTCACTTAGTCTGTCTCAAGCCAAATGACATTAGGTTACTAGACATTAAAACTCTCATTTGAACCATCAACAAACTCTATTTAATTGTGAATTTTTTCACTTTTATGCAAATTTAGCCATTACATGGATTTTTTTCTTAACCCTTGTAGTGAGCTCTCAACTAACAAACTCGATCTTGTCACTCAAGTTGATAGGTATTATTCTACTCTAAGGAGGCACATTGCAAACTTAATTACTCAAGTCAACAAGGCTCATAGCTAAACTCCTTAACATTTTAGTATTTTTATTCATTTCCTTCTCTTTTTAATAGGATGAATTAAATTATTTTTCATTCAATCATTTAATTATTATCCTTCAACTACTTTGATTTTTTTAGTAGACTTTCAAAAGACAAATCTCATTTGTTTATCTAATCTAAAATATTTCAACAAAATAACCATACTCTCAAATCAAGCTTACAAATATAGATAATTGGTCCTTAACCTATTAATATCTATCCTAATTTGAGTCTCAATCTAAGTTTAAGTAATAGGGAACTCTGTACCATAAAGATTTCATTATTCAAATCTAATAAAATAAACTAAGGTCATACATATCATGGGTAATTTTGAAATTTTTTTTGGAAAATCGCAGAAATTACTTTAATATAATATGATGTAGATTTTTGAAAACTATGCTTAACTGAAGCCTTAATACTTAAGTGCTAAGTACTTAACATTGCATACTCATTATACACATATTAAGAAAATCAATATCTCTAATTATTTTCCCTATACTTACATTATATATGGTCCTTATAATACACATAATCATTAAAGCACATAGAAAATAAAAGGGAGAAAGAAAGATAATTGAAACTTCTTGAATTTGATTGCACCAATACTAAATTTTCTAGAATATTTGTCAAGAATTCCTTTCTCATTAGACAATTTTGAATTCCTTGCAACACAAACATGAAAAAAGAAAAAGTAAAAGGAAACAATGCTAAGAAGAAAACTAAATTATGAAACTACTAAACTAACACTTATTTGTCCATCACCTGCAAAAACTACAAAGGTCTAATAAAAACTAAGTACCTAAAATTAAAATCTCATAACACAATCATCCAAAAATAAAATAGAAAATAGTTTGATTAGAAAAGAAATAAGATCACTCATCTTCACTCTCCTCTTCAAGCTCCTTCTCCTCAACATCCTTATCATCATCGTTGTTGGACTCAAGAATAGGCGGTGGTGGTAGTACCTCTATCCTTTGGACTTAAAGAAGTGTCTCAATTGTTACTCTCGTATGCATGACTTTCCTAGCCAACTTATTTTGCCTCTTAACAAAATTTCCCATCTTCATTTTCAAATTCATTAATAGCAAAAGTCATAGTCTCTAAGAAGATATAGTAAGTTTAGCTTTAGGCACTACTGGAATATTAACAAGAACTTCTTCTCTTGGTCTCTCATCCTGAACAACTCTAGGGACTTAGAATGGTGGTAGCAGCTTAAGAGCTCTAATGGAGTTAATGGACATTGGCTCAGTCCTCTTCAATCTCCATTTCAGGTAACTTTCTAAATATACCTAAGTTCTTCACTAGCCTGGTGATAGAGGGCCCAATAAAGATGTACCCTACTCTACCATCAATAGCGTAGTTCTTAAAGAAGAAGGCTAACACGACAACCAAATTGATCTACTTGTACTTAGCTAAACTATGAAGATATACAACCGGTCAAATTCATTACACCTGTACTGAATTGCTTATTAATCAAACTCTAAGCTAGTATCCAATAGGTTTACCCTCAAAGCATGATCTCTTAAATTAGAAGCCTTAGACTTCTTTAGGCGATACACAAAATCATCCCCACTTAGTCATTTCTAGACTTCAACATCAGTAACATTGATTGGAAATTAAGCATATTTAGGAGTGTGTACAAATTCTTCAAGGTACATACCCATTACTACAAGTAAATGGGGAAAAAGGCTTATGCACTTTTCATCGTTTACTCAAAAGTACATCATATTTCTTATGCCATTGTCCATGTAATCTAAGTCCAAAAGGAATGTAGTAAGGAACTCTAGTGTTAGCTTCTTATATGTAGATTCATTAATGGATGGAAGTCTATCCTAACACCAATCTCTAAGTATCCTCTCACAGCTACATCATAACCTAATTGTGCTATGTTATCTTAACCAATACATGTAGAATTCCCAAAACCTCTTTGCCTTAGTTTAGCTAATCGCTTCTTGTAGGCTTGCTTAGTAAAGAGTAGCATGCCATTGTTAGGTTGATGAGGTGCATTGTTGGAGGCATTTTTCTTGATTGTATGCTTAACTTTGGCCATTTCTGAATATCACAAAACACAGCTATCATAAGATCAAGGCTTCCCAAATATTCCTTCATGGCAATTCATACTTTCTATCATCCCATGAACTAGCTTCACAAACAAACAATAAAGTTTTCATTAGCTCAGAATTCATTACAACCCAACTCTAAATAGGCAGTATTTATTCATGCTATCAAAGTTAATTCAATAAAGAGGACATGAGCACAATCATCATTGTTCTTCTAAAAATTCAAGAACTATTGGTAAATTGTATCTAGGTGGCAACATAACAACAATGTACTTTCAACTTAGTCATAATTAAGAAAAAAACCAAAATCTTCATTAAAAATACTGCCTTGCATCCATCAACACTTACCTTACTTACTCTTCTCCTCTATCTTTTTTGCAACTTAAACCTAAACTCTTATTTATAAGACTTAAATCCTAAGGTTATAGGGAAATTTCCAAAAACAAGGAATCTTCTTATCAAAAACATGTTCATGCCCTAGAAGCACAACCACGAACATGGCGTGATTGTCCTTTACACTGAAAATTCTTGGATAAAAAGATCAAGGGTAGAAGTAAGAGCATGAATCTAGCCGTGATCTTCTCTAGGCTTCAATTCTCAACCAAAATTCCTTCCTTTGAATATTATCTTGAATGTATTTTGCATTAAAACTCGAGAACTCCCTCAAATTCTTCAAAAATTATCAAAAACTATTCAACAAATCTACAAATGAAATAAATTACAAATAAGCTTCAAATTCTTCAAAAAAAAAAAGGAAGTAAATAATCAATAAAAACTTAAAAAAACTACCCTAAAATATGCGTGCAAAATGAGTGTTATCATGCCCTTCATATTGGGCCATAGAACTGAGGATGCTATATGTTGATAATCTTTTCTTATAGGAAGTAGACTAGATATATAAAGTGTATAAGTCCATTGTCTCAAATTGGGATACAAATTTCTAAGCTTCTTTTGGAGGATATTATGGAAAAGACTAGATACGAAGCTCATGTTCAGCTTAAGTAACCATTTGCAAATAGATAGATGGGACAAGGTGGTGAATTAAAAGCTTAGGTGCCTTATTACTGGCTGTTGTTAGGAAGAGTTTGGGGAATTGGCACTTATGTTTGCCTACTATGGAGTTTGCATACAACTAAACTACTAACAACATTATTGGGAAGGCTTTCCTTTGAGGTCATGTATAGCTTCAACTCAACCATTATAGACACCTCATTTTTGCTCCCTTATATATATTTTTTAATTTTTTTAAAGGGGTTCCTAATTCAAAAATACTAGAAAAATTAGAAAATCCAAAGAAAAATGAAAAAGATAGAGCAATAAAAAAATGAAAAAGAATTAACAACAAGAATAGTAGATTAGAGTAGTAAAAAATAATAAGGCTTAGACATAGGGCTTGTTTGGGCTTGGACTTAGATTTAATATTTGAATCTAACCCAGGCTAGTCAAGTTTACATGCACAATATAATTGCATATGTGAACAAGGCACAAAACACTAGCTTGTTGGTAAGACTCATACATACATGCATGGGAGACCTAAGTTTGAATCTTACCAAGGTCATGTGACCTTTCTTTTTACACGGATGGAAAATGTGTGTTCAACACTTATTTTCTTTGTCTCCTTTAGCACCCAAATCCCATGATCATCGCTTGGATAGCTCAATTCAGTCTATTTTTAGATTAAGTATCTTCATGATTTCACTAAATTAATGGTGAAATAATGAAGATAGCATAAGATACTCTAAAATGTTGTCTAAAACCTATCTAAATTCACCTAAAGAAAGGATCAAATAGGCATGAAATCATCCCCTGAGCTTTGTATCTAAGTTAGAGCATTGATGGTGATTCAACCATTGATGTTACTTTCCAAGCTTACACAAGCTTGAAGATGTATAAATAGGGACTCACTCCTTCAATCTTAGCATTAGCTTCCATCTTTGTTCACTCAAAATGCATCCTTAAATCCTCTCTATCTCTAGCACCATTATACCCTCTCTTTATATAAGTCCCTCTTTCTTTGGTCAGTTTTTGAGGCCAATAACCACCACATTCGTGTTCTTAGTACCATAAGCATTCGAACCAAGCACCCTTGGTTGCAATCGTGCTACAAGACCTCCACTGCAAAGCCTTAACCATAACCATGATCTCTACATTGAAAACACCACCTCCAGTACTCCTTAGATGAAATTGATGCTACGGCTAAGTTCGTAGCATACTAAAACCTAAGATACATGCCCCTCTTCATGCCTAGCAATTGCCACTTGAGGGAGCCACCACCATTTGCTATGTCTAAAGCTCTAACCATCGAAAATTGCCACCACTGATGGAGGTGCCTCTCTAAACCCCCCTATCTTCAATAAGAAACACACAAAAGTGCTTTCCCTACTCATTTTGGTGGCTAAATTAGCCTGTATTGTGCCTAAAAATCACCAACCTCCAGTCTAGTTCAACGCATGTGCAATCCGACCCGAACTAGCAAACTTAAACCACGAATCACTCTTTCGACTCGCATCCAGCCATCCAAATCCAACTTCGACTGAGGTTTTTTTTTATTATTATCTTATTTTATTTCTTTCACAATTTTTTTTAAAAATAATTTTTATTTTAATGTTCCTTTCCAATTTATTTTGATGGAGTTTGTTTTTCTTATATATATATATATATAATAGTGAGAAATGAATATAATTAAAAATAATAAAAATAATAGTAAATTTTTTTATCACTTAGTCTAAAAATAAAAAAAAAAAAATTAATAAACCCGTTTTTTTTTTTTAAATTAGGACTCTTGTCAAGAATTTTCTAAAAATAAACAAAACCTCAACTTTGGACCTTTTTAGAATTTCTTCTTAAAATAAAATCAAATGGTTAAAAACATAAACTTGACCATTCTCCTAAATTGAAATCAATCAACAGTTTAAAATTTTTCCTCTTGAACTACGGAAAATTTGATCCCTATTAGAGGGTACGTAAGTACCCATAGGGTGGCTTAAAATAATAATAATTTTTTTATTTTCCCCTTTGTAAATAAGTAAACTTAATTCCTTAATTTTTTCCTTTTGTAAATAAAAATTATTTTTCTTTCTTTCTTATAAATTAGAGTTATTCTTTCATGTAAAAAGGATATTTTAAAATATAAAACTAAATTGAAAAAGTTACAATGGTACTTGTTTAAGATTTAATAGGCTAGTCCCTAAACTCAAGAACTCTGGTTTTCAAAAACTGTTTTTCAAAAATTGGTTTTTTTCACGGATTAACAGCTAGGTTAGGATTGATTCACCTAATGGATTCTAACCTAACCTATTTTCCTCTGACCAGGTCAAATGTCAACTCCAAACCTTTTAAAATTCAGGCTTAACAACCATCCTTCTTGACTTAGTGGGAGCCCCTTCTATTACCTTGAAGAACCTATTCGGAGTCAACCACGTTTAAGAACTACACATGTTACATTAGCGAGTGATAATGGATTACTAAGTTCAATGGGAAGCAACAATAGATCGGTAACTAAGGTAAACAAACTATACATTTTAGTTATCTTAATAAGGATAGATTCCTACAACTTAGAAAGAACAAATCATCTCTAAGATTTTCTAGTCCATTTAAGGTCCTAAAGAAGATTAACAATAATGCCTAATAGATTGGTTTGCTGAAAAAATATGTTATCTCCTCTACCTTCAATGTGCTTAACCTAATTCCCTACCAAGCTGAAGAATAGTAAGGGGTTAAAGAGGACTCTATAGATATAAGGTCAAATCTTCGTGACCCAGGGAAGAATTACAGGAATCAAGTCCATGGACCCATTACCTAGAGCCAAGATAGATGACACAAGGCCTTATCTAACCAATCCTGGCATAAGAACTAACATATGATGAGATTCCATATCAAGTCCCTAGCTTTTGTCACTTTATTCAAGCTGAGTACCAAATGACCACCCTATTATGGATGATCCCTATCCTCCCTCCATCAATTCCAAGCCCTCCGAAGTCCAAAGACTAAGTCGAGCTATTCTAACCTCTCTAGCTGACATAATCTAAGTCAAGGAAGCTAATTACTCTCTTGTTCCCCTTGTATCTAATATGTCCAAGTAGGTTACCAAGCTACCTGAAGACCCGAACATCATTTGTGTTAGAGACAAAAGGATATTCTCTTCTTTTTCAATTTTATCAGAGCATTTGATACCAAGTTGATACATGTCACATTCACTAATTCTAAGGACAATTCTTTGGAAAATATTCCTTTTCATCTTTTATTAATTTTGCCCTGTTTAGAATGTTCAAGGTTATGTGTTTATATCTATGTAGGCATTTTACTCTTTTCGTCGTTTCATGTATTAACCTTAATTGGCTAGAGTATCTAAGGTCATCCTCCTTATATAGCAAAAAATCATCTTCTGAACATTTTGAATACAAATTCCCTTCTTCTTGAGAAGTTTTCCTCTTGAAACCTTATTCTTTTCTAATGTTTATAGCAAGAGTTAGTACTGAGTTACCCTAGTGATTACTTGTGTGTAATATCAATTAGTTGCTAGGGTATCAAGGATTCGTCAATGCGTAATATCTAGTGGATTGCTCACAGATTTACTAAACCCCACTTTTATTTTGTTTTGTGTATTTTGTTTTTGGATACCTCCATTTGTCTTAACCTTGAAGTGTATCATATTACGTTTAGGACATTGGGTCATCTAAATTCCAATATTGTTGCAAAAAATAGTTATTTGTCTTTAAATGAAAAGGAGATTACATAAGGCCTTATGTGAGAAGATGAAGTAATATCCAAGTTAAGCCTTGGTTTATATGTGTCTTTAGGTTGATTTTGGAGAAATGAGTAGTTAAGTTACTTAAGAGAGTTTGTTGACTAAGTCTACTTCCGTAAAGGTTAAGGAACAAAAGAGAATCTTAGTGCTTCAGGAGGTAAAGGTCAATAAGGTGGCTCAAGTCAATGACAATACTTCTAGTTGAGTTGAGGTTGTCATCAAAATCGTAAATGAATGTGCCTCAACTGATTCCTATGTAGATAGTATGAAGAGGAGATCACAAGAATGGAGGAAGAGAATGAGTGGGAATTTAAAGAGGCTTCTTCCTCCTTAATAACACTCATTTACCATATGTACTTTGGGATGATTTTGTATATTAATTGAGTTAGTTTTATAACGATTTAGAGCTTAATTCATTGATATTTGATTTGTAGGGATTTTGGAAGCATTCAATGAATTTCTAGAGTTTTGATGATGTTATAGAGCTTACTTGAAGAAGTGCATTTATCAAGGGATTGATGTAAAGAGACTCATGTATTGCCCCACTTTTTAGGCATTTGCTTAAAATTTTTTTTCAAACTTTTGGTGCTTGAAGATGGTTCATTACACCATCCTTGAGTTAGGGATAAGGTGAAGACCATATTCATCCTGATCTTATACTCCATAACATATTGGTTTTCAAATCACTTCTCATTCAACGTAATATTCAATAGTAGAAGTTCTTACAATAGTGAGTCGTACTTAGAATATCACAATCTTACACCTCTTCATAATACAAAAATCCGTTACAAGAGCACACTTTTGGCTACAATAGCTAGAGTAAAACTTTTGTAGGGTAACATTACCTTTCTCCTTGAAGAATCGCCTTTGTGTTCTCAAGTCGTATCTTGAAGCCTATAACTTCACTTAAGAGCTAATCTTCAACTAGAACTTTAAAATTTCCTTATCTTTATGATAGAACCTTATATCTAGCTCATCCTTACCCTAAACATAAGACAACATATCCTCTCAACTACTGTAAGTTGAGTGAGAGTAGATAAACACAAAATAACAATTATAGCACATACCACAGGCACATCATAGAGAGTTAGCCAAGTTATATTAACTTATCATTTGTAACCAAGCAATGCAAATGTAATGAGCACTTGCCATGCTCATGCACTTAACTAACATAGGTATCAATATCTTAACTAAGCCTAGCTCTCTCATCTGGTTAGTCAATATATTTAGGCATCTGGATAAACATCTAAGAACCAAGAGACAATAAGGAGCTGCCCGAGAGTAGGACCTCTAAAACCCAGCCTAATAGAAACTGTCTCATGTGTGTTTAGAAATGCTGTTCCATATGCTCGAAACATAGCTTTTACAAACCAAATTGTTAACGTTGTAAACCCCGCTTTCAAATGTCAAACCATATACTTATCAAAACCCATCTTCACTTTCATTAAAACTTAGCCTAATGAAACTCCATTTTATAAAATCTTGACTTGTATGTTCTTTTTGTGCCATGCCACGAATGTATCAAAATGTACACTAGTAATACCCAGCAAATCTAAGAAAACTTATTATTCATTTGTTACACAACCTTCACTTTGTTTCATTATTGGTTCTAAGACCTAGATATTAGGTTCACTTAGGCAAATACCTTAGAAGGTACGGTTAGACCCTAGATTTATCCAAGGTAGTACAAATTCTAGCAAAGTCACATCGATAACAATCAATGTAATATACAACAACCAAGTCCAATATTATATCATCATTTAATCAACTATAGATAAAGAAGGAAGCTCCATATGATTCATTAAGGAACACATTAAACTCACAATCAAGTTCAGCCGAGCCAAAACATCACCAAGTATGCAAAGTTAGGAGTAGACATAAGTTTACTCAAGGCATACAAAATATCCACTTACCTGGTGTGAGACTCGTACTTTTATGATTCGATTCAATACTTGGTTTAGGGCGTTAAGAAAAGTATGCAAATTGAAGATTTTTATTTTATGAAGACCAATAAAGTGATAAAACCAATTTCCTAAAACATCTAAGACAACTATAGATATGCAAATTTTGAATAGGATATGAAAGATGCAATTATACCCTAAAAATGCAATTTTCACTAAAAAGATTCAATTTTTGCAAAATATGCAACTTTCTAAAAAATGTAATTTTTGTAAAAAAATGAAAATTTTATTAAACTTGCTAAAACATGATTTTTAATTATAAATATGAAAAAATAAGTATGAACTACCATTATATGAGAAATAACAAAAGGAATCATGTTAGTACCTAATACATGTAAATAATTACCATAAAATTGCAACTTTAAACAAAACTAATATCACACAATAAAACTAAAAACTATTAAAATAAACTAATGTTGAAACTGATGACCTACACCAAAAATAAAATTAAAGTTAGTATGCGTATTATTTAATTGTATGTAAAGTAAACTAACAAAACAAATAAAAGAATAGAAAAATAAAATAAAATAAAATAAACAAATCCCTACTAGCCTAATACACATATGGGTTAGGTTGGGTTGGGTTGAACTTGGGCGCTCCTAGTGGGTTAGTTCCATGTTAGGAAGAAGAAGAACATGCTACGAACGATGGCCTCCCATAGTGGCTTCTTGGGCATAAATTGAGAGGATGACTTTAGATTCATGTGTTTTCGATTTAACATAGTGGCCTTGGACACAAAGCCTTCATAAGTGGTGGTCGTTTTGATTGTAGTTGGTTTCAATGGCCAATTGTAGTTGTTAGTGGGTGAGGTTGAGGACATGGCATTAGGTTTGGGTTAGTTAGTTGTGTTTTTGTAGTTTGTGTAGATGATCACATGGAGTTGTAATGTACGAATGGTAGTCACGGGTTTATCTTAGAAGGTAAGTTGTGGTAGTTCATGGTGGTTCCTGGGTTTGGTATGTGTTGGGTTGCATGGGCTACTATAAGTGGTGAAACCTTGGTGTTACGTATGGTGTGATTATGTATTCAAGTGGCTTGTTGGGTATGTGTATGTGTATAAATGCTACTGGGTCATGCAAGAGAGAGAGAGGGACTCATAAATGATGGAGTTTAGGTGTCAAGCATTAGTTTGGTGCTAGGGATGATGAAGGGGTTAATAGCATTTGAGGTTGCAGGCATGTTGGGAAAGAAAGTAATGATGGCTGTAGGTCTTTGGTAGTGGGTTGGCTAGGCGGTCAGTGGCTTATGTACTGCTGTTGGTTGCATGGATATTTTTGGGTTTATTAGTTAATGGTGGGTGATGTGTAAGAGAGAGTCTAGGATGACGGTTGTTCATTGTAGTGGTTGTGCTTTGGTATCGATTGGGTAGAGGTTTGGTCTAGTATAAGCTATGGTTGGCTGTTTTTGCAAGGGAGTAGGTGTGTATTCGAAAAGGTGGTTGATGATGAGTCTATTGAATAGATGGAGGAGGAAGATGATGGTTTGTTCTTCCCTTTTTTTTTTTTTTTTTTTTGCTTGTTTGCTTTGAAATCAATTTATAACATGAAAGACCAAATATTTTTGTTAATTTCAAATCATCTTCAATATACCATGAATAACTAAAAATCTCTAATGAATGGTTATTCATGTAAATCTTTATTAAATTTGGGAATTTTATCATTGATTTGTTAAGATTTTCCTCAAATCCGAAAAAAAAAGGATGATTGGATTTAGATTGACCCCATTTCTCCTTCATTTTCGTGCTAAAAGAAAATAAAATAATCGTACGTTATTATTGCTTGGAATTGAACTTGCGACCCATTATTCCCATATGCACCTCCTTTGTTAACTAAGCAAAGATTAATTTCTTCTCACATTATATACCAAAATTGTACTTGAGCTTTTAAACTAGCCCCAACTTTAATTTTTCTTTTCAAACCCAAGCCTAACTCAATTCAACTTGTTTTAAGTGGACTCTCGCCTTTTATATAGCCCAAAATATACACTCTATGGACTCTCTTTAAACCACTTTTTAACTTTAATAAATTTCAAGTCTATTTTAAATTAGCCTAGTTAAACTATCTACAATTCAAATTAAATAAAAGCCCATTTCATAAACTCAAATATTTTACTAGACTTTCTTAAAATATCTTCCAATGAAGTCTAATTTCTTAAAAACTCAATATTTATTAAATTGCATGTATATTTCCAACTATAGCCCATCCGACCTTGAATGGTTGACTAACTTGACTTGGATACTTTTGACACTTTGTATTTTTTAATTTTTATTTTTTTATTAAATTTTCAAATTTTTTGGGGTATTTTTGTAAACCTAACCCCAAAAAATCAAAAAGAAAAAAGAACCGAAAAAAAAGGATGGTAAAAATGGGGTGTCTCCAATGATCTAATTGTATCATATCGTATCATATTATTATTTAATTTAGTTTTACCAATAATTGAATTAATGTATGAGTTTGTTATAAAGTCCTTTCAATCCTATAGTACGACTAACGTATACAATTAGAAGAAACTAATTGACTGAAACATTTAGTTGTTCAGTTTCTCTATATTAAGGCAACCTAATAGTGGGATTTAAGGTCATAATGTAATCTTGAGATACTTTATTATAGAAGTGATTGCAGTAGAGTACATAGGAATTAATTAGAGGCATGAATCCGATTAGTTCATAATATAATTCTCCATAGTCTAATATTGTAATAGAAATTGAAAAGTCACGTAGAACTAAGCCATAAATAACATAAGATTTACTAACGATCATGCCTCTTCTCAATTTTAATTAATTGTGTCATTAGATTTTGTATTTTGATCGCTGTTTTTATCATTTATTCTCACATCCTTATTTTGTTATTATTCCTCATTTTATTAATAATTCAATAATATTTTTAATTGTAAAAGTTAGATAATTGAGAATTGTAGGGAAACATTGCTGATAAGTTAGGATTTGTTCACATTCATAGAGATAGGAATCAAGCTATGAGTCCTCTAACCTGAGCTAGAGCACAAGGGCTTGTAAGCTTATTAAGGTACATTCTCCTTTCTTGACTTACATCTCAAGAATCCGAGTTGCTTCTACTCGCTGACTTGTTGCCATTTCTAAGCCAAGCTCTCTCGTACCTATCAACTGTCTCTAAATGCTAACCTAAGGAATACTTAGTTGACAGCTTGACTTACTTACCCGATAGCTTAGCCGATCCTGTTCTAAGTTTCCTTGAACAAATTCAAGTTGAATCCACCTTGGAAGAATCTACAACTCAACTCGACATCAACTAACTTGATCATACTCCTTTATCTGGTTTTGCCAAAAGCCCACTTATGACTGTTAGCCACGTGTCTTAACTTCTCACAAGTGGAATCCATTGCACGAATCCTTTATTTTTTTAATTTCTCTTTTATATCCTTTTACACTCCTTGTACTTTACTCATTTGGGACATTACCCTTTTTCTCTTTTCCATATTTAGTAAGTTTCCCTAGATTATCGGGTATAAATACCCTTGTATTTTATAGCCACATCATCTTATCCATTATTATTGAATGTATAGAATCTTTTCCCTCTTGTGAGCTACTTTTGCTTCATTGATTAACTCTTATCCAGACTCTTAGGCAATGCTAAGTAGCAAGTGATCTCATTGAACTGACTCATATGTCTTATCGAGTTGGTTCGTGATTCCATGGAGTTCTTCGGTACATCATATCCTTAGATTCATTTGTAGCTTTTACATATTCTTACGTATTTCATACTTCAATTTTGAGTTTTCTATGAGCTTGGATGCATCTCTCATATACAATCGTCCTTGGTGTGGCGTATCATATGATTCCTTATAGGGTTGACAACTTAGACTCGATCTATTTACTATACCATAACTTGACTAGGTGTACTTACCTAATACCATACGCGAGCATCAAACCACTCCTCTTTTGTCCTTAGTAAGGGGCCTATGTTTGCTCCTAATTGAGCATTTAGTTTAAGGGATTGATAGGTTTTCAACTATACATATTCATTAAGGAGTTTTCATAATTTTTTTACACAATTTTGGTATATTTTAAGAGAACTTAGTACTTGATAAAGGGTGAGTGCACCTATGATTATATGTTAATTTTATAGATATTTTATTTGATTTTGGATGAATTTTGTACTTAATTTTGTTAATTTTCATTTTTTAGGACTTGGACATTGTTTGACACATAAAAAGGGATTTCATTTGAAGAATTTGCAAAAGAATTAAGGTCGTACTAGATAGCACGGTTGTGTTAATGCTCATGCTGGTGTGGAATTAGAAGGAAATTGAATTCATGTTATGCTAGGAATTGAAAGAGAGATTGTATTAGGAAGTACGGTTGTACTTATGGCCATGTTGCATTTTTGTGTGATGATTGCAATTAGTGCACAGGAAGTTATACTATTTATGTGAAATGATCATATCCAAATTAATGACATAGATGAAAACCTCAGTAATCTCTTTATACTATTAGTAGACATATAAGCCTTGTAGTTTTAAGGGAGAGTCATAGATTGAGAGCTAGGGTTTTAGACATAAAGAGGATAATATCATAACCCTTTCTTTTTGTCTTCTTTGTTTTTAATGTTTTAGTTTATTTGAATATTGACCCCTAGTTTTCTATGTAAATAAGAACTTTTTTCTTTTATTTCAATCTATGATTTCAAATTTATTATGATGTAATTAAATGAACTTTATTGCCTTTGAGTTAATATTTACCCAGGTTGTCAATGCATTGTTTGATTTTACACATAAACATAAAGATATCCTATCGTAAATAGATCTACGTAATTAGAAAAGCATGGGGGAGAACTGAGAGATCAACTTTAAGAGTTTTTTCGAATTAGAGCAACCTTATTGTAAGCCCCTCAAATTTGAAGAACCAGTGGTATTCCCTAGGCTCAATCAGACCAAAGAAATCAAAACTAAGAAAATTTTAAATCAAAACCTTAGAAACGAACTTGAAAAACCGTAGAGATAAAGTTCTGTGAAAATAGCATACAAAGACTCTAAACCTAAGTATGCATGACCATAAATTAAAAATCTAAATTGAACAAAAACTCTAAACCCCAAACTCTAGAGTCATAAAACCTTAGATTAAACTTCAAACGCAATGAAAACCCTAAATCAAAACATTTCACTTAAATTACGTAAATTGCATAAACTCAACAAACAAACGGTAGGAGATATTTGCAAATGATAACGATAAATCAAATTAAGTCAATTAAGGCAATAAATTAATGGGATTACTAATTTACCCTAAATGATACATTTTCTCCAAAAGAAATGCTAAAATCGTAAGCATACTTTCAAAGCCTACAAACCTTCATAAAACCCTGAAACAAGAGAAGCCCTAAAGTAATTAGAAACTATAATTTAGTGTTAAAAGCCCTAATTTAATTAATAAACTCTAATTATATAGCCACATTGTTAAGTAATTACTAATAATTCACTAAATTGCTAGAACAACCCCAATTTACCATTCGAAATTGTAATTGACTAGCGATCATTGATTCTAACCCTTAGAAACCCTAAATAATTAGATAAAATGATCTAATGGGCTTGATTAACTTAATTAAATATGAAAAACCCTAAACTATGTCTAACTATGGTCATCAACACTAGTAATTAGAGTCGTAAACTTAAATTGCATTTTAATCATCTACATGCATTCATACGTCATAATTAGCTAAAGATAATCATAATTAACTACATAGGATAAGATAATTAGTTGGGAACATAAGAAACCACTCACCTTTAGTAGACATACCATTGCTTCAATTGGCAAAACTCATAAAAAGCAAATTAGTCCCTACTTGTGCTTGTACCATACAACTAAGAATGGAAGGGATTTATTCTCCACCACACCTACTCATAATCAACCATTTTTTAACCCCTTTACCTGCATTTTGCTCTATCTTCTTCCCTAAAATAAACCCTAGAAACACTCTCTAAACATACAATTTAAAAATAAAAGAAAAACAAGAAGGAAGGAAACAAGAGTGAGTTTCTTGGACCTAGTTGTGCACCCGAAAATCCTAAGCTATACCTATCCACCTCCACCTCTAAATGATACAAAACAGCTTGCATTTGAATCCTCTTTGATCCCCCTTCCTTGTCGACAAACATCTTTCACCAAATGAGGGTTTTTTTTTTTTTTTTCATTTTCCAAAAACAAAGTAAAATGAGACCCTTCGAATTTCCATCAAGGTAAACTTATACCTTTTAAACTTTCCTTCTAGTTTGAGTTTATGAGCATGGTTCCTAAGCTTAATAACTAAGGAAAAAATTATTAAAATGCTACCTTTTTTATACCATGTTTATATTCCCATACATGTGTATTTTCTTAGATTTCTAGTATAGTAAATGTGTTACATATAACTTTAGAAGCACATAAGTTATAGTAAGATGATTACTTGAAAAAAAAGTAGAATCATCATCATCATATCTTCATTCCTATGCTAGGGCCACAACATATGTATGTATATCCTTACTATATTTTTTATTTCTCATGCTTATTTTGGTAGGAAATGGTTTTAGGTGCATTTTAGTGGTAGTTTGATGCATGTTCTAGCAAGTTAAGTACATGATGCATAGAAAGCCCAAAGAACTCATCTTAAACCACCCCAAATATGTTGAACAACATGCTGTAAAATGTTTATTATGGGTTAATCACATGATTAATTAAAGATAATTAGGATTTATGACTTAATCTTACAAGATAAGAGGCTAAACAAGGTCTATAGTGAGTAGTTAGGCCTAAAATGAATATTAGGTTTAGGAAAAACTACTTGAGACACAATGAATCATTAGTATCAAATCTAGAACTCATGATAAAATGGGTCATTTTCTCATTTTTGTAAACTATTAGGCCCATTGGATTAGGATAAAGTCAATATGAGCCCTAGGACATGAACTACACCTAAATTTAACTAAAAGGCCCACAAATCGAGCCTTGAGCGCACTTAATCACTCATGACCAAATCTATAACTTTGTGAAAAGTAGACTAAACTTAAGGCCAATGATGGGCTTAAGTCTAAAAAGGTAAGTAGAATTGGGCCTAAGGCCTTAAATTGTAAAATGAGCCTAAAGAGCCTTAAGAAAACCAAAATATGAGCCTAAATAATACATGACCAAATCTAAATCTAACTTAAAAAGACTCAAAGGAAGATATTCAAAAGGCCCACTAAAACCTAAGGTCCATCCAAGACATCTACTATAGGTTCCCTAATGAGTTAAAGCCTTGTACTTAAGAAAAGAGCTTGTTTAGGCTTATAAGAGCAATACCAAGGTTGAAGATTTAAACTGTTGGATAGAAAAAGTTTGCTAAAAAAATACTTAAGAGAAAGCCCAAAATATTAAGTACAAAAGGCTAAGATAAAAAACTAAGCCTAAAGTTGAAAATTAGGCTTAAACCTTAAAGTAACCAAACTCACCTTTTGGGTACATGAACTTATAAGACCTAAATAAAAAAATTACTAACGTTAAAGCTAAAAATGATCTTGCCAAATGAAAGAACACTAAAAAATGATTGAATCGATTATAAGAACATGAAAAACAGACTTAAAATAAAGAAGTTAGAGAGAAAACAAGTTTTAACCGTACTTAAGGATTAAGGTGAGCTCTAGTAATTGGGTAAAATTTTAGGTTCTCTAAAAAACCCCCTTCCAATTACTTACATATACATTATTATTATGTTTTAGGTGGCTTAATTTCTAATTTAGGAACTCTAAAATTTAAGAAAAGTAGGTAAGTAGGCCAAGTGAAGAAGTTTCGATGAATTGCTACTTGCTTGTGTTTGATAATTGTTTAATGTTCTATTCCTTGCCTTTGGTTGTTTGTTGAGTAATTGGTTGTTCTATATGCTAACATTCATGTGATTACCTTATTAAAATTGGTCAGTTTAAATATTTGGCCAAATTAACCGGATATACCCATTGCATATTTGTGATCCATTAGTTGTGGACTGTAATGTCTATAATTTTGTCGAGTTTTTTGAAAAATTTGCTAAAATACATTTTTGAAACGTTTATAATTCAAAGAAAGATTTATCAACTTAATGAGTACTCATAATAGTCTCATATGACAATTTAGTTTTTGAGGCAAAGCTAGTAGACCATCTTCAATCAATTGATAGTGAGTAGCTTGAGTTGGAACTTGCATGGTTTAGCTCATGAGGCATTATATGGATTTGTTGATAGTGAGCCTATGGGGTGTTGCATGGATTGTTAATAGTGGATAATCCTAGATGGGATCCACTAAATTGATTAGTATGGTATTCTCAACTAGGGTAATAGTTGAGTTCCATCTATTGGGATGGTACCTATAGATAACCTCATGCGGGAAAGGTGAGGTATCCCATGCGGTTAAGTACAGGAGATAATCGATGTGTAGACAACGTAAATCTATACCTTTCATAGTTCCAGAGTCTCTTAGATGTGTTGCTTTCATTCATCGTGTATGCATTTATTTTGTATATAGCTAAGTTACATGTTTGTGAATAATGTTTGATAATTTGCTTGAATGTTAGCAGCGAGATATAAACTTACTGAGCTATGATATGCTTACCCCCCAGCAGTTCCTTTTCGTAAGCAACCAAAAGCTAGGAATTGCCTAAGATGAGAGTGTAAAGTGTTCTTATATCAACTATATTAGATGAATAAGATTACTTTAGTAAGCTATATTAGTTAAGCTAGATTTTTATAATATTTAGTAACTCTTGATGTCATAGAAATTTAATTATCTCATCTTATTGTTTGGTAAGTGATTACAACTCTCTATAGTTTTAGTGGACTGTAGATTATTGGGTTACCCCAGTTGCTTAGATAAAAAAGTAAATGTCAGTAAAATGAATAAACACTCTTAAAAACTTAATAGTTCGAGTCTTATAACCTCTTACTTGTAAGGTGTTCTTTATATCATAGGTACACACATGATATGAAGATTTTAAGAAAAACTTCTAAGCCCCCTTATGGGATGTTACACTAATAGTACAATTCATAGTGGTAATGCACTCTTAGTATATGTTATGAAGGAAGAGATTCTAGTAGGTCTATTATGATTAAGAGTTAATTGAGAAGAGATTCTAATTAACTTAAATAAGTAACTCTCATAGTCCAATAAGTTAGAAGGAGATTGATTATCACATAGATTTTAGAGGAAATCAATATTTGAATACTAAAGATTATGCTTCTTATTAATTTTATTTGTTTACGTTTATTTATTTTATGTTCTAGTAGTTCTTTTTAATTTAGTTAGAATAGATTAATTTAGTTTAATTTTAGATTTCATAGATGATAAAATTTGGCTTAATTGTTTAGTTAGATAATAGTTAGATGGAGGAATGCTAGTGATTAGGGTTTATTAGTCTTTGTGGTAGTAACTTGGTCACACTAATTTATCTACACATGTACCCAATATACTCGCTAATAGAATTACTCATGATTATTGAAATTAATTAAAAACTAGGAAGTAAGTATGCATGTTTCAGTACTTAATTTAGTAAAATTTTGGTTCTAGGGTTTTGATATGTTATTAGATTGAAAAGGGAAAAACTAAATCAAGTTCCACTCTATTTAAAGTTCAATTGAAGAAGTTATAGGCTTTAGAAGTTAGACATAACTGTCAAACATGATCATGCTAAGGAGAAATTTTGGCGAAGTGATACATGAGCTTAGACATGATTATGTCAATTGGTCATGTAACTTTTGTCCTTAATTTTTGAAAATTAGATATGGTCTTTTGACATGACAATGTCGTAGGTTGTACTGTTATTAAACATCTAACTTCCTTGATCTATAACTTAGAATCTTGAGAAAGCAACTAATATGACTTGAAACATGACCATATTTAAGGGTTATGTCACTGTTAAAACTAGGGTTTTGTTGTCTAATATATAAGGAAAAGAAGGGAACTTAGTAATCCAACCAAAACTCCTCCTACTGAGGTACTGTCTACTTTGGTATGGTACGATGGACGGTTTTGGACTTATCTTGAGATTGATTTAGCCCAAGTACGCTTAACTTTAGTGTCCGACAAACTCTAGACCACTACATCAAAAGGTGCCTTGATGATAAGAGTTCCATTACCTTTTACTTAAGGGGTATCACAATTCACCCCTTTTTACAAAACCGATGTTTTCATTAGTTTCATTACAGAGGTATAGGATCATCACTAGATAAACCTCTAACCTTTAAGCCAATGGATTGCATTGATAAAAACTCATCCTACTGAAGTATTGTATGCTTTAGCATGTATGCCACATGGTTTTGTCTTTTTGTGTAGCTGCTTGCTAGGAGGTCACCCATCTTGGGATTACACTAGCCTAAGCATGCTTAACCTTAGAATTCTGACAAATTTCAAGTCACTATACCAAAAGGCACATCAATAGATAGAGTTCTATCACCGTTTTACTTAAAGGGTATTGCATGATTCAAAGAGATATCTTTTGCACCCAAAAAAGAGAGACTCTAGCACTTGAGAAGACTAAGGAAGAAAACTCTTTCAACTTTAAGATTGGGAAATCAAGGATTCATTAAAGGGGTTTATTTGTTATGTTTTCATACATTTTGTTGCAAGATTGTGTTTTTATCATGATTGAAGCTTAAGTTTTTAGAATCTAGACTTGTAGAACCTAGAATTCTCATATGACTTATTCTTTATTGCATAATTCCAATGAAATCTTTAATTTCTTGATTGAATTATCTATGCATAATTGTTTTATTGGTATTTCTATAGTATCAAATTTGATATTATGCATGAAGATTAAGAAATCTAATGTATAATTAGATCTAGGCATAATTGAAGGGAGTCCTATGTACACTTAGAAATAAGGTGTATAATTCTTTTGAAAATTTATCAACTTTTTGTGAGAATTCGTTGTTAGATAATGCAATCTTGAAATATGCTACTCTAAGAATAGATTTTAGTAGGTATTCTGAGATCAGGGTTAATAAGTTTGAGCAAGTTTTTAACTTTATAGAGAATTCTTCTGGTAAATGAAATTAAAGATAGATTTGGATGATCTTTGCTAAAGTCATATGATGGATTCTAGGGGAAACAATGTCTATATATGCATTTTGCCTTCCTAAAGTTCATAGTTTCAATTGATTAGTCTTAGGATTTTAATTTAGTTTCACTCATTGAAAATTTCCTATTAGATAATGGGGTTGAAGTTAGTATTATTACCTATACTCTCTAACCAATCAACATTTAAACTCAATTTCACTTTACTATAATTTGATAAGTGTACTTGCCTCTAATTTAAGACATAGCTTTCAATGATGGGGCGATTTATGCTCGCCTATTGCCAAAGTTAATGTTGCTAAGAGATAGGTAAGATGTAGAGGTCAAGGCCTTAGACATGTCTTGTACATGGGCTTATATACTACAAGTGTTGAGACTTGGCTTATTCATCTTTTTTAAGAACTTGTTACACCTTTGGTTTGATGTGCATTTGAACTTCTGCAAGTGCTCATGGGTATGCATCCATTAGACTTTGGTTTGTGGGCTAAAATACAACATGTAAGCTAGTTGGATAGAATTCAAATTAAGGCTCTTATAGAAAACAATCAACTATCTTAGTAGGTGAAGGCCACTGAAACTGAGAGTGGTTATTTTGCCAAGAAGATGAAGGCTACACAATGGCAAGTAAAGGCCATTGGGGCCAAGGTTGATTGCTAAGGAAGAGACTTGGAAGTAGCTAATCAAAGGCTTGGGAAATTGACATTTGACCTAGAGATGCCTTAAAGAGAGGGAGAGGGCTTTAAAGGAAGTAGTTAAAGATAGGGTCAAAGAGATCAATGTTTAGGGTGAGATAAATATTTTGAAGCTTACCTTAGATAAGATGATGATGGAGGAAATAACCTTTAAAGCTTATATCTAGTATCTAGAGGAGTGGGTTAGCTCTTAAGATAAGCAAATGACGGAAATGGAGGAGGAGATTGCATTGCCAAAGATTAGTTGAGGGTGGTTACTCTAGATGAGTATTAGAATAGTTTTGAGTTTAAGGAACTACACTTTAAGATGGATGAGTTCAATGAGGAATATCTGAAGAGGTTAACCTGGGAATGAGACCCTGGTTATGACTTTAATTGGTTGGAGGAGAGCTTGAAGAGAGGAATTCCCCTTAGTATTTCGGTACCTAAGGTTTTTTTATCTAAGCCATAAGAAATTGCCATAGATGTTGATGATGTAGGGTAATTTGAGCTCATATAAAACACTTCTCAACCTCTTTTGTTAGAAGATCCTTCTCAAGTCCTAGGTTTGTTTTGGTGTTTGTCTTCGACTATTAAGATGTTGAATGCTCATGGTTTCATTGACTTTAGTCTTTTTAAGCAAGGAGCCTGAAGATCGGATGCTTTACGCATAAGTAGCTATATGATCCTTTTATTTTGTTCTTACCTTGTATTTTTTTTGTTATTCTTATATATATGTTGGTTAGCAAGTGCACTTAAGCATATTCATATGATGATATTCTCTTTCAAAAGATGCATTCCTTTGTGTTTTAGCCATGTTTTTGAGCCATATAAGGCATAAAGAGTAAGGTTTACATGAATGTAGTCAATAGATTGTAGTAGTTAGTGTCCACTTAGTAAGAGCTAACCTAGTAAGTAGGCATCCTAATTTGATAATAAATGGCAACTAGGGATCTTTCTCCTTTTATATAGGAATTGTCCACTTTATAGGAGCTGATGACATGTAATTAGCATATATATATTTTAGGATGTTTTACGTAATTTTGGATATTAATTCAATTAATTTAATAGTGATTTAGAGCTTAATTCATTTAATTTTCATTTTCTAGGGACTTCAGAAGCATTTGATGATCGTTTGAAGACTTTCATCAAGTTTTGGAGCATATTGGAACAAAAGCATTGATTGATGATATAGGGTAGAAGGATTTCAAGTGAAAAATAAAGTTCAAAAGAAATCACAGTTGAAGACCATGGCCGTGATCTATGGTTGTATACCCCACATGATTGATCTCCATTGAATTTTGAAATTTTTAAGATAAGTATAAGATCATGCCCCATCACCATAGTTGTGTAACTTAGGCGTAGACATGTTATGATTTACAAGTCTTCTAATTTTGTCAAGTTTCTTTGTAAATGTAGATACAACTCTTATAAATAGGTGTCTAAGCCTAGGTTTGCAGGAAGAGCCCCCTCAAGTAGAGTTAGAGTTAGAGTTAGTAGGGTAAAAATTATAAGGTTTCTTTTGCTTTTCTTCTTTTATTTTGTTATTATGTCTTTATTTTAATTTTCTTAGTAAATTGTTATTGAACCCTATGTTCTAGTGTGACTTTTATTATTTCTATCTATATTGATATTCAATTTATGATATTTGCATATTGTGATTTAATTGTATTGTGTTTATTTCCTTTTTAATTCAATTTACCTATGATTGAATTATTATTAAAGTTTATTATAGAGTTCACAAGAGCATTTAGTATGACTAACTAGTACAATTAGACAAAACTGGCTGACTAAAATGTTTAATAGTTTGGTTTTTTCGGATTATGGTAACCTAAAGGTAGGCTTTAATAGTTTCATGCGGTTCTACGATACTCCATCTAGAAGTGGTTTGGGTAGAGTGATCTTAAGATTAGGAATTAGCTAAAAATGCAAGTCCAGTTAGTTCATAATAAGAATCCTTATAGTTTAATATTGCAATTGAGATTGAATAAGTTACTTAGAACTAAGTAGTAAATAACACAAAAAATTTACTAAAGAACATGTTTTCTTCTTTACTTTAACTGTTCTTAATTCTATTTATTTTCTATATATATATTATAATTTTAATAATTTTATTATTGCAATCTTTATTTTATTATCTTTAATTATTTAATTATATCTTTTATTGTAAAAGTTATGCAATTAGAATAATTTAGGGATAATATTGCTAATTAATTAGATATTAATCCCATAAATGGTTCCTTATGGGATCGACACTAAGACTCAAATCCAAATCTATATCATAACTTGATTGGATACACTTACCTATGCTTTAAGTAGTTGAAACAAGAGTCAATCCTTAGAAGTGAAGCATCCGAATTTGTTAATATGAAATGCAAGACTAACCAATGAGTTCTTCATTAGACACTAGGTCATGTAGAAGAAACCTATCTATGAGCCTGTAAAAAGGTAGGGGACCTCGTGGATTAGTGAAAAAGGTTAGGGATGGCCTCATTTTTCCTGTTATGAGGTAGAGGTCACCTTGACTACCTATCATAAGGTCGTAAAGAGCATTTGGTAAGATCTAGGACATTGAAAAGGTCAAAATAGTCTCATTTTCTTATTAGTAGGCAAAGGCTACCTTTGCTTCCCATAATAAGGTAGAGATTATAGTAGCTCATGAGTTGTTGAAGAGAAAATAAGCAAGCAACAAGACCGATCAAAAGGTCTAGCTTATGAGCCATTAAGGAGCAACTAAGTTGATGTCATACCAAGTAAGTCTATTTGTGTTTTATTAATTTGTTGGTGAAGAGCAACTAAGCTAAGAGAAGGTAGGACTAAAGCAGGTCTTATGGGTTTTTCAAAAGAGCATTGTAACAATAAGAGTAAAGTAAAATTTCATTATTTTTTTATTCACCACCTTGTTAGTTTTGCTACAATGTTGAAAATATATTAAAAACTTCTACTCCTACTCTATTGGACACTATTTCTAATGATGGCGTATTGGTCAATGACATGTTAAGCTGTATATGTATTGGTCCTTAAAAACCCTACACTATCTTCAGTGCAGCTCCGTTTTGGAGGCCAATCGGAGAGCAATGTCAAATGTTGTCTTCTAAGACATTCTTAAGTTTTATGCAATTGATAGCAATGTGGCCTTTGTCTTTATGGAAAGTACAATACTTGTTAGATTGTCGATAGTTAAGTCATTATACTTCTTTTCAGGCTAAGAAAGATTGTCTTAGTTTTTACTTCTAGTAGGATATCATCTTATGGTTTGACAAGCCAATGATGCTCCTTATAAAATAAAATGCTGCCCTTCTTTAGAAGCATGTTCCAGTCATTGGGTCAAGCTGACTTATTAGAGTTCAGTTGAGGGTCAAACTGATCCATAGAGGGTGTTTAATCCCTCTTGTCTTTTGTTTTATTGGAGGGTTGTCACTTGAACTGTCTTTTTGCCAAGATATTATCTTCCTGGCTTATGTACTTAGTTACATAGCCTTAAAATTCAACAATGTCCTATGGTCTCTTCTTTGCTATGAAATAAAAGGGTTGATGATAACATGAATTTAACATATATTTTCTATAGTTATTTTGTGCAATTTTAAATATTAACCTAATCAATTTTATGATATTTTGAGCTTAATGAGTTTAATTTCACTTTAAAGGACTTCGAGAGGTAATAAGTGAATTTTAAAGATTTTCTTCAACTTCACAATTGAAAACATTGATCAAGGAATGAAGCAAATGAAAATCAAGTAAGAAAAGAGGTCCTCACCCATCGTCCATTTGTCATCCAGTTTCCATCAATTTCGAAGATTTTGGACATAATATAAGTACAAACCGTAACTCCATGGCTAAGTACCTAGGTCGTGGACATGCTATGATGTGCGAATCTTCTATTTTTGTTTGGTTTTCTTTATAAACCTAAGCCTACTCTCTATATCTAGACACTTAAGCCTAGGGTTACAAAGAGAGCCCCTTTAGGAAGAATTATAGGCTAGAATATTAGTGGGGATCTCTCAATTTACTTCTTCTTTTCTTTCAATCATGTTGATTCTTTGAGTTATTCTTAGTAAATAGTTATTAAAATCCAGTTCTTCTTGCAACAACTTATTATTCTATTTATGATTTTGTTCTTTGATGATCTAATTACACAAATCTTATTATCGTTAATTAATATTTACCTAGGTTGCTAAATTGATGTATGGGTTTGTTGTAGAGATGCAAATCATGTAGGTGAACAGTCAAGTGTAATTAGAAGGAATTAAGTATGCTAAAAGATTAGGTATTGATTTCTCTAGATGAGGGTAACCTAGGCGACCAACCTAATAGCAGGATCCAAGTTTCTAATGTGATCTTGTGACACTCTATTCAAAAGTGATTCAGGTAGAGAGGATCTCAAAGTTAGGAAGAGGCTAGAGATGTAAGTTAGTTAATTCAAATTAGGTATCTCTATGGTCTAAAGAATAATTGAGATTAAATGGTTACATAAAACTAGAAAGTAGATAACTACAATTTACTAAGAATTATGTATCATTTCTTTTAATTTGTATCATGCTTGTTTTATGTTAGTTTTGTTTATTTAGTTATGTTCTTGTTTATTTTATTGTTCTTACTTTAATTATTGTCCCTTATTCATCTCTCTCGTTTAATCACAATCATTCCTATATCGTAAAGTTAGGTAATTGGAAATTTTGGGATAAATTGCCGATAACTTAGGTTCTCATACACATGGTTCCTTATGGAATTGACACTCGGACTTACATTTGTTTTACTATGTTATAACTTGACTGGTACACCTGCTTGACACATTACATACCTAATCTAGTTTTTGGTGCAACTGTTAGGGAACCAAAAAAGTAACTTAGATAGGATATTAGGAAAAACTCTAGCTTCCAATTATTTTAATATTCTTATGATAATCTTCCTTATCATTCTTTTGATAATTTTCTTTATTAGCATGCTTTTTAACTGGTGTGCAAATATTAGCAAGGGAATTGCATTAAGTGAAGGATTCCACCATTGAGCGAACAATGTAGAACAACAATGCTCCTTGAAAGTGTTATTTTGTCATGAGTCAACTCAAGTATTGAGTTTTGACCAGTTAGCGTTCTCCTTTCTATAAACAATTTATTGCATTAAAATAGTTATTGAATTTGTTTGTGTAATAGTAAAATCAATGTGGCATCCAAATGAAAGTGCTATTTAATTTTCTTTTGTGCTTTAATTCATTCTAATTTTGAGTTTTTCTAAAGTAATTGCAGGAATCTAAACAAAGGAATATATTTTGTGAATTCAAGAACTAGAGCAAGAAGACAACCAATGTTCATGCCCAAGGACATGGCTTGTGTTCACTTCATAAACATTTCAAGTGAAATTTCAAGAAATTTATGGATGGGAAGACTATAGGCAAGGACTACGCTTGTGAGCTTCGCTTACGGTCCTACCAGGTAAGCAAAATTAACAATAAGCATGGACTACGGCCATGCTACACTGTTATAGACCATGCCTGTAGTCTAATATGAATTCAAAGACCACAATTTATGCATTTCCACCCCATTCTAGCACATATACAGTCTCTTTAAACTTCTATTTCCTCTCATTCCTCTCTCTACACACTTCTCAAATCTTTGTAAAATTTCATGATTCAACACCATGCACTACAAATCTAAGGTACATACATCACCCCTCTCTATTTACTTTCTAAGATTTGTTCCTAGTTTGTTTAAAAGTTAAACTTCTACTTAGGGTTTTGTGAAGAACATCTTTGAAGGCATGTATGGAGATTTGAGTTTTTAAGAGTGATTAAGGATAATTAATTTGATGAAATATGTTTTCAAACTATTATTTATTAGAAATTCCGTAAAAAGTACATGCTTGCCAAGGGTTGTAAGTGAAAAAAAGTGAGAGAAAGAGTGGGAAAGTGAATGAAAATGAGAGAAAGTGATGGAAAACATAAATTGATATCGTTCTTGTAATGTGATATTTGTAATTCATGTTGAAAATTAAGAAACTTGTTATGTTCGAAAATTCTTGTGCAATTAGACAATTTTATAATTTCTTAGAAGAGTTTATTTTAGTATATATCTTAATTTCATGTTAAACTTAGGAAAATTGTTGTTAATAATTGCACATGAATTGAATTGTGAGAAAAACAAGTTTCCAATTAATCATATGTTGAATGCTAATATTCATGATGAAGAAGATTATGAGAATATTGGGTTATTATTATTATTAACATATAATTTCATTAATCCATGTATTTAGAAATTAGCATTTCAATATATAATATCTTGCCACTTCAAGAATTTCTTATATTTTTAATCTATTCAATTATGAAAAAGTTTAATAAATTGTACATATGTCAATAGAGATTATGCATGAAAGTAAGATGTAATTTTAAATTAATCCTATAATTGAATTAATCTATTATTTTAGCAAAATTATCATCCCATAATACAATTCTTTTTCTTATGATGTTTAGTTGGATAAACTAGAATACATAAAAAAATAACACTTGACTTTTATTAGATTCTTGAATTAGCTATTATCTATATAACATGAATTATTTCCTTTTGTGAAAACTATTTTTTTTTATTTTACACTTTTGATTACACATAAAAACTTAAGCACTCTTCCTACATACCCGCTCCTAACATTCTGCCACTCGTGGCAATAGATAAGATACTCTCAATTATCTAAGAAATAATTTAGCTAAACTGCCTATCTAAATTGAGAAGCACTTGCCCAAGCCATCTATGAAGCCAAAATTAGGCAATTGATAGAATTCGATGGATGTGATAGACTTTTAACTATCAATGAGCCAGTACATAAGGAATTAACTTTGGAAGTGTTCAGTACATTCAGTTAGCTCGTTTTGTTAGATGCAAAAAAAAAAAAAAAAAATTATAAAAAAAAACCATCTACTTAATTGGTTGATGGAATTTAGACTCTAGACTCCATATTTTTCAAAGATTAATGCCATAAACTAAGGGAGTCCTAATTCTTTGTTATTTTTTTTTTATCTACCAATTTTCATTTTTAATTTTTTTAAATAGCATCGTTATTATGTATATTGAAGACAATGTACAGCAAGTTTGGGAAGAAAGGTTAGATCATGTATATTAATATTTTCTTTTAAGATACTCATTTAAGCTTTTAACAATTTTTCTTTAAAATATTTTTAAAAATTTGCACCCCCTATATATTAAGCAAGCATAATTGTTTTTTGAATTTGCCCAAAACCTTTATGAATTTAGAACACTTTGTTGAATTTAAGTGATTAAATCTTCATGATTCAAAGTTCCCCATTACCTAAATTTAGACTTAACCTTAGGATTAAGATAGATATGAATAGGTTAAGAATTAGTTATTTTAATTTCTAAGCTTAATTCTAGAGGATAGTTATCTATTCATTTTTTTTTTCAAAATTTTTTAGATTATATGAATAAAGGAGATTTGTCATTTGAAGGTTACTTGCAAAATAGAAAATGTTGGAGGTATTAATTGAATAATTGAATTAAAATAATTGCTAAAAATTGCTATAGATCGATCTTGGTCCCTTAGAAGAGTAAGACCCTTTCTTGTTGCTAATTGTAAAAATAAGAGAAGAAATTTAATCAAAGTTGTTAAGGATTAGCCTCGGTGCCTAAGAAGAGTGAGGTTTCTTCTTGCTGACAATTGCTGAAGTAATTAAACAAGTTAAATTAGTAATGATCGACCTTGATCCATCAAAAGAGCAACATACTTTTCCAATGCTAATCAAGCTTCAATAAAGATCGTTTGAGTTTAAAAAGCCTCCTAATGAAAATTAGGAAAAGTAGATGGATAATCAGATGATGAATTGATGTGATATGATCCAGTCTATTTCTTTAAGTTAAAAATAGTTAGGGAAGATCCCTCTTCTCTTGAATTAGAGTGAGGAAATCTCCATAACTTTTTCTTAATTGATTTATGTCTATTTTAATTTTTAGTTTAGTTTTTGTTTAAGTGATGTGGTTAACTTTGAATTATTTAAATTGATCACTGAAATTTAGTAATCTTTAAGTTGTTATTATCTAAGTGAACAAAAGCCATTATGAAGTTAAGGAAAAAGGGTGGTTCTAGAACGATTTTTGCTAAGCTATTCAAATTTGAGGGTGTACTTTTGTTAGAATAATTATAATCGTCTTGTCCTTTAGATATTCTTCACTTTGATTTTAATTATTTTGCTTGAAGACAAGCAAAATCTTAAGTGTGGGGGCATTTGATAACATAAATTTGAGATACATTTTTTATGATTATTTTGTGTTATTTTAGATATTAAACTGGTTAATTTTATGATATTTTAAGTTTAATTAGTTTAAATTTCATTTTCAAGGACTTTACGATGAAATCCGAGAATTTCAAAGATTTTTATCAATTTTTGGAGTTAAAAGCATTAATGAAGGAATGACGTTGTTGAAAATCGAGTGAGAAAAGAGCTCCTCACTTATATTCCATTCGTCATCCAATTTCCATCAATTTCAAAGATTTCAAACAATGAGAAAGTATATGCCTTAACTCTACGACCATATACCTTATCCGCATAATATCATTCATCAATTATTTATTTGTAGGTAACTATTGGTCCCGATGAACAATCACGAAAGAAGGTTGAATTGATTGACCTTAACTTAAGAATTTTTCACAAAATATATTTTAGAATCCAAATCTTGATTATTCACTAATGATAACTATCAAAACCTATCTATGAGCTTTTTTATTTTTTTGGTTCAAAAACCTATCTATGAACTTATTTTAACATTATGGGAACTCCAAATTAAAATACACAAGTATGCAAATGTACAATAGTTTATTAATATAAAAGAAATATAAATAGAGAAAATTAGGCAAATCAATTTATAGTGGTTCCTCCTTGTGAATCAATCTACTCTTCTAATACATGGGCAGGTGATAGGAATCAGGCTAGTAGACCATTGACCCAAGCCTAAGCCCAAGGACTGGAAAGCATAGCCAAAAGAGTTCTTTCTTCATGAACCACATTTGAGGAATCTAAATTGCTGTAGTTTGCTAACCTGATGCCCTAACTAAGTACCTCCTGAACTTATCAATAGTCTCTAATTGCCGACTAGAGATACATCCAAACAACAGCTTGACTCATCTAATTAATGACTTAGTTGACCTGAATCCAAGTTGTACCCAGTACATCCGAGCTAAATTCAACTCGAAAAAATCACTTGATCAGCTTGGCATTGTCGAATTATCACCTCAGCTCAACATCATCACATAACAATGCTTAGCCAGATTAAACAGTTATCCATCTTTTTGCCAAGCACACAACCACTAGTCATCCGCTACATATCCAAGGATCCCCTATGATAGAATCTTTTATACAAGATACCCCTTTGTTTTGTTTTTAATTATACCTTTTGATCATTCATTGTACATTACTTCTTTTGGACATTACCTTTTTCGTCTTTTTCATTTTAGGTAAGATGCCCTAACTTTTTGGGTATAAATACCCATTGTATATGCAACTACAAGTCATCTTACATTCTCTAATATTGAATATATTCCCTTTCATGAACATTGCTCACATGTTGTTTGCTTACTTCACTCTTAGCCTAACCCTTAAGCAAAGCTAAGTGGTGAATGCCTTCATTGGACCAACTTGTGCATTATATCGATTTGAGCCGTAAGTCCTTAGAAGTTCCTTGATGCGTCATATCCTTAAAGCTATTCGAGAGTTGCTTGCTTACTTTCCTATTCTTTGGCCGTTTCCTATCTTGTTTTCAAACTTTTGGCAAGCTTGGACCTACCCTCAATACAGTCACCCTTGTCAGTCCTTGGCTGTAACCTATCATCTTAGTAACGGAGCGAAGGTTTCATTGGGGTAAGTTATGTTTAAACTCTCTTGAGCAGTAGCAATTATAGTAATTTATTTCATAAAGCTTTGCTACAAATATTTGAGTAAGTAGAAGATATAATAGTTTGTTGTGGTTGTATACTGTATTTTGCTCTGTTTCTAACATATGATAATCAAGCAAGTTTCAATTGGGTTTATTGTTATTTGAAAGTAGCCGCTATGTTAATAGAGCTTAAACTTTTGTATAGAGAAGAGTATGTATGAGTTACTTGAGTTAAGCAAGCCATTCCTATTGTTTTGTAGATTCTAAGTTTTTTCACTAGGTTTTGTCAAGAAGATGATGGATCCTAATGTTAATGCTAGTATTGGAGATGATAATAGCGGTGCTATCTGACATGGATGACAAACCTAGGGCACCCCTAGAAGTACAGATGAACAAATTGATGAAATGATTAACCTTACCAAGGTTGTACATGTATTGGCCTTTTGACCTACCAAGGTCGTATAAAATACTCCTCAAGCTACTTGACCTATGAGAGGATAGAACCCAGCTCAATAAGCTTGAGGTGGAGGAGTAAGAGGATGAGTATGAATGAGGATTGACTTAAGTGATCTGGATGAGGAAGAAGATGAAGAGTACAATGAAGAAGAGGAGCGAGCTAGAGTACCTTGAGTTGCCAACCATGTAAAGCTCCAAATTCTAAGCTTTAACGATTCTAGGGATGTAGACAACTATCTAGATTAGGAGGAAAAGGTTGAACATATTTTTTATTACCATCAGTATGAAGGGTATGAGAAGGTAAAAGTTGCTGCTGTAGAATTCTCAAGGTATGTTGCATTATGGTGGAAGAACTTCTAGACTATGAGGAGGTGATAAGGATACAAAGAGGTTAGCATTCGACCTGAGAGGAAAATAATTTTCCGAAATAGATTTGTGCCAGATACCCACCTATAGTTAGCATTTGCTAGACTTGAAGAGTTGAGATGAAGAAGTTGAACTGTTGATAGGTATGTTTAAGAATTCCAATGCTTATGATTCAATGTAAAGTGGATGAACCATCAACTCAAATAATATCTAAATTCCTTACTGGATTAAGAAGTGATATCTAAGATATTATAGTACTTCAACAGTTCATTGATTCGATGAGGTTATAAGAGTAGCTTAGTGAGTAGAAAGATAGACGAGAAGTAGGTTAAGCCAACCTCTAATGAGTTGACCTGGCCAATCAAGCTAACTCGCTCAGGGAAGTTACCAAGCTCAGCAAAGTGCTAAGTCGAGCTGAATAACTAATGTTAGAGTTGAGAAGAAAAGCCGACCAATTGATAGTGATGTACAGCCGAGGACCTATGAGAGGGGGCAAGGATTTGAGAGGAAGACGAGCTTAATTGAATGCTTTAAATGCCAAGGGTTTGGTCACATGGTTGCTCAATGTCTGAACCCAAGGACTATGATTATTAAGGGAGATGTCCTAAAGATTGAAGTAGATAGCATAGATGAAGAGCTCGAAAAGGAAAAAGAAGTAGAGGAAGAGATTGAGGTTAATACTAAGATGCTTAAGGAAGATGTGTTTACTGAAGACTTGGACAAGCTAACTTTGGTTGTTTGACTTACAATGAGTCTAGAACCCTTTACCGAAAAGGAGTAGAGAGAGAACTTATTTTACATCACTTGCAATGTAAATAATCAAGTTTGTGCACTCATATTGGATAGTAAGAGTTGTACTAACGTGGCATCTACCAACTTGGTTAAGAAGCTTAAGTTTCCTACTTTCTCACACCCAAAGCCAGATAAGTTACATTAGCTAAATGAAAAAGGAGCACTACATGTCAGTCAACAAGCATTACTACTGATCTTTGTTGGTAATTACTCTAATGAAATCCTTTATGATGTATTTCCCATGTATGCATCACATGTATTGCTTAGCAAACCTTAGTTTTTTAATCGAAGGGTTGTTCATGACGTTTTTAGGAATACATATGTATTTGAGAAGGATGGTAGGAAAAATACTCTAAGCCTTATGATCTCAAGCCAAGTAAGTAGACTATAAGCTAGGTTAGCTTGAGGGATCAAGAAGGCTTTAGTTCTAAGTTGAGTTGAGCTACGAGAGGCTATTAAAGCTGACACGCTAACCTTCTTGTTGGTCAAGCAACTATTAGAATTGAAGGAGTAAGTTGAATTACCCTTAAAGATTAAAGAACTATTGGATGAATATGCAAAACTGTCCCTAGAACGGTTACTAGAAGGATTCCCCCCCATTTTAAGGCATAGAGCATTGCATTGGCACTACCCTATTGAACAAGCTAACTTATAAAATGAATCTTGAGCAAGCTATAGAGCTTCAAAGGCAAGTCAATGAGTTATTAGAGAAGGGATATGTAAGGGAAAGTCTCAACCCTTATGCTATACCTACGTTACTTGTGCTAAAGAAGGATGACACTTGGCATATATGTGTGGATAGTAGGGTTGTCAACAATATTACAATCAAGTATCGAAACCCCATCTCCAGGTTAGATGATATGTTGAATGAACTGAGTAGTGTGAGAGTATTTAGTAAGATCAACTTGAAGTCAAGATACCACCAGACTCAAATAAGACAAAAGGATGAATGAAAAACTATTTTTAAGACCCGACATAGCCCATATGAGTAAATGCTCATGCCTTTTGGATTATCAAATGGCCTAAGCACTTTTATGAGACTGATGAATCATGTTTTGGGAGATATCATCAGAAAATTTGTTGTTGTCTACTTTGACAACATCCTTATCTATAGTGTCGATTTGGCGATGCATACTAACCATCTCTAAGCTATTTTTAATGTCCTCTAATAGAGAGATTATTCGAAAACTTGAAGAAATGCTATTTCTATTAGCAAGAATTGATCTTCCTAGGTTATATGGTTATTAAAAAGGGATTAAGAGTTGATTAAGAGAAAGTTGAGCCATTGTCGAGTGGCCAACCCTAACCTTATGTGCCAAAGTGAGAAGTTTCCATGGATTGGAATCATTCTACTAACGTTTTATCCAAGGATTCAATACCATAGTTGTGCCTTTAACTAAGCTAACAAAGAAGGATGTAGAGTTCAAGTAGGGAGAGAAAGATGAGAAGAGTTTTGCCAAGGAGAAAGCAAAGTTAACCTTTGACCTAGTCTTAGCTCTACTAAACTTTGATAAAGTATTTGAGCTTGAATGCAATGCGTTAAGTGTCGGCATTGAAGCTGTGTTCATGACAAGGAACTCTTGGCTCTAATTCGAGCTCTTCACATATGGAAACATTATCTTTTACTAAAGGAATTTGTCATATACATAGATAATGAGTCATTACGTTATTTGTAGAGCCAATACAAGCTTTCCAAATGCTAAGCTCGCTGGATTGAATTTCTTAAGGGATTTTATTTTCTCATCAAATATAAGCAAGGCAAGAATAATATAGTTGTTAATGCTTTGTCAAGAAGACATGCTCTTCTCATTGAGTTGTAGACCGGGTTGTTAAGGTTTACAAGCATTAAAGAATAGTATGAAAATGATTCTCATTTTGGCCTTATACATAAGCATTATGGAGAAGTAAGAGTAGTAGATAAGTAATATATAGAGATTGGTTATCTATTCTAATGTAGCAAATTGTACATGCTGATTAGTTTAATTAAAGAGCTGCTGGTGAGAGAAACTTATAATGGAGGACATTTTGGGCACTTTTGAGACCGAAGGACTTATGAGTTGTTGAATGATAGGTTCTTCTAGCCTAAAATGAAATGTAATGTACATTGTATGGTTAAGGGATGCGCTGCCTACAAGAAAGAAAAAAACCAAGCAAAACAAGGGAAGGCAACGCCTTTACCTACTCTGACCAAACCATAGGCCAATCTGAGTATGGATTTCATCCTCAAACTACCTTAAACTGCTCGAGGCAAAGATTTCATAATGGTTATCATAGATCATTTTAGTAAAATGGTACATTTTGTGCCCTGCACCAAAACTAACGATGCTTTAATTATTGCTTCTTTATTTTTTCAGGAGATAGTTTGCTTACATGGAGTATCGAGGAGTGTAGTGCGAAATAGAGACCTAAAATTCTTAAGTAACTTCTGGAGTACACTATGGCATCGGATAGGAAATAAACTATTGTTAAGCACCTCTTTCCATCCCCAAACTGATGGTTAAACAGAGGTAGTCAACTGCACGTTAGGTTTATTACTTCGAGCTATAGTGAGAAAGAACTTAGTGGATTGGAACATCTGCTTACTTGTAGTTGAATCTGCTTACAGCAAGATAGTATATGCCATCATTGGATATGCTCCATTTGAGGTCGTCTATGGTTTCAACCTTGAGCTAACCCTTGACTACACCCTAATGCTACCTACTAACTAAGAGGATCTAGAGGCAAGGACTAGAGCTTAGTCCCTACAATACATCTAGCAATGAGTTGTTTAGCACATTAATCGAGCTACTAGAAAAATAAAAGAGAAAGGTAAAGGAAGGAAGCCTAAGTAATTTCAACCTGGTAACTAAGTGTAGTTACACTTGAGCAAGGAAATGTTTCCTGACAAGAGGAAGAACAAATTGTCTGCTAGAGCTGAAAGACCATTTAGGATACTCTGGAAGATAAATGCCAATGCATGCAAACTAAAGCGACTAAAAGACTCCAGAGTGTCAGACATGTTTAATGTTATTGACTTTGGCCCTTACATACCCTAGGGGAACTTGGATAAGGAACAGCCAGTTTTGATCCCAAATCCCAATCAACCTAATAAAGATAATAGGAATGAAATCACTGGACCATTGACTCGAGCCCAAGCCTGAGGACTAAAAAGCATGGCTAGACAAGTTCTTTCTTCACCCATTACATTTGAGGAATCTAAAATGTTGCAGTTTCTCATCCTGATACCCTAATTAAGCTGAACCCTCTTGAATTTATCAATAGTCACCAGTTACCAACCAAAGATATGTCGAGACAACAGCTCAGCTTGTCCAACTAGCTACTCAGTCGACTTAAATCTAAGCAGTACCTAATACATCTAAGTTAAATTTACTTTAGAAAAATCACTTGATCAACTTAGTACCGTTGAATTGTCACCTTGACTTGGTGTCATCACTCGGCAATACCCAAGCTGACTAGACAGTTGTCCATCTTTTTGCTAGCCGTACAATTACTAGTCATCTACCATGTATCCAAGGACCTTTGTGATAGAATTTTCTGTATAGGACATTACCCTTTTCGTCTTTTCCATTTTAGGCAGGATGCCCTAACTTTTCAAGTATAAATGACCATTGTACATGTAGCCGCAAATCATCTTACATTCTTTAATATTGAATATACTCCCTTTTCATGAACATTGCTCACAACTTGTTTGCTTACTTTATTCTTATTCTAACCCTTAAGCGAGGCTAGGTAATGAATGCCCTCATTGGACTTACTCATGTGTCACATCGAGTTGAGCTGTAAGTCCTCAAAAGTTCTTTGGTGCGTTATATCCTTAGAGCTATTTGAGGGTTGCTTGTTTATTTTCCTATTCTTTGTGTGTTTCCCATCTTGTTTCCAAGCTTTCGGCAAGCTTGGACCGACCTCCAATATGGTCACCCTTGTCAGTCCTTATTTGGGGCCTGGGATAGAGTTTTCCACAATATCTCGTTCCATTATTTGAGAAATCAATTAAGAGTACAATTATTGAGTTGCTTTGCCTCATAAGCCTTTAAAGATCATGTAGAAATATAAATCACACTGATTTTTCCTTGCCTTACACTCCCTTCTAAGAATATAATTTGATTTGCTTCATAAGGAGTTAAACATTGTATAAGATTTTCCTTCATAATTAATTTGTCCATTGAGGCTTTAATATTCTCCACAAGCTTCATAAGGTAATAGCTATTTTATTTTCCATGCATAACTCTTCTTTATAAATGGCATATCTTCAATATTTACTTCTTTGAATATCTCCTTGTTCATTGTTAATTTGAGTGAATTTCTAGATATGTTTGTTTTGTTTGTTGCTTATGATAGTTGTCATAATAGGTTTTTCAATCTTTTTCATTTTGAAAATCATATTCTCTTCATTGGCTTTCTAAAAATGCTTCATCAATTCTTCATATGTTTGTTGTATTTAAAAGATGTGTTCTAATATTTAGATTAATGAGTATGGTTAGATATATTACATAAATATGTCTAATCTACAGTGTTGGGGCTTCAAATCAAAATTTCTTATTATGTCACAAATATCCTTTAAGATGCTTTTGTTAATAAACTTCTAGTGCTTTTGGCTAATAAACTTTTGACTTCTATATAGCACTTTTAACATATTGTTTCTACTTTTCAGCTTTGAATTCTCACTTCTACTTTATGTCTATGCTTTAAGCTTCTAGTTATACTTCTAAATAACTTCTAACTTGTATTTTAGAGTTTTGACTTCTAGTTGCTTCTATATGGCTTTTGCCATGCTATTTTTATTCCAAAGCTTTTGACTTCTATTAACATTTTTTTTTTCATAACTTGAGTTTATAATATTTTATACATTTAACTCCATACTAACTAAACATGTTAGTAAAAACTTAGCATGTTGTTTTGTTATCATCAAAACATTATTGGGATATTTAATATTCTCCTCCCTTTTTATGATGACAAAATACTTTACAAATAAATTATTTATTTTTTAAAATTGATTCAAAATTTCATTCCCCCCCTAAACTCATGATTATATTAAAAAATTATTTGTATCACTATTTCTCTTCCTTCTTGTTATCATCAAAATAAGGGAATAGTTTTCTGAAAAAGAATAATAACCATTCATAAATTATATTAAGTCACTTATAATTGCTTTCTTTGCATTTCATCATAGTATTTCGTTTTCACCATGATAATATTTTTTTATAACATAGTTTAGCATATCAAGGTATAATGAATTATATATCTTTAAGATATTCATATCCAAATTTTCATCCCAAATATACTAAGATTCCTTACTATAAAACAATCATACACATTCAAGCATGCTAAAAACATGTTTGTCCATAAATATTGTCTTAACATTCAATTATTTCAATATCAAACACCAAAATGGATTCACAAAAATATGACAGCACTTTTCTTCCCCTTTTTTTAATTTAATGAAAAATTATATCGAAATATAACATGTTCCACATACTAACATATTATTATCTAAGCATAGAAAACAACATGCCAATTTTCTCTCCTCCCCTTTTATATTTGGCCATTCAAAAATTCACTCCCATCGGCCTGCCCCCCTAAAAAAATTGTCGTTTAAAACTTTAGAATCTATCAATTATCAAGACATAAGTAAATAGAATTTGCAGAGATTGTATTGAATAGTTTTTTACTTCCCTTTGAGGCTTATACACAACCTCCTTTACCTATAAAATCTAAAAATTATATGTACTTTAAAACCTACAAAAGGAAATAACAGGAGAATGGAAATCTACAAAAGGAAATAACAAATCAAAGTGACAAAGCTAACTCACTTTCCAACTTTATTACAGAGACATATAACAAGTATACAAGAAATGGAAAAAACTAACTTGGCTATTAGAAGGCCAAAAGCAAGGTAATAAGTACGTAAAATATAATTATTGTTAATTCGTTAAAAGGTTGGTCACATAGAAAGAAATTGTTTTGACAAATATAACACATGGATGAATAGGAAAAAATCTAAATTAATTTAGGTAATAAAATCTAAGACATAAATAAATAAATAAATAAATAAATAAATATTTTTACAGAGCAATCCATAATATACCCCTCAAATCTTTATATTTGGTATTATTCAAAGATCTAAACGCTCTTTTCCCTATAAAGATTTCTCTCAAACAATTTCAAAGAAAACTAATTTTTCATAAATCCTAAATGAATGATACCTAAAAAGAAAGCATCCTAAGGAAAACTCATAGCTAAAGAATCAAGCACAAAAAAACAAGTTGATAAGGAATTAAGAAGTGAATTTTAGAAATCTAAGAAGTTAGTTTATAATGAAGTTTTTCCCAGAACAATCGAGGTAAATAATGTTGGTTTCAAATTGTTTTCCCATCATGGTATTGATCTAAGAAGTTTGCTTAAATCACATGAATAGCTAAAACTCTTGTGAATTAAACAAAATCATTTATGAAAATCATGTGAAAGACTTTTACAATAATTTAAGTAAGAAGAAAGCCGACATTTTGGTTTAAAAATACATAGGATATTCTATAAAAATCACCAAGACAAATTCAATTGTTTTGTTGTCAATAATGTCAAAACTCATTCTTTATTATAAAGTTAGATAAAGAAAGAATTGTTTAGGTAATTAAACAATGACGAAGAATTCATGTATGAACCAAAAGAACCTTATCACAATTTTTTTTCCAATTATAGTAAAGAGCATTTACAAAGTTGTGTTTAGATGTTTTCTACCCCAATCAAGAAGTACCACCATAGCAACTCTAGGCCATGCACAAATGACTTTAAAAATTTTGTTTGGCTATGAGTATAATTCATAGTTGTTAAATTCACAATTCTACTTATGCGATTCTATAAGATTGTAACTCTATGAGGCTCTTTTGAGTTAAGTCAAGTATAAAATCATTTTCTTGAAACTTACATTTTTAACTAGTTTTACATGCTAATCTCGATAGAAACTTAAATTTTAAACCAAGTTTACAAATTCTACATATATGAGTTGAGTCAGTGAAAAATAAAAATACATACATATATATATATATATATATATATATATATATATAGGCTTCTACTAACCCATCAAATATTAGGGCATCAAAACATGTTCCCTAGATATTCATATCCTTCATTTGAGTTTTAACTCTAATAAAAAAATTTATAAAGAAAACTATATACTTATGTTAATACTATTAATAACTTAAAATGAGTTGAAACATTTTATTCTTTTCAATTCATCCTTGTTTCAAATCAAACAATGTAAAAAAATTTGGTTTTGGCTTTGCTTATTGTTCTTTCATAAATGTTAGATTATAAATTAAGAACTTTTTATAGAAAAAAAAAAGAAAAACTCAATTTCTTCGTTTTCATCATGTATTTCAAGTGCTTTATGACTCCTATAAGCATATCTATAGTTTTTTTTAAAACTAATTTACATCAGTTGTAAGAACATAAGTTCTATGTTTTGATTTTAAGTTCCAATTCTACAAACCCGTTAGCATTTTTAGGTAGAATCATGAGTTTAACAAATTTATAATTTTCCTCAGCAAATTACTAAGCACATTCACAATATGAGAAGTAGAGGAAGTATGGTCTTAGGAAATGTTATGTGTAAATTAATCGAATATGAAGGCCATAAACTAATGGAGTTGCCTTAGGCCCCTTTAATAGAACCCAAAACCATCAAAGCTAGAAACATTCTCAAACATGAATTGGGAGGTTAAGAAACTAGTTTAGAAAAACAAAAGAAAAAGTTATTTTTGATGTTGATACTTTGTTAGAAGTACTCAAGGATGAGATTAGGATGAAAGAAGAAGTTGAGGAAAAAAATATAGGAAAGAAGAAATTTTAGAATATTCTAAAAAGAGAAAAAAATTGGTTTCATCTGAATCCCTAAAAACATTCTAGATCCTGGAAAGTCAATCTCTTAAACCAATTCTTGAACAAACCTCAAAAAAGCAAACTACTTAAGAGACCCTAGTTGAAAAAGATTCTGAGAAAGGAAATAAAGAGAAAAGAATGCTAGCTAATTATCTAAAGAAATCAAACGTTCTAAGGATGGACATTATTGCATAAATAGCTCAATAGTATGGCGAGGGAGAAGAGGAAGAAAAAGTAAAAGCTGTAAAAGAAGAATCTGAGAAAGATATATATGTGTCTTTTGAGGATAAAAGCAATAGTCTTGAGGAAATGAACAATCTAGTAATTGACATAATAAATGAAAGAGTGTAAGAAAAAGATCTTCAATAAAAAAAAAAGATCTAATGAGAATTTGTAGGATAAGTGATGGGAATCAAACAATTAGCTGATCCTCGCTCTAAGGACTATCAAAGTGGATTCTATCGTTCTAGCTAACTCCAACTAAGGCCAAGTTAATCCTCACTACCAACTAACTCCATATGTTGAGCTAAGCGACTTCAGCTTTATCAACTATTGTATGCTAGCTTAATTCATATTTCCCAAATTGCTTGGCCAGTCTTACTGATAAGAATCAAACTACCAAAGCATTAACTTGAGCTTGAGCATGAGGTCTTATGGGATTAGAGAAGTAGATTTTGCTATTCTAACCAACTCTTACCGAGGTCAAGTTGATCCTTACTGTCGATGAACTCCATACATCAAGCTAAGTAACTTCTTATCTCATAATAAGTGAGTATCAACTTTAGATATGCTCCATTGACAGTCTAACCCCGCATAAGTCTACTTGGCCATAATCGTACCAACCTTTAGCTTGACTATATTGGTGTTAAGAACCCTGGCATACATCTATACCCACATCTTCTCAGAAGGACCTTAAGTCTGCTCAGCACCTTTGCTTAGCAACCTCCATCTTAACTATACCATTTGATTGTTTCTACCAAAAGCATCTCCAGTGACTTATTGCTATGTATCCAGTCCTATGTAAAAGGATTTTACTACACTAATCATTGATTTCTTTGATTTTTGATTTATACCCTTTATTATTCCTTATACATTACTTCTTTTAGGTAATTCCTTTTCTATCTTTTCCATTTTAGGTAAGATGCCTTAACATTTCAAGTATAAATACCCTTGTAATGTGTAGCCACAAAAAGAATCTTGCACATCAGATATTGAATATACTTCTCCTTTCGTGTTCCAAATGTCCTTACTTTTATCATTTTACACTTATCCTAACCCTTAAGTAAGGTTAGGTGGTAAGAACCCTCATTGGATTAGCTCTGCACATATTGAGATAGACCATGAGTTTGTAAAGTCTCTTTGGTGAGTCATATCATTGGAATCATTCATGGTTTGCTTGTTTATCCCATTTACTTGTTTTCAATTTTCGCATTTCGTCACCCTTCACTTTGAGCTTTTTGCAAGCTTGGACTTACCCCAATAATATCATCCTTGTCAGCTCTTAACATGGCATGTCATCCTGGTATCATAGAAAAGGTTCATTTGAGTAAGTCGTGTTTGAGCTTTCTGAAGTAGTAGTGTTTGTTGTAGTAGTGTATTTTAGTTAGCCGTGAGTGATTGAATAAGTAGTAGTTTACTATGACTATATACTTTATTTTCCCTTGTTTCAACCATACAAAAACAGAGCAAATTTCAATTAGGTTTATTGTTCTTTGGAGTAGTTGTTGTGTTTACAAATTAGTTGGACATTCGTATGGAAGAGTGTGTGTATGTATGTATGTGTTGTTTAGCTTGAAAAAGTACAATGTCTATTGTTTCAAGGATTCTAAGTTTGTTATTGAGTTTTATCAAAGAAATCCCAATGTCAGTATTGGTATTGGAGATGACAATAACTATGTTATCCACCATGGGTGACAACCCCAACATACTCCAAGAAGTACATATGAACAAATTGATGAGATGGAAAACCTTATAGCCAATTTGACCAGAGATTCATGCATTGGCCTTTCAATCTACTAAGGCTATATAAAATACTCCTAATCCACTCAACCTGGTAGAGGACAGATCTCAGCTCAATAAGCTCGAGTTGAAGTAGTAAGAGGACGAGTACGAATGCAAACAAGGATTTACTTAGGAGACATGGATGATGAAGGAGAAGAAGATTACGATGAAGGAGAAGAAGATTACAATGAGAAGAGGAGCAAGCTTGAGCACCTCGAGCTATTAACCACGTGAAGCTTCAGATTTTGAGCTTTAATGGTTCTAAAAATGCTGACGACTATCTTGACATGAAGAGAAGATAAAGCATGTTTTTTATTATTATCAATATGAGGAACATGAGAAGGTGAGGAATGGTATTGTAGAGTTCTTAGGTTATGCCACACTATGGTGAAAGAACTTCAAAATTATGAGGAGATGAGAAAGATATAGGGAAGTTAATACTTAACCTAAGATGAAGAGGATACTTAGAAACAGATTCGTATCGAATACATATTTGCAAGATACTTTTGCTCGACTTTAAGAGCTAAGATAAGGAAGCTGAACTATTGATGAATATGTTTATGAGTTTCAAATACTCATGATTCAATGTGAAGTGTTTGAAACATCAACTCGAACAGTATCTAGATTTGTTACTAGATTAAGAAGCAACATCTGAGATGTCGTAGAGCTTCAACAATTTACTACATTGAATGAAGCTATAAGAATAGCGTAGTGAGTAGAAAGGTAGAGGAGGAATAGGTCGAGTCGACCTCTAATGAGCTGACTAGTCCAATAAGACTAATTCGCTTAAGGAAGTTACCAAACTTAGTAAAGTACCGAGTCGAGTAAAAGAATGGATGTCAAAGCTAAACAAAAGGGCTAACCTACAAATGGTGATGCGCCATTGAGAACTTATTAGAAGGGACAAGGATCTAGGAGAAAGATAAGCCAGATTAAGTGCTTTAAGTATAAAGGGTTTGGACATATGGGCGCCTAATGTGCAAACCAAAGAACTATGATTATCAAGGGAGATACCCCGATGATTGAAGTAGATAACATAGATGAGGAACCAGAGGATGAAAAAGAAGTAAAGGAACAGATTGAGCTTAATGCTAAACTGGTTAAAGAAGATGTGTTTGCTAAAGATTTGGATAAGCTAACTTTAGTTGTTCGATGTGCGATGAATTTGGAACCCTTTGCTATGGAGGAGCATAGAGAGAATTTTTTCCACGTCACATGTAAGGTGAATGAATAGGTATGTGCGCTTATAATAGACAATGGAAGTTGCACTAATATGTCTACTAAATTGGTTAAAAGGCTTAAGTTGCCAACTAGCTCACAATCGAAGCTGTATAAGTTACATTGACTAAATTAGAAGAGAATACTCATGTCACTTAGCAAGTCTTGCTATTGATCCCTATTGGGAATTATTTTGATGAAATTCTCTATGACGTGCTACCCATGTGTGCAACTCATGTGCTACTTAGCAGACCTTAACTTTTTTATCAAAAGGTTATGCATGATGAATTCAGGAACAACTACGTGCTTGAGAACGATGGAAGGAAAATCACTTTCAACCCTATAACACCAAGTTAAGTTAGCAAGTTGCAAACTAAACTTGCTTGAGGGTCTAAGAAGGCTTTAATTTTGAGTAGAGTCGAGCTCTAAGAAGTTATTAAGGTTGATATGCCGACTTTTCTATTGATCTGACAATTGCTAGAGTTGAGGGAGAAAATTGAGCTACCCCTAGACGAGTATGCCGATCTATTTCCGAAGTAGTTGCCTGAGGGATTAGCCCTTTTTAGAGGTATTGAACATTGCATTGACTTGATACCCTGCACTGCCCTGCTGAATAAGCCAACTTATCAGATGAACCTAAATAAGCTGCTGAGCTTTAGAGACAAGGCAATGAACTATTGGAAAAAGCTTATGTGAGGGAGAATCTTAGCCTTCATGTTGTACTGACACTCCTTATGCCCAAAAAGGATGGTACATAATGTATGTATGAAGATGGCAAAGCTATAAACAAGATCATAATCAAGTATAGGTATCATATCCCTAGGGTAGATGATATTTTAGATGAACTAAATGAAGCTAAGGTCTTCAGTAAAATTGATCTAAAGTTTGGCTACCAATAGATTTGGATGAGGCCAAAGATGAGTAAAAAACTGCGTTTAAAACTCGACATGGTATTTATGAGTAGATGGTTATGCCTTTTTGGCTTATCAAATGCCCTGAGCACCTTCATGAAATTGATGAACCATGTGCTAAGAAACCTGTTCGAAAAGTTTGTCGTAGTATATATTGATGACATCCTTGTATATAGTGCTAACTTGCTAAGTTACTCTAAGCATCTCTATACTGTACTTGATGTATTCTAAGCCAAGAGCTTATTCAACAATTTGAAGAAGTACTGTTTCTGTCAGGAGGAAGTGGTATTTCTAGGATATGTAGTTGGTAGAGGTGGCTTGTAGGTTGACGATAAGAAAATTTGAGCTATTGTTAAATGGTTGACTCTAACCACATGTGTTGAGGTTACAAGTTTCCATAAACTGGCACCCTTTGATCGAAGATTCATCGAAAACTTCAGTACCATTGTTACACCCCTTACTAAGCTGACAAAGAAGAATATTGAGTTTAAGTAGGGTGAGAGAGAGGAGAGAAGTTTTATTGAAGCAAAAGCAAGATTGACTTTTGCACTAATATTAGCTCTACCTAAGCTTGAGAAAATTTTTAAGCTCGAATGTGACACATCAAGAAATTGGATAGGTACTATCTTGATGTAAGAAAGCTGACCAATTGCTTACCATAACAAGAAGCTAAGAGGACCTTAGTTGAACTAGTTAACGTATGACAAAGAACTCTTAGCCTTTATATGAGCACTCTAAGTATGGTAGCATTATCTATTGCTGAGAGAATTTATCATATATATAGATCATGAATCTTTGAGGTAGCTTAGAAGTCAAACCAAGCTATCAAAGTAGTAAGTGTGGTGGGTTAAATTCCTAAAAGGATTTAACTTTGTGATCTAGTACAAATAAGGTAAGAATAATATGGTCACTAATGCTTTATCGAGAAGACATGTTCTTCTTATCAAGTTGTAGACCAAATATGTTAGGGTTTCCTAGTATCAAAGAATAGTATCCTCAAGACCCCTATTTTGGGCTTATAATTAGAAAATGTGTTAATGGAAGAATAATGGATGACTATCATATGAATGATGGGTATCTATTTCGAAGAGGTAAGTTATGTATGCCAACCTATTCTTTGAGAGAACTACTTGAGTAGATAGTTCTTTTGGTTGAAGATGAGGCGAGATGTACACCAAATTATTAATAACTTTGCTACTTGCAAAAGGGCCAAATGCTAAGCTGAACAAAGGAAAGCAATGCCTTTACTTGTCCCGACCTGACCTTGGATTGAGTTAAGCATAAACTTTGTTCTTAGATTTCCAAGAACTACTTAAAGCAAAGATTTAGTGATGGTTTTCATGGATCGATTTAGTAAGATGACACACTTTATGCCCTATTCTAAAACTAATGATGCCTAAGTTATTACTTTTCTCTTTTTGCAAAAAATTGTTTGGTTACATAGCGTTTTGAGAAGTGTGGTCTTAGACAGAGATCCAAAGTTTGTGAGCCATTTTTAGAGGACTCTTTGGCATCAAATGGAGACTAAACTACTATTGAGTACTTCTTGTCACCCTCAAACCGATGGCCAAATAGAGATAATCAACTATACTTTACTATCACTACTCCAAGTTAGGGAAAAAATTTGACTCATTGGGTTGTTTGTTTGCTCATGGTGGAATTCACTTACAACCAGAATATACATGACTTTACCAAACAAACACCCTTTGAAGTTGTCTATGGCTTCAAACTAAAGCTACCCCTTAACTATACCCTTGTACCCATGTTCAAGCAAGAAGACCTTAATGGAATAGCCCAAGTACAGTCTTTATAGCAGATCTATAAGAAAGTTACCCAATAGATTGACCAAGCTACTAAGGGAATGAGAGAAAGGTGTAAAGGGAGGAAGTCAGCAAAGTTTCAACTTGGAGATTTGGTATGGTTGCACTTAAGCAAAGAGAGGTTCTCAAATAAAAGAAAGAATATGTTGTCCACCTAAGTCAAAGGTTTCTTCAAAATACTCCAAAAGATCAATAACTATTCCTATCAACTAGAATTACTTGAGGACTATGGAGTCTCTAACACCTTCAATATTGCTAACCTTAGCCCCTACTAACTTGAGAGAGAATTGAGTGAAGACCAACTGAATTTGATCCCAAATCTAAATCAACTCAAAGGGGATGATAGGAATTCAACTATTGAACCATCAACTCGAGCCTAAGTGTGATGTCCCGAGGGATTAGCGAAGTGGATTGTATTGTTCTAACTAACTCCTATAAACGTTAAGTTGATCTTCACTATCAATCAACTGCATACATCAAGTCGAGTAACTCCTAATCTCTCAATAGTTGAGTGTCGACCTAAGATATGCTGTACTAACAGTTTAACCCCTCACACGTCTCCTTAACCATGACCGTTCTAGCCTTTAGCTTAGTAGTATTAGTGCTAAGACCCCCAACATACATCTGCACCCACATCTTCTTGGAAGGACCCTAAGTCTACTCGGTACCTCTACTCAGCAACCTCTATCCTGATAGTACCATTTGTTTATTTTTGCTAAAAGCATCTCTACTGACCTATTGCTTTGTATCTAATCTTACGTGAAAGGATTCTGTTGCACTAATTATTGATTTCATTGATTTTTCATTTATAACCTTTATTATTCCTTGTCATTACTTCTTTTAGGTAATACCTTTTGGTCTTTTCCATTTTAGGTAGGATATCTAACATTTTGGGTATAAATACCCTTGTAACATGTAGTCGTAAGAAGAATCTTACACATCAGCTATTGAATATACTTCTCCTTTCATGAGCTTAGTGTGCTTACTTTCATCTTCTTACTCTTTTTCTAATCTTTAAGCATGGCTAAGTTGAGAGTACCCTTACTGGATCAACTTATGTGTCATATTAAGTTGGACCATGAGTTCATGGAGTCGCCTTGGTGCGTCATATCCATGGAATCGTTCATGGTTTGCTTGTTTGTCCCATTTACTTATTTCCAATTTTTACATTTTCTTACCCTTCACTTTAAGATTTCTGTAAGCTTGGACCTATTCCAATACTGTCTCCTTTGTTAGCTCTCAGCACAATGATCACTTATTATCTGCTCTACTTAGCCTGTGTTGACCACTAGCTCAGTAATACTTGTTTCAAGAACCTTATAATGCTTTTGAGCCAATATCTCCTTGAAAGAACCCTTAAGTCTACCCAGCACCTCTACTCCACAACTTCCAACTTCACCATACAACCTTATTTGTTTCTACTAGAAGCACCCCAACAACTTATCACCATATGCCCAACACAACGTGAAAGGATTTGCTACACCAATTACTAATTCCTTTGATTTTTCATTTGTATTCTTTTATCATTCCTTGTACATTAGTTCTTTTAAACAATACCCTTTTTTGTCTTTTCCATTTTAAGTAGGTTACCCTAGCATTTTGAGTATAAATACCCTCGTAAATGTAGCTACAACATATGTGATATTGAATATACTTCATTGTCTCCTTCTATGAGCATTAACTTTTTATTTGCTTTACTCTTATCCTAACCCTTAAGTAAAGCTAAGTGGCGACTACCCTTACTGAGGGAGCTCGTGCATCATATCGAGTTTACCTTATAAGTCTTTAGTAGTTCCCTAGTGCATAACATACTTAAAGCTGATCATGATTTACTTGATCATTCCTTGTTTTTGTGCTTTTCCAACGTCATTTTCAAGCTTTCTATAAGCTTGGACCCACCCTCGATACGATTGACCTTGTTTGCTCTTAGTGTGGTCTATCATCTTGGTATTAGAGTAGAGGTTCATTAGGTAAGTTGTACTTAAGCTTTCTATTATTGTGTTTTGAGTAGTATTGACTATAGTGGTGTATAATGGTTATGTGAGGGTTTGTTGTGGGTATTTGAGTTAGTAGATGGCGTAGTGGTTTAATAATGCATGTACCCTATTGTACTCTTTTTTAAGTTGTAGAAACAGAGTAAGTAGTATTTGTATGTTTACTATAAAGTAGTAAGTTAAGTATTTAGAAACCATACATGCAAGGTTATCAAACTTGCGATTCTACGTAGAAATGCTAGAGGATTAGTAAAATCGGAATGTGAAATCGAAACGTAAAAATGTAAGTTTCAACAAACTATGTAAAATAGCTTTAAAAAACTATGGAGATGTTTATAGTAGTTATTCAAAACTTATAATACATGATAAAAATACAAAAATGAAGAGATTAAGTTCTTCTTTCATAAAAAATTCTTAATATTATATAATTAAACATGTACAGAATAAGCACAAATAAAGTCAAAACTAAACTTTTTCTATTATTTTCTTTTGAAAAAAAAAACAATGAACTAAAAAGAATAAAATATTTTAAGTCATTTCAAATTATTGATGGTATAAATTGAACTATATAGTTTTCGTTTTTGTAATCCTTGCTATTAAAGTTGGATCTCAAGTGAAGGCTATGAATATAAAATAAGAAAGTAACAAAGAGAAAAAACAAATAAAATAAGATACGAAAGATGATGTAATACCTTGATAATTAATGGCTTATAAAAACTTAATTGATTTTTTTTAACCCATTCAATTTAAATATATAGAATCAGTTAACTCAATAAAAAAACGTAAGTTTCTACTGAGTTTATGTGTAAAATCGATTAAAAACATAAGTTTCTATATGAAAAAGAGTTTACATATGAGTTAACTCAAAAGAACTTTTTAAAATCGTAAACTTAGAGAATTATGAGTAGAATTGTGATTTTGACAACTATACGTACATGTATTGTTCTATAAGGAGCATTAGTGTTGAGTATAAGATGACTAATTCAAGTGTAAGTACTAGTATTATAGATGATAATAGTAACATTGTCCATATTGATTGACAATCCTAGAATACTCTTAGAAGTACTGACGAGCAGCTTGATGAAATGTTTAACTAAATAGTTTACCTAACAAGAGTCATTCATACATTAGCCTTTCATCTTGCTGCTAGTATTTAGAACCCTCTAAGCCGCTTAACCTATGAGAGGATAAATTCCAGCTTAGTAATATTGAGGTAAAAGAGTAGGAGAATGTGTTTGGAGAAAGATTGACTTATGCGAAGTACATAAAAAGGATGAAGAAGAAGAGTATGTTAAAGTAAAAGCATGAGCTTAAGTAAACTGAGAGCTGGTACTGTAGAGTTCTCAGGATATACTACAATGTGGTGAAAAAACTTCTAGGCCATGAGAAGGAGAGAAGGATACAAAAAGGTTAGCACCTGGCGTAAGATGAAAAGAGTCCTCAAGAATAGATTTTTGTCAGGTACTTACTTACAAGATACTTTTGCTCGACTCTAAGAGCTGAGACAAGGAAGTTGAACTATTTATGAATATGTCCGAGAGTGTCGGATGCTTATGATTTGGTATGAAGTAGATGAACCTTTAGCTTGAACAATTTCCAAAATCCTTACTGGATTGAGATGTGATCGAGACATAATGGAATTACAGCATTTTACCACACTAGATGAGACCATCAAAATTTCTTAGTGAGTAAAGAGACAAAGGAAGAATAGGCTGAGCCAACCTCCAATGAGCCGCCCTGGCTAATCTCACCAACTTACTTAGTTACAAACCAAATTAGCTCAAGATTCAAAGTGTTGTTACCCATCCCAATTAGAAATTGTTTTGACAAAAATTTCTACTATGCACTTCCTATGTGTGCATCCCATATGTTGTTAGGCCGACTATGGTTATTTGATTAAAGGGTCAATCATGATGGATTTTGGAATACACATGTGTTTGAGAAAGATGGGAGAAAAATTTCCTTGAACCCCATAACCTTGACTCAAGTACTTAAGTTACAAACCAAATTAGCTCAAGATTCAAAGAAGGCTTTGATTCTAAGTAGAGCCAAGCTCTAAGAAGCCATCAAGTCTGACATGCCGACTTATCTATTGGTCAAGAGGCTATTGGAGTTAAAGGAACAAGCTGTGCTACCTGAGGAAGTCTAAGAACTATAGGATGAATATGCCAACTTGTTTCTAGAATGGTTACATAAAGGGTTACCCCCTTCCAAGGCATGGAGCATTGCATTGATTTGATACCAAGTGCCATCCTACTGAACAAGCCAACTTATTAAATGAATCTTGAACAATCTATCAAGTTCCAAAGATAGTTAATGAACTGTTGGAAAAAGGGTATGTAAGAGAGAGTCTTAGCCCTTGTATCATGCCTACATTACTAATGTCAAAGAAAGATAGTACTTGGTAAATGTGTATGGAAAGTAAAGTTGTGAATAAGATCACTATCAAGTATAAGTATCCTATTCCATAGCAAGAAAACATGTTAGATGAACTGAGTAGTGCTAGAGTTTTCAACAAGATTGACTTGAAGTTAGGATACCACCAAATTCATATGAGGTAAGGCGATGAATAGAAAACTACCTTTAAGACTCAATATAGATTGTATGAATGGATGGTCATGCCATTTGAGCTATCAAACTCCTTAAGCACTTTTATCTGATTGATGAACCATGCTTTGAGAGACCTAATTGGAAGATGTATTATTATAGTATACTTCGACAACATCCTTCTCTACAATGCTAACTTGGCAAGTCATGTTAACTGTCTTCGAGCTGTTTTTGATATCCCTCAAGTAGAGAAATTATTCTGAAATATGAAGAAGTGCTATTTTTGTTTGGAAGAGGTGATCTTCCTAAGCTACATGATTAGTAGAGGAGGATTAAGAGTTGATGAAGAGAATGTTCGAGCCATTATTGAATGGTTAACTCTAGCTTCATGTACTAAAGGAAGAAGTTCCCACAAATTAGCATCCTTGTATTGACACTTTATCTAAGGATTTAATATTGTAGTTATGCCCCTGGGTCAGCTAACAAAGATGAACATAGAGTTTAAATGGGGAGATAAAGAGGAGAGAAGCATTGTCGAGGTGAAAGAAAGATTGACCTTTTCCCTGGTCTTAGCCCTAGTAGACTTTGAGAAATTGTTCAAGCTTGAATACAACTCATTAAGTGTCGACATTGAAGTTGTGTTAATGTAAGAAGGTTGTCATGTTGCTTGCCATAATGAGAAGCTACGAAGACCTCAATTGAATGATTTTATCTATGACAAAAAAACTCCTAGCACGTATTCAAGCATTCTAAGTTTGGTAACACTATCTATTGCCACGAGAGTTTATCATTTATACAGGTTATGATTCCCTAAGGCATATTTAAAGTTAGACCAAGCTATCTAAGAGGCAAGTACAATAGGTTGAATTCTTAGAAGGTTTTAACTTTGTGATTGAGTATGAGTAAGGCAAAAACAATGTAACTGTAGATGCCCTGTCAAGAAGACATGCTCTTCTTACTGAGCTACAAACCTAAGTCTTTGGATTTGCGAGCATTAAAGAACAGTACCAACATGACCTCATTTTGGCCCCGTATGCAGGCATTATGGAAAGGGAAGAACAGTTGATGAGTATCATAAAGAGGACGGCTATTTATTCTATGGTGGGAAGCTATGTGTGCAGACAGTTACTGATGAGAGAAGCTCGTTCTAATAAGCTCTTTATACATTTTGGAGAGAAGAGGACACAAGGGTTGGTTTAAGTTAAGCATAGCCTTTACATTTTAGGAAGCAATGCCTTTACCTATCCCGACTAAGCCTTGGTTTGAGTAAATCATAAACTTTATTCTTAGATTACCACGAACCACCTAAGGCAAAGATGCAACATTGGTCGTTGTGGATAGATTCAAAAAAATGACACACTTTATGCCCTGTTCAAAAATTGACGATGCTTCAACTATTACGTTTCTCTTTTTTGTAGGTGATTGTTAGTTTATACGATATGCCAAGAAGTATGGTATCAAATAGAGATCTTAAGTTTCTGAGACATTTTTGGAGAACTCTTTAGCATCATATGGGGACTAACCTACTCTTTAGCACTTTCTATCTCTACTAAACCGATGGCCAAACAAAAGTAGTCAACCATACTTTGGGATCACTACTCCAAGTTGTAGTAGGAAAGAACTTAACTAATTGTGATGTCTATTTGCCTATGGTGGAATTTTCATACAACTGTACAGTATACAACACCATTAAACAAACACCCTTTGAAGTAATCTATAGCTTCAACTTAGAGCTACCCCTTGATTACACATAACACCTATGCCTAAGGAAAAAAACCTTCAAGCAAGAGCTCGAGCATAACCTATTCAATAGATCTATTAGAAGGTTACATGGCAGATTGACTAAGCTACTAAGAGGTTAAGAGATAAGAGTAAAGGAAGGAAAACAGTATAGTTTCAACCCAACGATTTATTATGGCTACACTCAAGCAAGGAGAGGTTTCCAAACAAGAGAAAGTGTAAGTTGTCCGCTCGAGTTGAAGGTCCCTTCAAAGTACTCCAAAAGATCAACAATGCTTACAGACTAGAATTACTTGGAGACTATGGAGTTTCTGGCACTTTCAATATTACCGACCTCAACTTTCCTAGCAGAGAATAAAGTGATGACCAGTGAAATTTGATCTTAAATCCAAATCAGCTTAAAGGGAATGATGGGAATCAAACAACTGGACCCTTGACCTAAGCCCAAGCTTGAGGTCTTGAAGGATTGACGAAGTGGATTTTATCATTTCAGCTAACTCCAACCGAGGTTGAGCTAATCTTCACTACTAATTAACTCCTTATGCCAAACCGAGCAACTTCAACTCTATCAACTATTGTATGCCGACTTAATTTGTATTTCCCTAACTACTTAGCCATCCCTATTGCCTGTTGTGCTCTACCTATGGTGACCATTGGCTCTACAATACTTGTGTCGAGAACCCTAGAATGCTTCTGAGCTAATATCTCCTTGGAAGAACCCCAACATCTGCCTAGCACCTCTACTCAATAATTTCTAGCTTGACCATACAACCTCATCTATTTCTATAAGAAGCGCCCCAACAACTAATCGTTACGTATCCAGCACCATATGAAAGGATTTGCTGCATCAATTACTCATTTCTTTAATTTTTCATTTGTATCCTTTTATTATTCCTTGTATATTACTTCTCTTAGACAATACCCTTTCTTGTCTTTTCCATTTTCGATAGTTTTCCTTAACTTTTTGTATATAAATACCCTTATAAATGTAGCCACAACATATCTGATATTGAATATACTTCATTGTCTCCTTTTATGGGCATTGTCCTTTTGCTTTCTTTACTCTCATCCTAACCCTTAAGCAAGATTAGGTGGTGAATACCCTTATTAAGTTAGCTTGTGCGTCATATCGAGTTTACTTTGTGAGTCCTTGATAGTTCCCCAATGCATAACATCATTAGAGCTGATTGTAGTCTGCTTGTTCATTCCTTATTTCGTTTGGTTTTCATCCTTGTTTTCAAGCTTTTTGCAAGCTCAGATTACGTACAATACAGTCACCCTTGTTTGTTATTAACATAGCCTATCAAGAAGGATGATGCTGAATTATTTTCTAACTTAGAAAATTGACCTCTTCGTGTAACACTTACAAAAGGAATTCATATTTTTGTATAGAAAAAAGTTGGAAGGATTGTTGAAAAAGATAAAGATTCAATTTATGAAGAAACTGGAGATATACTTAAGAATTTAGAATTTGATATGATAGATCTTAAAGAAAAGATAAAAATTCTTAAGAAGGAGCCTTCTGGAGATAATGTAATGAATAGGATTACCTCCATAGAAACAATTTAAAAAATACAATGGTTTCTTAGAGGAGATTGAGAAACAAGCTCTTCTTAAACTAAAACATCACATAAGACTCTATCTCCACTACCCTAAAATCATGTTGAATACAATTCTGTTAATTTTATATGACTATTCATTGAATTACTTGTACAAAACCTAGCCCAATCATCAAATAAAACAATAATAGGCATCAATAAGTCATAAAAGACAAGGGCATTATAGACCAACCCAAAATACTCATAAACCATACCTATTACAAATAAAACCCCTCTTAAGCCTTAACCCTAATCCATAATTCTTTTCTCTACATCAACATCTCTAAACACAACTCTGTTTACCTCTCTTCATTGTATGGACCATCGAGCATCCAATGATCAAGATCTTAGCAACATTAGTAAAGGCAAATAGAGTTCACGTGCTTTTATTTTCAAGTAAATCTGCTGCGCGAAAATTCCCAAAAAGAAGAATCCCATCCACAAAATTGAAAGAAGAATTTCAAGCTAAGATAAGATAGTATGGTTTTTCCATAAATCTATAAGATTTTGGGTTTTAAACATCGTTCTTCTATTTAAGGCTTGCAAAAAAGCGAATCTAGTATAACAAATTATTACGAACTACAAATTCTAAGAGTATCAAATTCTAAATTTACTACTATTCTAGATACATCTTGGTACGCAATTATTTGGACGACAAAATCAAACCAGATTCTAGAGCAAGATTTGATAGGTAATAGTCAACAAATTGGAATTCATTTATCAACTGATTTTTTTTCTTCCATTTGAACTCATTTCGCTAATTCTTTTAGTTGCTTTAATAGGTGCAATTGCTGTTGCTCGTCAATGATAAATCTTTATCACTATTAACATAACAGCAATCCACATTCAACTTTGTTTTGTGTTATCAAATCCATTTCTCTTCAATTCTATTTCGTTTTGAAGACTCTTCATGGATAAATCCTTTGTTTTGGACTTTTTATATTATAGGCAATCGAATCTGTTGAATTTTGATCCCATTGGACCATTTGTATCTATATGCATTAGGATCCTGATTCACGGATCTCTCGGTTCGAGAAAGAAAAATAAGAGGATCGAACCATTTCTTCTGACTCTTTTTCAAATTCGATAAATGTTGGTTGATCGTATATTTCATTATAGTTCTATGATTCAGAGTATCATTTCCTATTTGATCCCTTTGAATTCCATATTCGAAGTTGCGATCGGATCTATTCATTAAAAAGAATCGATTCAATACATTTCTTATGTACCCATAGGTGCTATATTGGATTTGAATCAGATTTCGGATCAATCTATATTGATTGACCGCCTCCATTATGTTGTTGCTAGCAAATACCACTATTTTTGGTTTTGGATCTTCCAAATCATTCCCGCAAGAGATCCGGACCCATTTTTTTCTAATCCTTCGATAAAAAGATTCATTCTCTTCATAAAAAACAGGAGGTAAGTCGTTGAGAGTTGTCATAAAATGGGTACCTCAATTTAATATTTGTACCTGTTATAAAGATAACATTAGAATTCGTATCTAATTATACTAGATATATCTATAATTATATCTAAGTGAGTATATATAATATACTAAGTGCAAGGAATGTATAAATTTATAAATAAATGCGACTTATTCGTCTTTCTATATGAAAGATATAAATATATGTATGATAATTCATTCTTGTCTTTTAATTTGAATTTCATTAATAAACTAAAGAATTTATTAAAAATTCCTGCAAGATTCGTTAGAATTAAAGGGATTCTTGGGAGATAGAGTAGAAAGATACTCTATCTCTCTATTTGAATTTTCTATTTGAATTCTATATACATAGGCAACGCAGCAAGAAGGATGAAATTCAGTTTATTTTCCTTTGCCTAATTTGAATTTATCAAGAAGAATCTTCTTTTTTTCTCTTGTTAATACAGGTTTACTAAATAGTAATCGGGAATATCGGTATAAAAAAAAAGAATTATCCGTATGATTCTTTATACAATTTCACATTTAATCTTATGTCACGAAAGAAAAAAAAAATACATTCGAAAAATGTTGATTTTGATTCGCACAAACTAACTCTTTTTCACTACAAATCAAATAATTTAACTAAATTAACTAATTTAACTTAAGGACCTACTTAGATTGAATTTGAATTCAAAGGAAAAAAAGCGTGAAGTTTAAATAACTCACTCAGAACACCCTTTAAAGGATTACATGGTACGATTGGATCGAATAAGCCCTTATGGAATAAATATTCAGCCACTTGTGAACTTTCCGGTACTGTCTTATTCAATGTTTGTTCAATTACTCTTTTCCCGGCAAATGCAATGTATGCATTAGGTTCGGAAATAATGATATCCCCTAACATCCCAAAACTAGCGGTCACCCCACCAGTAGTAGGAGATGTAAGGATTGATACATAGAATAACTTTTTATTTGCTTGATAATCATATAAAACAGTAGAAATTTTTGCCATTTGCATCAAGCTCAAACTTCCTTCTTGCATACGTGCTCCTCCGGAAGCACACACTATAATAAGAGGTAAAAATTTATTGGTAGCATACTCAATCAAACGCGTGATTTTCTCGACTACTACGGATCCTATGCTACCCCCCATAAACTGAAAATCCATAACGCCAATAGCTATGGGAATACCATTTAGGCGACCAGTGCCTGTTTGAACAGCCTCAGTTAATCCTGTCATTATTTGATAAGAATCAATACGATCTTTATAAGGTTCTTCCTCCGAATGAAATCCAATAGGATCCAGAGAAACCATGTCTTCATCCATAGGATCCCAAGTACCTGAATCAATTGAAAGTTTGATTCGATCTGAACTACTCATTTTCAAATGATATCCACATTATTTACAAATATTTATTTTTGACTTAAAAAATTTCTTATAATTTAATCCATAACAATTTTCGCATTGAACCCACAAATGCCTATATTTTTGAGTTAAATCGAAATCGGTAGAATTTTTTCTTATCGTGCAATCAATAGCATTCCTGCTAGTTCTTATACTGGAGCTCCCCCTTCCATTACTATTTTCACTTTCACTACAAATGTAACTATAAATGTAACGGTCACTGGAATTGTCACTACCACTTAAAATGGGTAAGAACATCATTGTAGACACCTAATTTTTACCCTATTTATTTCGTTTTTATTTTATTTTATAAATTAGGAAAAATACAAAAAATAGGAAATTAAAGAAAACCTTAAAAATAAAGAAATTTAGAAAAAATAAGAATTTTAGAAAAATACAAAAATGAGAAAAAGAATAAAAAAATAAGAAATTTATCAAATAAAAAAACATTAAGAAAATTGAAAAGTCACGAAAAATTGAAAAGAATAGAATATTTTAGAAAATAACAACTTAATTGTGTAGATTTTTTATTTTAAAATAAGTTTAGAAGCTAGGCCGTCGCGCTTGAGCTTAGATTTGAATCTAACCCTGATTGCCTTAGTCCATTTGTGTAATTTAACTGCACATATCAACATAGTACAAGCCAATAGCCTAATCGATAAATACATGGACTTGGTATTGGGTTTGGGCATGAGGTTAAGGGTTCAAATCTTGGCAAAGGCATGTAAACTAATTTATTTTTTTTAACTAATACACTGCCACATCAGGAACTGTTTCGTGTCAAGATCTTACTGTGCCACGTATCCTAATAAGTAACAACATCAGATTCAACGGTGCTGACGTGGTATGCCACGTTAGTTGCTACGTATGTAATGGTACGTAGCATACTCTGATTGGTCAACATGGTTAACGTGGCACCAAGTTGGCGCCACATTAGCATTTTCTCTCTCTTTCCCTTCTCTTTCATCCCCTCTCCCTTGATATCCTACTCTTTCCCAAGTCGAAACAGTCCACTTCCTTTACTTTAGCTCCAATTTTTGCGCAAATTCCACACACATACACATGTGATTTCTTGTACTAATCCTATTTACCACATGGCTTAGTTCGAATTGGTGTCATCAATAAGTCCAAATTTAGTCAAGAGCGCATTTAAATCGAGCTCCAAAAAGTGGGAAAAAAAACTGAAAATTTTGAATTTGCACTTAAATCTGAATTTCAGGTTTCCTTGTTTTCTAAGCTGAATTGATGTATAAATAGGAGTCCTAGACAACCATTCATGAACATACGAACTGTAGCTCTCTTGCATAAGCTCTCTCTTTCCTCAAATCACTCTTTCTCTCTACCGGACCATCTTTCTCTCTTCAAGTCTCTCCCTCTCGACACTTTCAATCAAGCTCACTACTATGACTGAGACCTCCACTACTCAACCTTTCGAACCCTACCACCCTTGTCCTTAACCGTAGCCCCTAGTAGTGCCATCAACGAACCACCACCACCAAACCTTAACCACTGAACTCCCCCTTTTCAAACCACCATCCTCTACTGCCTTAGGCACAAACCAACCCCACCATGATGGTCCTCAACTTCCTTAACCCTAAACCCAGCCAACAATTCACCTTTAGTAGTTACCCACGGCGGTAGTTCAACATCCATCATGGCCACCACTTCGCATTACCCTCCAAATTGCACCCAAAGGCCAAGGCAACTTCTCTTCCCCCGCTATTCTTAATCCAATAATCACAAAAATCCCTTTTCCTAGTTGATTTGGAGCATAAAGCAGTTAGAACTACCCTTGCTGACACCACTACCCTTCTTTCGTTCAACTATGACCCGAACCTACAAGAGCCCGACCTTGATCCAAGTTCAAAATGACCCAACCCGCTCCAAGTTTGACTCGTACGCTTAACTGCATTCGAAGTTTTTATTTATTTATTTATTTTTATTGATTATTTAGTTATTATTATTGTTTTTTTTTTATTTATCATGAATGTAAATGTACCAATAATAAAAAAGAGAGAATAAAGAAAAAGAAAAAGAAAAAGAAAGAAGCAAAAAGTAGTTTATTTAGTTATTTATTTTTTAGTTTAAAAAAATAAAAATAAATAAGTAAATAAGTTAAGGAATAAAGATTGCTTTTTAACACTTAGAAAAATCAAGTTTTCTGAATAAAAAATATATATAATTAGATTCCTTTTAAAGTTAAGACTTTTTTAGAATTTTCCAAAAATAAATAAAAAATCTAATTTATGACCTTCTTTCTTAGAAATTTTCTTAAACAAACCAAAATGAACTAAAAACGTAAATCTGGCATGTTCTCAAAATTAAACTCAACTTAACCTACTAAAGTTTTCATTAAGTGAACTATGAAAGTTTGATCCCAAATAGCGGGTACATAGGTACCCGTATGTAAGTGTGGGGTGACTTAAAATATGAAAATTTTTCTTTTTTCCATGTTTGTAGATATTTATGCGAATTAATTAATTTAGTCACGTGTAATATGATTAGTTGTTTAGAAACTAAAAAGGGTATATTTAAAAAGTGAAGTTAAATTCGAAAAGTTAAAAAGTGGGACTCGTTTAGGGTTTAGTAAATTAGCCCACCGATTTAGCTCTTTGGTTTTTAAAAAACCATTTTATAAAATGGTTTAGTCGATAGATCAATAGCTAAGTTATAATCAATATATCCAATTGGTTATAATATAACTTAACTTTTTTTCCCAACTCTAATCGGGTGGTGACTCCAAAGTACTTTCAAAATGTAAAAAGAACTAGTTTTCTTTAAACCGTAGTCGAGGGTTAGTACAAAATGGGTAAAGGTTTAGTATTGATTGATTTAGAAAAAACTTAATTTAAAAAAAACCAGAAGGGTGAAAAACCAAGCTTGACAGCATGGTGACTCCACTAAGGACGTGAAAAGGGTTAACTATTCGACTTTCTAAATTTAAAATTAATCCTTAAAAATCATCTTAGTGCAATTTATTTACTTATTTGTTCTTTATTTGTATCATAATTGTACTAATATCTTTGCAGGTTTAGTTTTATGTATTTAACTATTCGAGGGGGTGGGGGGGATAGGATTTATTTCTTGTACCATGAATGCATGATAGATACAATCGAACCTAGACCATCTTAAGACCTTAGAATGGGAAGCCATCATATAAGTTCTAGGCATAGTGGGGCAAATACTGTTCAAGGCCGATTAGGCTATCTTCCTTATACTTCAATATAACTAAGGAACCATTTTTAGAAACGTGTAAGGTCACAGAGTTTAAGAACCTTTAGAACCCACCCTTCTTATATGCATTCTTCAAAGTTTAACTAATAAAGCAACATTATTATAAAAGAGAAAAAGAAAAAACAAACCTAAAGCTTCTTTACCTACATTTTCCTAGAATTTACTCTCAACTTCTGTTTATTTGTTTGTACTATTATCTTGCATATCACACGCATTGGGATATGGGGGGTCATTTACTGCGTCAAAGATGTAGGGTAGATGCAGTCGAACCTAGGTTGTCTTAAAACCCTAGGAGAAGGGGCATTGTGTAGGCTTCGGGTGTTGGTGTAACCACCACTGGGGGTTGATTAAGTTGCCTCACTTAAGCTCACTATGACCAATGAAAGTGTTATTTAACAAATGAGATCACAAAACTTAAAGACCTTTTCAAAGCCTACCCTAATTACATATACTCCCCTCTAAGCTTGAGTTAATACAATACCCTTAAGAAATTGCAAATCTACTAATCGTTTAAGAGTTTTAATGCAATTTAGTTTATGGAAATAACAATAGGGTTACAACTTAAGGAAGTAACATGTTAACCCAAACAATCCCAATACCTGCATATTTCCATATGCTTTCTTTTGCTGCATTGATGACTGATTCTCGTCCATGAAATATGTAGACCTAAGAATGGCGGGTAACTAATAAGAGAATAATGAAAGATTACCAGATGCCCTAAGAATCCATGATCAACTGCTATAAGTTGAAGCTACATATTGGAAGTAAAGGGTTAGGCGTATTGAGGCCTCTAACAGGGCCTTGTTAGCTCAAGTCGAAAAAAGCGAGAGGATCATGAATTGGGATTTAGAAATGCTATAAAATATTAAAGCCCAACTGCGAGAGTAGATTAGAAACTTTAGATAGAGTTAAAGGGCTTTGTTAATTCTTAGTTGCAAGTTAGTTTAAAAGTTTAGTCGGATTCTAAAATCTTACGCAATGTTAATTCTTAGGTTCAAGATTCTAGTAAAATAAATAATAGGACTTACATAGGATAAGTCAAATTGAAAAAGAATTTTAAAAGTTATTATCTTTATGTTGTACCACATGTGTTCATATTGAAGGGACCTTTGACATAGATTTTAGTAGTTCTTCTCAAGCTTCAAGTATAAGATACTTACTTTTTCTTTTTCTTTTTCTTTTTTTTTTTTGTTAAGCTAGTTTCATAACCAAATTAATTAATTATTGGACATTTGTTGAATGTGTGTTGCTCATGCTTGGCTACTAGTAGTGAAATAATTCCTAAATAAAGAAGTGTTCAATAATGAAAGACTACTAATAGTGAAATAAACTTGATAAGTAATAAATAATAATAAGAATAAGAAATGAAACTAGTCATAATAGCAGGATATTAAAATAATAACTACAATAGTGATAAAATATATATAGATGCACCTAGTAACAAGAAGTAAGCAATATGATAAAGGTAATAATAGTCATAACTCCAATAAATCTAAAAGTATTGTTTGAAGAAACTTAACATTCTTATGAATATATGCAAAATAGTAATTAATAAGGAAAAAAAATATATCTACTTAAATTAGTAGTAGTAGCAGCAGTAATAATAGTAGCAGTATAATAATAGAGACAATTAAAATAAGATAAAAAGAAGTAAATAAAATAGTATATAAATCTTCAAATAATGAAAAGTAAAAATAATAAGTCGTAATATTAAGGAACATAAGCCTTAGTGAACCAACATACATAAAAATGATTAAAAGATAGTAATGTAGCTGTAATATTTTCTTCTCTTAATAATAACAAAAGTAAAATTTGTGATTGAAAGTAGAGGACTACCCTAAAGAGATATGGAATATGTTAATAGCAATGGAGACGATAATGAAAACCTTGAGATCACTAATAAGGTTGGAATTTATCAATGAAAAGGTCCTTAAGATTATTAGCTGGAGTGAAATTGCAGATTAATTTTAAGAAATCTAAGACCCATAGTCGGATTTTGGAAACTCAAATTTTAACTAAAAAAATTACAAGATAAATGTAAGGAGAATGAAGGAAAATCCTATGGAGAAAAGCTAAATAGACTATAGCAGTGCAGCAAAAGTTGTAATTAAAATTTTGAGATTAAGAAGAGTAACAACATTAGAGTTCATTGAATAAATAGGATGAGTTTTCATTAGGCGTTTGATCTGGTGAGAAATTGAAAAATAAAATTAGGAAATCCAAGATTCATTAAGTGGGGATCTAATATATGATTGGTGGAAAAAAAATTAAAGAATCTAATTTAAAAGAAAGGATCTACAAAAAGCATGGAGCAATGAAGTAAAGGAAATTTTGTAGATGAAAGTGAAAGAGACACAAAATTTACAAAAATTGATTCAAAGGAGATGGCAGTTAAAACATGAAGGTATTAAGATAGTAATCCAAATAGGCTTGAGTTCCATAAGTTAATGTACACTAAGGGATCGATACAGTAGAAATATCAAAATAAGAGGAATAGTTATGAGTAATATAATCAAAATTTTATATCACAGTAGCAAGCAAAAGATGAGGTGAAAGAGAAACCACTATGTGATTAGAGATCTATGCTCGTTATTAAGAGACAATATACAATATAGAGATATTACTTTTGGGAGACTAATAGCAAACATATATGAATGGGAAAATCTCAAAGAGCATGAGTGAGCAAGTAAGTTGAAATAAAATAATGTAACTAACCTGAGCAAGAAGCTAGTTAAGAGCTACAAGAAATGATAAGAAGTAAGTATTAATGGCATTTCAATGATTAAGGCAAACTTTTAAGGATAAAAGTTCTTTTAAGGGGGAAGAATCGTAAAACCTAACTTAGTCATTAGATAAAATAATAATAGGCATTAATAAGTCACAAAAGATAGGGGCATTTCTACTGAGAAAAAAAATATATAAGGGTATTATAGACCAACCCAAAATCCTCATAAACCCTACCTATTACAAATAAAATCCCTCCTAAGCCTTAACCCTAATCCATAGTTCTTTCTCTCCAACAGCCTCTCAAAACACAACTCCATTTACCTCTCTTCCTCGTATGGACCATTGAGCATCCGATGATCAAGATCTTAGCAACATTAGTAAATGTAAATATGGTTTATAAGCTCCTATTTTGAAATAGATCTCTCACACAAAAATTCCTAAAAACAAGCATCCTATCTACAAAATTCAAAGAAGAATTTAAAGGTAAGACAAGATAGTATGGTTTTTCCATAGATCTATAGGGATTTGGGTTTTAAATTATGTTCTTCTATTTAAGACTTGGAGAAAAGTGAATCTAGTAGAAAAAATTATGGTGAACCACGAATTCTAAGAGTGTGTATTAGATTCCAAATTTACAGGTAAGAACATTATCATTTTTTATTTTGATTATGGAATTGGTATTAGATCTAGTTATGATGGTTAAAATGAGAAGGGTTATATTATAAATCTAATAATTAATAGTATTCAAATGTTAAACATGAAGAGATTTGTGATTATTAGAATAAGGTTCTAAACATGTTGATAGGAGATTTTTACTTGAGGTCATTCAATTTGAATCTAATCTACTTTAGGATGTGAGCTTAACCACATCGCTCTAATTTGACCTTTTATAGCTAACATTAGTCACAAGAGTAGCTAAGCTAAATCTGAGACCATATGACCTGTGATATGCTATGCCAAGAGTAGACAATGATGGCTGTATTGGGGGCTTGGCAAAAGCTTAAAATGAAGGGTGATAAAACTACGAAACAAGAAAAGGAAACAAACGCAAGTAATTCCCACAAACAATCTTAAGGACATGATGCATCAAGGAACCTCCATAAACTAATGAAGCTAACTTGATATGACATACGAGTACATCGGTGAGATTATTCACCACCTAAACTTACTCAAGGGTTAGGATAAGAGTTAAAGAAGTAAGTACAAAAATGAGCTCACAAAGAGGATTCTATATATTCAATAATGGTAAATTAATGATGTAGCCACAATGTACAAGGGTATTTATACCGTAATTCTAGGGCAACCTACCAAAAATGGAAAAAACTAAAAGGTTGTTGTCCAAACAAAGTAAAATATAGAAAATGGATAAGGGTATGAAAGAAAATTGAAGAATAAAAGCTTATATTGCATATTCCTTCATGTAGTTGGCTGGGATACATGGTTACCGTTTATTGGATAGGCTTTTGTAAAAACAAACAAAGTGGTACAATTACGCTCTAATGATGCCCAATTGATCTGAAAGTTCTTGGGGGTAATGTTAACTTAGATGCATTCAGGATAACTTGACACTAGAAATGGTCAAGCTATTGCTCAGCATAGACATCACCAAGCAAATGGGTTAGTTGGCCGAGCTATCATTAAGGTGTAACTTAAGTAGGCATTTGATCATTGACAAATGCAAAGTTGCTCAACTTAGCATCCATAGCTAGTTGACAATGAAGATTAGCTCGACTTCTTCTATCATAGGTTGGGAAGAGAGGATGTGCTTTGTTAAGGCTGTAAGCCCTTAAGCTTAGGCTTAGGTTAAGGGCCCAATTGCTTAATTCCCATTAACTTACTTAAAAGAGCTTAGACAGCTTAGAATAGAGCTCCAATGATCGAACTCTTAAGCTTATATCAAATAAGCTTAGCTCACAAGTTTAGATATTCAAATGATAAGGTAAAGGCATAAACAGTTTGGTAGTTACTACATATAATAACCAACCACCTTTAAGCCTTACACTAAACACATACTCAAATTAGGAGAGCCTTACATGTCTTGTGTAGTTGAACTGCAATCAATTGTTACTCCATAATAGTTTCCCTTATACTCTATAAATAGAGTTCAAGCTTGAGTAGGGAAGCTCTCTAAACTTTTTTCTACTCGCATTTCCTTTACCTTACATTACTTGATAGACATTTGACTTAAGCATTGGACTGACAGTGTTAGACAACCCCAACACCTCCATAACTTGATGTGTTCTAGTTTTTATAGAATTTCTTTTCTCTTTCTTGTATGTCTCAAGTTTCTTTAAGAGTACCATTCGTACCTGATGTCTCCAAGTTTTTAATCTTCATAATGCGTAATCTCTTTCTTTTCCTTATAGTTTCTACTTGCATCAACTTTACTCATAAAATTGTACTTCTTATGATTAAAAGATTTCAAACCTTTCCTCTTGAAAATTCTATTAAGTCATCTAACCAAGGTATTGACTTCTCCTTTATCATCAAAACTTTCAAATTCTAATTCTAATATTTCTTCTTCTATGGCTCTCAAAGCTAAAGGCTTCTTTTTATTTTTCTTATCATCATCATTATGATATACATTTTCTTTGTAAGACATCAATTTTCCTCTTAGTTCACTTAAAGTAAGCACTAAAATCTATTGCTTCCTCTATTGCAGTTTTCTTAGCATTCTATGATCTAAGTATGATACTGAGAACCTTTCTCATAGGATTTTCATTAGAATAATTAACACCAAGAGATGTTAATTCATTAACAACTAAAGTAAAGTGATAAAAAAAAAACATCATTAGCTTTTTGTCTAGGTTGAAACTTCAAAGATTCATATTCTTGTGTTAATATATTTATTCTAAAGCTCTTTAATGAATTGGTTCCTTCATGTAAAGTCATAAGCTTATCCAAAATTTCTTTTGCGATTTTACATGTAGAAACTTAATTAAATTCTATAAGAATAAAGAGTTTAGGAGAGTATCCTTAGCCTTTAAATTTTGTAGAAGCTTTCTCTATATCATCATCCATTGAGATCTCCTTCGACACCCTCTTGTTTCCTTTAGTAATGATTATCTAAGAGGCATAATCCGTTACTTGTATAACCGTCTCTATCTACACTCAATTGAGCATAGTTACATCTATCAAAATATAGCGCTTTAGTTGTTTCAACAATTGTCATGGATTTTGCTAAAATTTTGTAACACAAGTTTCGATAAGAGAATGATCTTTCACTCAAATCTTAATACCTTTTTGAAAAAGAGCACTTACTTTGATGCCAATTGTTGGTCTTAATGAACAATCAAGAAGGGGGTTTAAATTGATTGTTCTTAAAATTAAAGCATTTTTTCACAAAATATGTTTCTAGAATCACTTCTTGGTTGTTCACTAATGACAAATACTAAGACTTATCTATAAACTTACTTTAACATTATAGGAATTCTAAGTTAAAACATATAAGAAAGCAAATATATAATAGATAATTAATATGCAAGAAATATGAAAACCGTGGGGATAGAGAAGATCAGGTTAATCAATTTATAGTAGTTCCTCCTTATGTATTTGTCTACTCTTTCAACCTATGGCTAAAGATCAGGTCTTTTACACTAACTTATTCTACCATTTGAGAAATTAATGAGGATTACAAACACCGATTTGTTATGCCTCACAATCCTCAAAAGATCATGTAGAACCATGAATCACACTGATCTTACCCTGCCTTACTCTTCCTCCTAAGTGTACATAGATCTACAAAATCTACCCCTACACCCTTTCTCAAATAGTCTTATCAATCTCTCTTAAGAATGACAAATCCCTTCATAGAATACAAATAATCTTCCTCAACAATTTAACATGATAAACTTTTAGAAACAAAATTGTATACTAGCTTTAGCATGCAATACCTCTTTTCTTTCTTTTCACATCCAACAAGTTCTTTAGTCTAGTGCAACTCTCCTTTTATAACCTTTGAGTCCAATGGTCTTATTTGCTTCATATTGGAAATAGTCTTCATGTTGTATAATTTTTCCCTTCATAATTGATTCTTCTACTAAGCTTTACCTATTATCCATAAGCTTCGCAAAGTAATAGCTACTTTAGTTTCTTTCATGATAACTCCTTCTTATAAGTGGCATATCTTCAATATTTACTTCTTTGATGTTTCTTTTGTCCATTGCTCATGATAGTTCTCATAATAAGCTTTCTAATGTTATCTTCTTCACTTTGGCAACGATGTTATCTTCATTAGCTTTCCAAAAATGTTTCATTGATTCTTCATATGTCCATTAGATTTGAAGGACTTTTTTGGATTTGATATTGAGAATAAATAGATCTATTACCAAAATATATTTAATCTACAATGCTAAGCCTTCACATTAAAATTTCTTATTGTGTTGTGAATATTCTCATATTGATAAGTTTCTAGTGCTTTTGGTTAAAAACCTTTTAACTTTTGTATAACGCTTTTGATATAGTGCTTCTACTCTTTAGTATCTAATTCTCATTTTTTCTTTATGTTGGCTCTTGGATCTTTTGGTTAAATATCTAAAATAGCTTTTGATTTGTCTTGCAAAGTTTTGGCTTCTTTCTTCTTCTATATAGCTTCTATCATGCTATTTTCTCTTTCAAATCTTTTTACCTTTATTAACATTTCTTTTCACAACTTAAGTTTATAATATTTCATACATTTGATTTTACAATAAATAAAAATATTAGTAAACACTTAACGTAGTGTTTTATTATTATCAAAACATTCTAAAGGTATTTAACAACTACAGCTAATATTTATATTCTAGCGGGTGTATACAAAGAAAGTAACCAAACAAGAAATCATACCATAGTTGTTAAAGAGAATAACCAATAATTTGGGAAAGGAAATACACTATGCTAAGAAAGAAATATTCAAATGTATTCTCCATTATCTTCTTTTATAGCTTCCACCAAATTCATTGATGTAATGCAAGTAACTTCCATATCAACTCTAAGAATGTCCTTCATTCAAATCTTTGAATTAGTGCCATCCTTATATGAATTAGAACCTTGATCTCCTTCTTAAATTAATGCTACTTCAGAATTAGTTATTGCATTATAACCTTATTCAACCTTCTAATCTCGATTGTCCTTTGATTCTTCCTATGCTTATGATTGGATCATGCTTTTGCCCAAGTGAATGTTATGAACATTAAAACATTCCACGTATTTCTACTTTTCTCCCAAAATTCAATCTACTAAATTGTTGAAACCCTTATTCCTCAACCTTATCATAGGTTCTCTTAAGTTGATTGGCCAATTCAGAACTTGATTATCATTATTTCCCTAAGGCTAATGAAGATTTACCTCTAAATCCAACATATCTTCTTCCCAATCCTCTTTTTGTTTTGGCACATAAGCTAATAAATCTGCAATATTGAATGTACTATTAACTTCTCTAATTGTTTTAAGCAATTCTAGTTGATAAGCATTGTTATTAATCTTATAAATGACTTTGAATAGACCATCAAACCTTGGTACTAGCTTCTGTTACCTCGATTAAGGAATCATTCTTTCCTTAAATGCAACAACACTACTTCTCCAAGTCAAAATTCCTTTCACTTTCTACCCTTACCTTCAATCACTTTTGTTTAGCTACCGTGTTCTTTAGTTGTTCTACCATTTTTTGATGCAATTTCTAAATTTTCTTAGCTCTTTCTAGTCCATTGAAACTCCATTTGCTAAAAGCTAGTAAGAATACTGATAAATGCTAAATTGCACATATTTAGATGGATTATTTTGATATTGTTTTAATATATTTCTTGAATGTTTTTAGTGATTTTGTTGCTTAATTTATTTATATTTTAATTTCAAGCTTTATTTGATGAATTTGACCCAGCTTTAGATTATTTTCACAATTTTTGAAGCCAAGAAGAGAATTACACCCAAGAATATAAACTATGGATTGATATCGTAGGCTAAAATAAAGGGAAAATAGCTAATGAGAGGTTCACACCTAGGAATGATCAACCATGATCTTTGCCTACTAATCTTGCAATATTAATGACATGTTTGCAATTTTAACAACATACCATGTATTCATCTATCTTTTATTCTATAAGCCAAATTTGGGAAGTTAAATGAAAAGATGTACAAGGAAAATTTTCAAGAAACATTGAAGACATTTTAAGATTCATTAGAGATATATTTCAAGATTCATTTTGTATTATAAATAGCCTTATAAGCCTTGTAATTAGAACATAAACAGACAATAAACAATTAATGGAATAGGCTAAGATTTTAGATTTCTCCTTTTTCCTTCATTGTTTTATCAATTTTATAATTTTTTTTTAGTATTTAATTATTATAAACCTCAATTTCCTATGTAATTAGTTTTCTTTTACACAATCTATGATTTTTTATTATTATGATCTAATTGCACTGTGCTTTATTATCTTTGAATTAATATTGTTGGCTAATATTTGAGTTTGTTATAAAGTTCACAACATCCTATAGTAAATAGACTAGTGAAATTAGAAGTAATTAAATAAATTTAGATTAAGCTATTTAGTTTTTCCAAATTAAGGAAACCTAGTAGTGGAATTCAAAAACTTAATGTGAACTTAAGATATTTTATTAAAGAAGCAATTCAAGTATAATATACTTAAGGTTAACAATTGATTTGTTGAAGCGATTCTAGTTAACTCATATGAGGAACTCATACGGTCCAATAAATAAGAATGAGATTGATAGGTATCTAAGGGGATTGGTGATTAAATACAAAGTGCATACATTTGTAGTTAATTTGAATCATATTTTATTATGTTACTTATTATTTGCTTTATTTTAATTTGAATAGTTTAATTTAGTTGTCTTTGTTTAATTGAAGTTGTTTTATAAGTTAAATATTAGGAAAGGGATAAGTACTAGTACTTACACTATTATATAGTCCTTGAGAAATCGACATCTAGACTCAAATCTACTATAATATAAAACCCATAGGTGCACTTGCCTCCGATCAAGTACCATATCCAATAAAAAGCATGATCATTCCAATAAACAACTTTAATGATGACTTCCATGTACAACTTCTATAAGTAGATCTATTATAAGCAAACTCAGCAATTGGCAAACATGCATCCTAATATATCAATTCTTTCCAATAGTAATGTCAAGCTTGAAGTTTTCCCTATTTTTTTTTATTTTTCTTAACCCAATAAGTATTAAACCTTAACTCATTTAATACTAACTCTCGATTAAGAGTAAAGAAAAACTTAGTTTTTCTATATTCAAAAGTTTAGAGTCGCCACTCGAGTAGAGTCAGGGAAAAATAGGTTAGGTTAAATCGATTGGGTGGATTGATTGTAACCTACCAATTAGTTTTCTAGAAAAACCAATTTTTTTAAACGGTTTTTTAAAATTAGATATTTGACGCTAAGAGCTAATTTACTAAACTCTTAACGAGTACTACCTTTAAGTTTCCAAATTTAAATTTATTTTTCAAAACACCCTGCCAATAATTCAAATTTATAAACAACTAACAAATAAAACTATATCCACATGAATATAATTACAAAAGGGGAAAAATAAATTTTTACAAATTTTAAATTTCCCCTAAGTGCCCATGTATCCTTTAATAAGGATCGATCTTTTCATAGTTCATTTAGTAAAACTTTAGTTTGTTAATCGATTTTAATTTTGAAAAAATCATCAAGTTTATATATTCAACCATTTAAATTTTATTTAAGAATCATCTAGAAGAGAGCCCTAATTTAAATGTTTTATTTAGAAAAATTCTAAAGAAGTCTTATATTTGAAAAGAATTTGATTTACTTTATTTATTTAAGAAATAAAATTTTCTAAGTGAAAAATTTTTTTCTTCTTATTTATTTATTTATTTATTATTATATTTTTTATGATTTTTTTATTTTATTTTTATATTTTTTTTACCAAAGCATAATAATAGAAAAAAATAAGAATAAAGAGGGTTTCCCTTTCATTTTTTTTTATTTTCTTTCTTTTTCTTTTCTTTGCTATTTTTTCTTTTTTGGATTTTTTTAATTTTTTTTTACAATTAAAATTAGATTAAAAAAATACATAAAACAAAACAAAGAAAGAGGGTTAGACCAAGGACAATAGCATGCGAGTCAAGAGAGTCTAGAGCAGGATGGATCTACGGATCTCAAGTTCCCTAACCTAAGGCACATACACTATATATGAGAAGCAAGGGGAGGAAGAAAGTGGTCAGCAAGAGTGTTCCAAGGCTATTTTAGGTCGATTTTTTTTATAGGAAAAGGGTTTTCCATGTGTGATAGGTTAGGGAATGGGGGGGGGGGGGGTGTTGTTGGTCGTGGTATGAGGTGGTTGGATAAGGAATGGCCGACGATGGTGATGGGTAACACTTGTACAGGATTGCTAGGTACATAAAAGAAGGTAGTTCTAAGGTCTTAGGATGCTATGAACTTAGTCGTAGCATTAGTTTTGGCTAAGGAGTAGTAGAGGTAGTAGTTCGAAGTAGAGCTTACGGTTTGGTGAAGGTTTCACAACGGGGAGATGGTAGAGTGGCTACGAGCAATAGCTAGGGGTAAGAGGGATTAGGTTTAAGAGAGCTTGGAGTAGAAAGTTCAGTCGTGGTGTTGATTGTGCTCGACAGCCATCATGCTTGAACTTTCAAGTTAAAGAGAGAAAGTTATTGACCTAAAGAGAGTATAAGCTTAGGTATGTGTTTGGAAGGAGCTTGAGAGCTGAGTTCCTCTTCGAATGAGAATGGGGGAGCTCTTTTTATACTGAACTAAGCTCAATCAAGCTTGTAAAGAACAATAATGGCCAAATCAACCATTATTGCAAGCTTCAAGCAATTCCTTGAAAATGAGGAAAGAAACTCAATTTTGGGGATAATGTGAACTGTTTAGGAGTGATTCTAGCTTTGATGAGTTGAATGGAAGCTTTGAAAACTTCCTTTCATGCTTGGATTAAACATATTGTAAGGAACTAAAATCACACAATTTAGAGTTTTTCCTAGATTTAGTGGCTAATTTAACTAGCTAAATGGATGAATTAAGTTGAATATTTGGTCCTCATTCACAATATCTTAAGCAATATATACAACTTCACCATTAATTTGGTGAAATCGTGTAAAAGAGGTAGTAAAAAATGACCTTGAGTTAAGCACCCCAGCAAGGAATATGGAAGAAAGAAAGGAAAGGGAAGGAAAGAGAAGGAAGAGGATGCGGATGTAGCGGTACATAGATGCCTGTCAACAACGTAGTCTAATCAGATCTTGGCATGTATTAGAGAGAATACGTAGACTAATAGGTGGTCAACACATGGTAATAGGGGATATAATAAAAATAAAATGCATAAAGTGCCTAATGGCAGTCTCGAACTCAAGATCTCTATCTCATTCCCCTTATCAAAACTAAGTGCTTAACCATTAGGCCAATTAGCCTGTACCTTGATTTTTTTTGCAAACAAATTGTATCTAAGCTATGTGACCACCTATAATCCAATTAGAAAATTAATTAAACTAGACCCAATGACTCCAACGCAACTCTAAATCATTGTTATTTTTTATAGAAATATATATTCCTATATCTATTTTAAAAAATAAGAAATTTATATTTTCCTAAAAAAATCTATTTATCCATTTTTTGTAATTTTCTAAAATTTCTATTTTTTTGTACATTTTCAATTTTTTGGTTTTTCTTATTTTCTAAATTTTCAAAAAGAAATTTTTTTTCTAAATTTTCTAATTTTTTATTTTTTGTATATTATACTTTTTTTCTTTTAATTAGGACCATTTTCCCCTATTCAAAAAAAAAAAATTAAAGCTATAAGGGGACAATAATAGAGTGTCTATAGCTGCTCCTCTTATGGTGAAGTTTGAGTAAAACTTTTTTATAAAAACAAAAAGAGACACCATTTTTTGTCCATATGGATAAATTTATCCTAAACAGCGATATAACTAGCTAGTTAGCTTAGGTTTGATCTACTAGGGATTTGTTGAAAGAAGATGGTGCTCTAAGAGTTTATTAGAGTGAGTTTTAGAAGGGTGTAGCACCTTAAATGCTATCTAAAACCCTAAAAGATATTAAGAGGAGAATAGTGCCCCTGTGGGTTTGTAAGAACCCTAAAAAGAAAAGATAGGACAGTGCTCCTTCAACTAGGTAGAATCCTAAAAGATGAGATGGGGTAGTGCTCCTTGAGTTGGCTAAACCCTATATATGTTGTCTTGGATAGACGATACAATATAGTTGTTTTAAAGAAAAAAAAAGTTGATCTTAAATGACCATTTAATACCAATGTGAGCACCATTTTAGATTGATGGGCTTAAGTAAAAACTTGAACGCCATCATGGATTTAGGTTTAGTGCCACCTTGGATTGATGGGCTTTAACTTGACTGCCATCTTAGATTGATGGGTATAACACTATCTTGGATTAATGGGCCTTACTAGAACAGCATCTTAGATTGATGGGGCCTTACTTGAACATCATCCTAGATTAATAGGTATAGCACCATCTTGGATTGATGGGCCTTACTTGAACACCATCTTAGATTGATAAGCATAGCGCCATCTTGGATTAATGAGTACAATACCATTTTGGATTGACGGGCCTTGAGTTGAATGCCATCTCAGATTGATGGGTATAGAACTACCTTGGATTGATGGGCCTTACTTGAATGTCATCTTGGATTGATAGGTATAGCATCACCTTGGATTGATGGACATTAACTTGAACACCATCTTGGATTGATGAGCTTTTGTAAAAACACTAAACACCATCTTCGATTAATGGGCTTTAACTTAAATTATCATCATCTTAGATTGATGGGTTTAGCACCACATTAGATTAATGGGCTTTTTGTTCACCATCTTGGATTTATGGGTACTAAAAAAGTTTAGTCAGATTCCTTAAAATACTTTCCCAATTGTGCAATTTTATCATAATTGACAAAATTAATCTTAGGGGTCAACTTAAGAGAGAGACTAAGTCATCGTAGTCACTTAAAGGTTGATAGGGGCTAACCTCCCCTAAATTGACGAAAATAGATTTTGGATTAGATACTAGGGACTAAGCCCCTTTATTTGAATTTGGGTAAAAATATTAAAACTAATGAAAATAGTCACTAGGATCGAATGGTAAGAAGAAAATTTACAAACAAGGGTAGGACTCATGTTAGGACAGAATGCTTGAAATTGTTAAGACTCAGCACTAGGGCCAAAATAGCTAAAGCTAGATAAGAATAAACTTATCCCTTTTCTCTTCTCCTATTTCTTCTTCTTTTTGTTTTTTTCTTTTAAGAATTGCTAACAAGTTTGGGTTCATTATGTCCAATGCCACCAATATATGTGAGTCTTTGGCAATTCTCTCTTTTCTTGACCTTGCTTAAATTAACCAAAAATCTTGCCTTTAGGAGATCTTCTTTTCTTGGGTTGTTCGAGGCATTAGCTTTCAATCTCTAGGTGAGTGATTATTGGATGTCACCTAGGGTAATCACAAGGGAAGTAAGTCTTCGAGAAGTCCTTTCAAATGTCATTTCAATCATGAGAGTAATATCTCATAATTGATTATTTTAGTCTAAAAGGGCTTCCTTACCTTCTCTCGGTTCAAATTTCCACTATTGACTACAATTCCAAAAATTATAGTCTATCTTGTAAATGATACACTATAATCAATCTATTAGGTCTTTATCAAACTATAATGTAATATAAGCTTTTGGTCCTCGGTTTCAAAAATGTATATTAATGAAGTAGTTTTAAACTTGCGTTTATAAGTTAAGAACCTTATAGGTAAACTAAATTGCGCTTGCCTTAATTTCAAATGTAACTTTTACCAAAGATGAGTTATTTCCTTTAATCAAAAGGGCTATTAAGGAGTAGTGGAATTGTAGATGGGCCTTAGTCTAAAAATGGAGTGAATTTGAGGAGTCTTGGTTTTTGTCCTTGCTCTTTTAGATTTAAGGGTTTTTATTTCGAGGGATGGGCCTTACTTCAAAATAGGCCGTTTAAGGTACATGCCCTTAATCATTCTCGAGTTTCAAGGTTTTGGATTTAATCACCTTGTTTTTGTAGATTTCTTTTCTAGGTGGATTTTTCTCTCTTTTTTTTTCATTTTTCCTTTGACTCCTTTTCTCTTTTTCTTTTTTTCTTCTTCATCTCCCCTTTTTTTTTTCAATGTGCTTCAAAACCAAGGTGCTCATCCCTTCTTTTAGTGTATAACTTAAGGCATATATGACTTGTGTATAATGTTTAGAACAAAAGTCCTTCTTCATCTTAAAGAAAATAAGTATCCAAAGGTAATAATTACAATTAAATTGAGGTGATCGGAGCAAGTATACATTAGTTTTAACCTTTTCTCCTTTTTAATGACCTTAATCTTCAAATTACCCCATTATAGGATGGTTCTTGATAGGGTTTAATTTTTTAAATACTTTATTTAAAAAAAAGGCTTAACCGAGTTGAAAAGGAACATTTCGTGTTTTAGGATAGAGAAATAAATGCCTAACATCATTTTAATTAGCATATCAATTTTAAGATGGACCTTTTTTAAGGAATGAGTCTAACAGCCTCACTTTTATGAAACTCAACACTCAAATGTTTAAGGGTTGGTGTTTAGGATTCAACTTGCCTCTTTTCATTTTAAACTTTCAAAATGCGATAAAAAAATGTGTGTTCATTCAAGAAACAAAGAACTTTTATTTAGAAAAATTCTAACATTATAAATCATAAAATACTTGAACTTCCTTAATAATTACCCTACATTCTTTGGCTTCTATTAAATCGACCTAGTTTCCCTCAGCTTAAACTCCTGCCCCTCTTCCGTTTAGATGTTCCTATCATGTTAATGCATGACCTAACGTACTGTAAAGGAACATTTTCCTTAACCTCCTATCCATTTGGATTGGTAAATTCTATTTGAAGAAACCTAGTATCAATTAGGTCTTGAACCTTATGCTTCAGTTTCCAATAGTTTTCTAAAGAATGACCCATTGAGCACATGTAGTATTCATAAAGTAAGCCAAGATCTGGCCTTTAAAGCTTGTGTTCAAGTGGAGGGAGTGCATGGCTTAACATTCTTACCTCTCTCAATTGGTGAAGAAGTTGAGTTATTGGCATTAATATTGAAGTAAGATGCCTTCTAAACATCTTTGCTTGAAAGTCTATTGAATTTATAGCCACTTTGGGACTTGTTGAGTAACCTAGTCTTTAGCCAACTTTCCTGTCCTTATTGTTTCCTTAATGTGGTTGCTTACTAAAACTACATTGCAAAGCTAGAGGTTGACTGCCCCAAGAAACAATAAAAATATGGCCTATTTAGTGATTGGACAAATGCTTCAGTCAATTCCTTCTTGGATAAAGGAGAGGCGATTTTAACTGCTATGCCCCTCCATCTTTGGGCGTATTCCTTGAAGGATTCACTATCATCTTTCCTTATGTTGCTTAAGTCTTGAATAGATGGTGCTATCTCCACATTGAATTTGTAATGTTCAAAGAATACTTAAGCTAACTTATCCATGTATCAACTTGCTTCAAGTCTAATTAGGCATACCAAGACAAAGCTAGCCTAGTGAGGTTGTCTTGAAATGTCTAAACCAATAGTTGCTCATTTTTTATATAACCAACCATCTTGCATAAATATAGCTTAATGTGGAGCTTGGGGAATCCAGTCCCATCATATTTCTCAAATTCTGGTATTTCGAATTTTTCAAGATAGGCATCAATATCATATGTAAAAAAGTTGATGATGCCAACCTATTCAAATTCATCATGACTCCTAAATGCCTTTATTCTCTCATCAATTTTTTAGGTGAATTTCATTTCCCATTCTGTAATGCTATCTTGACTAGGCCCTAACTTGATTGGTCTTGAATTGACCAGCCTTGTATCATCCTCAAAAAGATTGAGATGCAACATTGGATGCTCTTCATTTGTTGGCATTGTTCCTCTAAGTAAAGCTATATTATTAAACATTATGTTGATCTATTCGGTCACTTTTGCCATCATTTGCTCTAATGCACGAAACTTCACTTCTACATTGTCATTATTTCCATGACTAGCCATTACTCCAAGTAAGAAGTCCACACCTGTTAGCAACTCCCTAGTTTTCTTTCCTTTTTTTTTTTTTTTTAATAACCACTGTTCCTTTTAAGAGAGAAAAGGACTTATTTTTTTCTTTTTAGAAAAAAGGATAGTGGAATATGAGGATAAGGCTTATTTACATAGTTTACAAGTAGTGAGAAAGGAGTAGAAAAAAATTTCTAAGGGAATAGGACCCTTTACAATTAATCACTAATAACCAGTAGGTATAAGTGACAATTGACAAAAGAATAGAAAGAGTTAGAACGCAGGCATTGGGAAAAAGACTTGTAAACAAAATTGAATATTTATAATTAGACGCCTAAGGCTATGAGCCTAATAAAAAAAAATTCCGTTTTTTTTTTAATTTTTTTCTCATAAAGTTATATAAGCTAATTAAACCAACAATGAATATTTATAGGTAAAGAGAAATCAGAAATGTAATATGAGGGCATGCAGATGCAATGAAGGGAATTAGCAAATTGGCTATGATGTGGCAAGAAAATTATTTTTATTGCATCTTTAAAGGTTCCATTACATTATTCATAAATTTATTATAAATAATGCATAAAGTATAGATCCTCTTTTTCTTGTGGTGTCTTGGCTCCTTTTCTAGCTTCTTTCTTTTCTTCAGCTTAGCTACCTCGATCGATCTGGTAACTGGGAGATATCTTCAATATAAATCTTCTAGAAAGCTCTAACCTAATGATAGGTAGAAACATCTTTAGGGAGTTCAATAATAGCAGCAAATGTATCAATAGGATTCATCTTCTACATGCATTTCCTATGAAAGAAGTCAAGTTTATGGCTCTTAGCATAGCTAATAAACCAAATCATGAGTAAGGCCATATTGGTCTTTAACTTTCTATTCTTCTCTTCTCTTAGATAACTAAGTGACTTGGCCTGCTTAGCTAGTGGTGTTATGATATGTACATGACTTTCCTTCTAAAAATTGGGTTACTAGCTCTATAATCCTATGATGTATGTAAAATACCCCATTAGGAAATAAAATAGTCTCAAATGCTACCAAGATATAAGCAATGATTCTATGTTGCTGCCAATCTTCAAAGCTAGTACAAAAAGTTTCTAATTATAGTTAGACAAGGTTGTGAACCAAGTAAAGAGATCATCCACCCTAATGATTCTCTTATGGGGATTTTCCTATATTTTACCAATTTCAAATTCACAAAGGCCTAAGAGTATATTAAAAATCCTTGCATACCCAATCGTGTTGTTTGAAACATAGTCTTTGCTTTCGACAAAGGGGACTCCTAATAGATAGGAGAATTATTCAATAGTTAGGCTCAAACAATGTAGGCAAAGCAAATGGTTAATATTCTTAGCTCCCTAAAATGGACTAAAGCTTACACCATGGTAATGTTGATCTAAACTTTGAGTAATGAAAGGATGGGCCTAATCTTATTTTGTATGACGTTTTGTTGGTCTTAATTGAAAAACCAAAACCATCTTTTAAGTATTCCCTTGGGTTCTAAAGACTTATGGATGTAAATTTCCTTGAAAAGGGTTAGTGTAAGAAAGGAACTAGCCATTTCCTATAAAAAAGATGAAAATAAAATTACATTAAAACTATCATATTTACATGGGAATTACATCAAGACTTTACAAAGAAAATATTTACAAGGAATATATTAGGAAACTTCATAGTTATATTTTTTTGGTTTTACTACATCATGTTTATTTGTCAACTTTAGAGAATGGTTCATGAATGCAATTAGGGAAAGTTATAAAGGTCCTTAAGCTTTGTAACCTTATGCACTTCCAAAGAAACAGTTCATTAGTCACATTAAAGCTTAAGTTGGGTAACCTAATTGACTTTGGAAAGTGGTTACCCCACAATATTCAAAACTTACTCAATGGCTTCCCTCTTATGGTCCTAGGATAGCTTGGTTTTGACCATATCTGCCATACATTCATAATGAAATAATTCCCCCCTAATATGTGCCCCTAATTAACCTATATGTGTTACTACAGTATCTATACAAATAATAAAATATATTTACAAGAAATGGTATTTTGGAAAACAATTATGATTTTGGAAGGTTTAAGTGACTAGCCCTCTTAACATTCTTCAATAGAGTCACCAAGCTATTGAGCTTGAATTTTGCTTGAGCTTTTTATTATTTTTCTTAACCCATTTAATATTAAACCCTAACTCATTTAATACTAGCCCTAAACTAAGAGTTAAGAAAAACTTAGTTTTTCTATTTTGAAAAGTTTGGAGTCGCCACCCAACTAATGTCGAGGAAAAATGGGTTAGGCTAAATCTATTGGGTAGATTGATTTTAACCCACTTATTAGTCTACTGGAAAAACCAATTTTTTTAAATAGTTTTTGAAAACTAGATATTTAAGTAATCTATTAAACCCTAAACAAGTACCACTTTCAAAGTTTTGAATTTAAATTTATTTTTCAAAACACCCTGTTAAAAATTGAAATTTATAAGTAACTAAACAAATAAAACTATATCCATATGAAGAAAATTAAAAAGGGGAAAAACAAATTTTTATAGATTTTAAATTGCCTCATAGGTGCCCATCCTCTAGGAGGAATCAAACTTTTCGTAATTCATTTAGTAAAAATTTAGTTTGTTAATTGGTTTTAATTTTGAGAAAATCATCAAGTTTACATTTTTAACTATTTAAATTTTATTTAAGAAAAATATAGAAGAGGAGGGCCCTAATTTAAATGTTTTATTTGGAAAAATTCTAAAGGAAGTCCTAAATTTGAAAAGGATTTGATTTGCTTTATTTATTTGAAAAATAAAATTTTCTAATTGATAAACCTTTCTTATTATTATATTTTTTATGATTTTTTAAATTTTATTTTATTTACCAAAGCATAAAAAAGGAAAAAAAATAAAAATAAAAAGGGTTTCCATTTCTTTTTCTCTTTTCTTTGTCTTTTTTTTTTCTTTTTTGGAATTTTTTTCTTTTTTTATATTTTTATTTTACAATTACAATTAGATAAAAATAAATAAATAAAACAAAACAAAGAAAAAAGGCTAGATTAAGAACAACAATATGCGAGTCAAGAGGGCTTGAAGCGGGACAGATCATCAGATTTAGGTTAGATCTCGGGTTCCCCAATCCAAGGTACGTGCACTATATGTAGGAAGCTGGGAGAGGAAGAAGGCAGTCAATAAGGGTGTTTTAAGGCTATTTTAAGTCGATTATTTTGATTTTTTTTTTGTGGGAAAAGGGTTTTTCATGTGTAGTAAATTAGGGAATGGGGGACTAAGCAAAGCGCCTTGTCATTTAGTAGTGGTTTAAGGTGGTTTGACAAGGAACGACTAGCAATGGTGATGGGTGATGCTTGTATTGAGTTGCTAGGGACATAAAAGAGGGTTGTTCTAGGGTTTTAGGATGCTACAAACTCAGTCATGGCATTTGTTTTGGCCAAGGAGTGGTGGAGGTAGTGGTTCGAAGTGGAGCTTCTAGTTAGGCGAGGGTTTCATGATGAGGAGATGGTAGAGTGGCTAGGAGCTATAACTAAGGGTGAAAGGGACTAGGTTCAAGAGAGCTTGGAGTAGAAAGTTTAGCTGTTATGTTGATTATGCTCCATAGCCACCATGCTCGAACTTTCAAGTTAAAGAGAGAAAGTTATCGGCTTAAAGAAAGTGTAAGCTTAGGTATGTGTTTAGAAGGAGCTTGAGAGCTAAGTTCCTCTTCGAATGAGAATAGGGGAGCTCTTTTTATATTGAACCAAGCTCAATCGAGCATGGAAAGAGCAATAATGGCCAAATTAACCATTATTGAAAGCTTTGGGCAATTCCTAGAAAATGAGGAAAGAAACTTAATTTTGGGGATAATGTGAACTATTTAAGAGTGATTCAAGCTCTAAGGAGTTAAATGGAAGCTTCAAAAACTTCCTTTTATTCTTGGATTCAATGCATTGTAAGGAACTAAAATTGTGTGATTTGGAGTTTTTCCTAGATTTAGTGGCCGATTCAATGAGCCAAATGGACAAATTAAGTTGAATATTTAGTCCTCATTCATAGTATCTTAAGCAATCTACACAATTTCACCATTAATTTGGTGAAATCGTGTAGAAGAGGTGGTAAAAAATGACCCTAAGTTGAGCACCCTAACATGTACTATGGAAGAAAGAAAAGGAAAGGCAAAGAAAGAGAGGGAAGAGTATGCTAATGTGGTGGCACATAGAGGCCATATCAACCATGAGGTCTAATCGAATCTTACTATGTACAAAAGAGAACACATAGATCGATGGGTGGTCAACACATGGTAGCGGGGGGCATAATAAAATTTATAATTTGGTGAAATCGTATAGAAGAGGTGGTAAAAAATGACCCTAAGTTGAGCACCCTAACATGTACTATGGAAGAAAGAAAAGGAAAGGCAAAGAAAGAGAGAGAAGAGTATGCTAATGTGGTGGTACATAGAGGCCATATCAGCCACGAGGTCTAATCGAATCTTACTATGTGCAAAAGAGAACACATAGACCGATGGGTGGTCAACACGTGGCAGCGAGGGGCATAATAAAATTTAAGGCACAAAGTGCCTAATGGGAGTATCGAACCCAAGTTCTTTAACTTATTGCCCTTATCAAAACCAGGTATTTAACCATTAAGCCATTTGGCTCGTACCTAGATTCTTTTTGCAAACAAATTATATTTAAGCTATGTGACCACTTAGAATCCAATTAGAAAATTAATTAAACTAAACCCAATGACCCCTGTACAACTTTAAATCCTTATTATTTTTTATAGAAAATATATTCCTATATCTATTTTTAAAAAATAAGAAATTTCTATTTTCTTAAAAAAAAATCTATTTATCCATTTTTTATAATTTTCTAAAATTTCTATTTTTTGTACTTTTTCTAATTTTTCAATTTTTTGGTATTTTGCTAAATTTTCTATTTTTTTATTTTTTCTATATTTTCTAAATTTTTTGTATTTTTCTGTACTTTTTACTTTTTTTTCTTTTTTTCTAAATTAGGACCGTTTTCCCCTTATTTGAAAAAAAAAAAACTAAAGCTATAAGAAGGCAAAAATGGGGTGTTGTGTAGGTCTTAATAAAGCATTAAGAGTACAATTGACTACTTCTATTTGCCTGTCTATTTGTAGATGACAAACAGTATTGAACAATATGTTTTTTCCTATCCTCTTGTACAAAGTCTTCCAAAAATAACTTAAAAACTTGACATCATGATTAGAAACAATGTTCTTTGGCATTCTCTATAATCACACAATCTCCTACACAAAAAGATTAGAAATATATTGTGCATTATCTATTTGTGACATGAAATGAAATGTGACGTTTTACTAAATCTGTTAACGACCACTAATATAAAATCTTTCCCTTTAGGGTCCTTAGCAACCCTAAGACAAAATTAATGTTAATGTTTGCCCATGGCTTAGTTAGAATGAGCAAAGGCATATATTCTCCGAATGATTCATTTACTCTTGGCTCTATGACAAACTACATATCTCTCAACTAAATGATGTACACTGTTGATCATATTAAGACAATAGTGATGCTCTTTTAATAATTTACATGTCTTCTTTTCACCTAAATGTCTTAATAAACCATCAAAATAGGCTTTTTTCACCATTGACTCCCTCATGGGTCTAATTGGAATGCATAATTTATCTCTTCTAAACAAATAACCATACTCCATATAGTAATCATCTACAAATCTACCATCCTTACATCTAGCCACAATTGATCTATAGAACAAATCCCCCATATATTGTTCTCTCATTAAACTAAATATAAGTTACTTCAATTGTAGAACTATGATTGAGGCATATCTCCTTATTAATCCATCAACCACCACATTAGATGATGTGCCTTGGAGCTAAGTTATCACAAGGGCTTATTACGGGAATTAAATAAATTCTTTGAAATACTAGAGAAAACACAAGAAGGATTGGTCAGAAGTTCCAGTAGCTTCATGAAGCTGCTCACCAGATATAACATACCAAGGAATACTAAACGACTTAGTCTCTACTTGATATGACGTATAAGTGAAGAACTAAGGTCCACTTGCCACTAACCTTGAGCTACTAATAAGATTAGATAAGAGTCTAGTAAATGTACTTAGACAAGGCGTCTAACCAGAACATAGGAGTATATTTATTAACAGTAGATAAAATGATTCCAATTATCATGGATAAGGGACTATTTATAGTAAGTCCCTAAGGCAATGAAAGGAAAGATGAAATTACAAAAAGGGGTTATACAAAATGTAGATACCATATACAAACCAAAAAGGGTAAATGTGAAAAATAGATAGAAAAAGAATCAAATAGGTGGCAAGCTATTGTTTGGTTTGTATGTTGAGGCAACGTTAAGTTGAAACTAAGTTGTTAGTGTAATAGACAGGTTAGATGATTAGGTCAGCTACTAAAGCTCGACAATACGTAGGTCAATTGCAGGAGTCCAAGTTGGTAGCTCAACATCAAGGTCCTTAATATAGAATAAGGTTTGATCGAGCTAACCCTGCAAAGATTTCATCCATAAGCCTTCTTGGTATAACAACTTGTTCTAAGTGAGCTGAGAGGATTGAATTCTCCTTAAAAGACCTTATAGGCCCTTGAGATGAGGTTGGGTAAAAGGTCTTAAGTTCCGTAATTCATCAACTCCCTAAAGTTATTGAAGATTTGTCCTTAAATCTAGTTTAGCCTCTTCCTTGAGTAAAAATGGTGCTAGGTTTGGGACATTGAAGGTCGGCAACACTCTATATCCTTCTAGTAGGTATACTTCGTAGGTGTTGTCGTTGATTTGTCAAAGGACTTTGCATAGGCCATCTAATCTAGGAGATAATTTGTTAGTCTTCTTAGAAGGGAATCTCTCCTTAATGAGGTGAACCCAAACAAGGTCTTATGGGTTGTAGGTAATGTTCCTCCAACCCCTGTTTCCTTATTCTTGATGTCAAGCCACTATCTTGGCGAGCTATTCAGCAACCTTCTTATGTAGTTTTTGGAATTCCTTAACATGCCGCAAGCCAAACTAACTTTCTTCTTCGGAGGTTGGCTTAGTAATCATGTCTAAAGGTAAGCTTGGGTTGATTCTATAGATGACCTTGAAGGGCAACCTCCCTATTGAACTGTGGGTAAAGGTAAGCTCAGGTTGATTCCATAAAAAACCTCAAAGGGAAACCTACCTATTGAACTATAGATGGAGTGATTGTAAACAAACTCAATGATGGGCAAGCATAAATCCCAGTCATACAAATTCTTCCCAATAGTGGCTCATAGTAGACTACTAACTATCCTATTCACTTCTTCTATTTGACAATTTGTTTAGGGGTGATAGGAGGTACTAAACAACAACTTAATCCTAAGCTTCTTCCATAAGGTCCGCTAAAAGAAACATGTAAACTTTGGATCCCAATTTGAAACAATGCGTCTTGGGACTCCATGAAGCTGCACAATCTCCTGCAAAAAGAGGCTAGCAATATATAAAGCATCATCAGTCTTATGGTAAGGAATGAAGTGGCTCATTTTTCTAAATCAATCAACCACCATCATGATAAAGTTCTAAGCTGTGTGGGGTAATCTAAGCATGAAATCCATGTTGAGGTCAATTTAAGGCTACTTAGGTATATGTAAAGGTATACAATCCCCATATGGTTCCTTTCAACCTTTTGCACGCTTACATGCTTCACACCTTTCGAGAACCATGTGAACATCTTTCTCCATCCTGGGCTAATAGAATTTTTCTTTTAATAGCTTGTGTGTCCTTTCTCCTCCAAAATAACCAACCAAGCCTCTAACATGAGCTTCTTGAACTAACAGTTCCCTAGCCCAAATTGTTTGGTACACATGTATCTCGCCTTCATAAAAAATGCTTGGTTCAAGTAAAACCCATCTACCACTCCTCCGTAGCTACATTTGACCACTATGGCTCCAAAGTAAGGATCATGCTCATATTGATAAGAGAAAGTACCGAATCCAAGTATCTAGGCTTGTAAGGTTGTAATAAGTACATGCCAACGTGATAACGCATCAACGACAATATTAGAACTTTCCTTTTCATATTTAATCATTAAGCAAAAAGTTTCCAAAGACTCTATCCATTTGGCATAATGTCAAGAGAGTTTCTGTTGACCTCGCAAATGTTTTAGGGACTCATGATCCATATAGATGATGAATTCCCCATGTAATAAGTAATACTACTAGTTTTATAGAGCTCGAATAAGAGAAAAGAATTCCTTATCATAGGCAAAGTAGTTCAAGGCCATTCCGTTAAGTTTCTCATTGAAGTAAGCAATAGGTCAATGCTCTTGATGAGGACAACACTAATGTCCACTCCTATAACGCCATACTCAAGCTTAAAAACTTTATCAAAATCAAGCAACACAAGTATTAGAGTAGAAGTCAACTTAGACTTGATCTCTTCAAAGCTCTTCTAAGCTTTCTTTGACCACCTAAACTCTGAGTTCTTCCTAGTCAGTTCAGTTCGTAGAGTAGCTATAGTACTAAAGTTCTAAATGAACCCTTGATAAAACAAATCTAAACCATGAAAACTCCTTACATCTACTACATAAGTCGACATAAGCCTATCAATTATAGCTTAAACTTTCAGCTATGCAACCTAATAGCCAACGTAACCAAAGCTATTTATGCATTAACCTTTTGGCTTGCTGATGTTGTTCAGAACACTCCCCAAGCTGCTCATCCTATGAGGGGACAGATCCCAACTTGATAAAATCAAGGTGGACGAGTAGGAGAACAATTGTAGAGAAGAATTGACTTGGGTAAAGTAGAAGAAGAGGATAAAGAAGAAGAGTATGCCGAAGTGGAAGAAAGAGCTCGAGTACACCAAGCTGCTAACATTGTAAAGCTTCAAATCCTGAGCTTCAATGTTTCTAGAAATGCTAATGATTATCTTGACTAGGAGGAGAAAGTAAAACAAGTGTTTAACTACTACCAATATGAGGATCGTAAGAAGAGGAGAGCTATAGCTATAATGTTCTTAGGATATGCTACAATGTGGTCGAGAAACTTCCAGGCCATGAGAAAAGGAAAAGGATAGAAAGAGGTGAACACCTAACCTAAGACGAAAAGGATCCTAAGAAATAGAATTATGCCAAATACGTATTTACAGGATACTTTTGCTTGACTTCAAGAGCTGTAATAAGGAAGCTAAACTGTTGATGAGTATGTTTAGAAATTCTAAATGCTTATGATCCGATGTGAGGTAAATGAACCATCAGCCCATATAGTACACAAGTTTCTTATTAAGTTAAGGAGCAACATTTTAGACATTGTGGAACTTCAACAGTTTACTACATTAGACAACATTATAAGAATAGTTCAGTGTATAGAAAGACAAAGGAGGAATAAGTCGAACTACCCTCCAATAAGCAACTTGTTCAATCAAGCGGACTCACTTGGGGAAGTTACCAAGATCAACATAGTGCTAAGCTTAGTAAAAGAATAGACATCAGAGCTGAATAAAAGAGCCAACTAATTAATGGTGAAGTGTAGCTAAGAACTTATGAGCAAGAACAAGGATCTGGGAGGAAGACGAGCTAGATCAAGTACTTTAAATACCAAAGACTTGGATACATAGCTACCCAATAGCTGAACAGATGGACTATGGTCATTAAGGGAGATGCCCCAAAGCTATAAGTCGTTAGCATAGATAAGAAACCTAAGGAAGAGGTTGCTCCCAAGGAGAATACCACCCAAGAAGATAAGCTTGTTGAAGAGGAAGTATTTGTAGAAGATCTAGACAAGCTGACTCTAGTTATCTAACGTGTGATGAGTTTAAGACCCTCTATTGAGGAGGAATAGAGGGAGAACTTCTTTCACATCACATGTAAGGTGAATAAGCAAGTTTATGCACTCATAGTGAATAGTGGCAGCTGCACAAATGTTGCATTTACTAACCTAGTTCAGATGCTCAATTTATTAACCATTTCACATCCGAAGCTGTATAAGTTGCATTAACTGAATGAGAAAGGAGCACTCCATGTCAGCCATCAAGAAGTGCTACCTATCTCCATTAGCAATTACTTTGATGAAATTCTCTGTAATGTGTTACCCATATGTGCATCCCATGTCTTGCAAGGCCGACCATTGTTATTTAATTGTAAGGTCACCTATGATGGATTCAGAAACACTTATATGTTTGAGACAGATCATAAGAAGATCACCTTGAACCTTATGACATTGAGCCAAGCTAACAAGTTGCAAGCTAAACTAACTCGAAGATCAAAGAAAGCCTTGATTTTAAGTTGAGCTGAGCTGAGCTCTATGAAGCTCTTAAGGTTAACATGCTGACCTTTCTATTGATCAAATGACTATTAAAACTGAAGGAGCAAATTGTACTACCCTCAAAGTTTAGAAAGCTACTAGAGGAGTGATGCGAACCCCCATGGATGAACACATGGAACCTAGTATCGTATGAAAACCAATGGATGGGTCTATACCACGAGATGGCCCAAAAGATAAATGAAAGTCAAAGTTTTAGCAAATCATGTGCACTAACTCTATAGATATGACCCATCGTAAAACCACACACAAACTTAAGACTTACTAAATGTGACACACTAGTTCGAGAGATATGGTTACTCACCACAATCCTTACTAAAGGGATTGATAAGAGCTAGTAAAGAGAGAGCTTTCCTAGAGAAAAGACTCAAAAGGGGTTTTTCATTAAAAAAATGTCAAAGTGCCCTAAAACCCTATACAAGTGTTCTATTTATACAAAGTGATAAAGTTGTAAATAAATAAAATGACTAAGAATGCCCTAGTGGCAATTCTATAAATATAAAATAGACATGAGGCTAATTACAAGTAAAATACAAGAAATAGAAGATTTGAATACATAAGTAAAATAGATAGCTAAGTGAGATCTTCGAGTAAGCATTGATGCTTTAATTCTAAAGAGCCGTTGGGGACTTAGAGCTGTAATCCGGGTAAACCTAATTCTAGACGACCGATCTTGTCCGAGGCTAACCTGATATGTCCCGTGCCGACTTGATATGCTTGGGACCAACTTAATGTGTTAGGGGCCGACCTCTCGTGGGCAGTGGCCAAGTTGATATGATAGTGGCCGACCTTGTATGGTCGGGCCGATTTGGCGTTGACATGGTCAACCTGTTTGATATGTCCTGGTGATGCTGAGCTAATATGGAATAAGTAGGCAACCTCGCCATAACTAAGCAGATATTGGCCGAACAGACTCGATCAAGCAAATCGACCTTGGTAAAGTAAGGTAGATGGGTAAGGCAGGATAGTCCTAAACAGCTGATCCGAGTAGACTTGATAAAATGAAATAAAGCTAACTATAGTAGGGCAGAATGAATCAAGTATAGTAAGGAAGACTTGGCAAAGCAAGGTATACATAATATCCTAGGACAGATCTTGTAGAGTACGTTGGGTCTTCTAATATTTCCATAGTCCATGTATAGGTTTATGGGAGGGCTCGATCAGGGTAGAGCAAGGCGTACTATGCATAACAAGGTAAACCCAACAAAGTTGGGCAAGCCGTTCAGTAACGATAGAGCACATAAACAGGTTTTCCATTTGCACGGAGCTCGTGAGCAAGCCTCCCATGTAGTTCGAAGTCTGGCATGTCATCGGGTTGGTGCTTAGAATCCTATCAAAGAGTATACAGACTTATTTCCCGAATAGTTACCAAAAGGGTTGCCCCCTTTTCGAGGCATAGAGTAATGCATTAACTTGATAACCAGTACTACACTATCAAACAAGCCAGCTTATCAAATGAATCCTGAACAAACTTTTGAGTTCCAAAGAAAAGTTAATGAATTGCTTTAAGAAAAGGTATGTAAGAGAGAGTCTTAGCCCTTATGTTATACCCACATTATTGGTGATGAAGAAGGATGGTACTTGGCGAATGTATGCAAATAGTAAAGTTGTGAATAAGATCACGATCAAATATAGTTACCTCATCATAAGGCTGGACAATATGTTAAACGAACTAAGTGGTGCCAAAGCATTTAGTAAGATTAACCTGAAGTTAGGATACTACCAGATTCATATGACGCAAGGTAATGAATGGAAAACTGCCTTCAATACTTAACATGATTTGTATGAGTAGATGGTCATGCCTTTTAGGCTATCAAATGCCCTAAGAGGCTTAATTAGAAGATGTGTTATGGTTTACTTTGATGACATCCTTGTCTATAGTACTAAATTGAAAAGTCATATTGACCATCTCTAAGCTGTTTTTTATGTCCTCTGAGTAAAGAAATTGTTCAAAAACTTGAAGAAGTGATATTTCTATTAGAAAGAGGTGATCTTCTTAGGCTACGTAGTTGATGGAGGAGGATTAAGAATTGATGAAGAGAAAGTCTGAGCCATTGTTGATTGGTCGACCCCATCTTCTTGTGTTGAAGGAAGGAGATTCCATGGCTTAGCTTCTTTTTATAAATGATTCATTCAAGGCTTCAGTTCAATAGTGGTACCCTTAATCGAGCTAACAAAGAAGAATGTAGAGTTCAATTGGGGAGAGAAAGAAGAGAGAAGTTTTACTAAGGTGAAAGCAAGGTTGTCCTCTACCCTAATTTTGGCTTTGCCTGATTTTGAGCGAGTGTTTGAGCTAGAATGCAATGCATCAAGTATTAGCATCATAGCTATGCTGATGCAAGAAGGCCGACCTGTTGCTTATCAAAATGAAAAGCTTAAAAGAGCAAAATTGAACTACTTTATGTCTAATAGAGAACTTTTGGCATTAATCCAAACTCTTCATGTCTGGCAACGTTATCTCTTGCCAAAAGAATTCATCATAGTTGCTAATCATGAGTCTTTAAAACACGTTAGAAGTCAAACCAAATTATCAAAAAACCAAGTCTAATGGATTGAATTTCTAAAAGGATTCAACTTTGTAATGAAGTACAAGTAAGGTAAGGCCAATGTAGTTGCTAATGCTTTGTTAAGAAGATATTTTCTTCTTATCAAGCTGCAAACCCGACTCTTAGGTTTTGCGAGCATTAAAGAACAATACCAACACAATCCTAATTTTGGCCCCATATACAAGAAATGTAGAGAGGGAGGAACTGTTGATGTGAACATGTAGAGGACGGTTATTTGTTATGTGCTGGGAAGTTATGTGTGCTGATTTGTTCATTAAGAGAACTACTAGTGAGAAAAGCTCATAATAAAGGACTCTTTAGGCACTTTGGAGAAAGAAGGGCATATGAAGTACTGAATGCTAGGTTCTTCTGGTCTAAAATGAAGAGAGATGATGTGAACCGTAATCAAGAACAAACAAGGCCAATCGATGGATGGGTCCAAACTTACAGAAAGCTCAAAAAGGGTTAATAGGGAAAGGTATGAAAAGGGTAAGAAATGAAGAATGAAAATAGTAAGCAAACCTACGAACGGCTCCAAAGGATATGATGCACTAATGGAACTTCCGAGGACTCATGACAAAATTCGATATGACACACAAATTGATCCAATGAGGTTACCCGCCACCTAACCATGCTTAAGGGAAAGGATAAGAGTGATGTTGATAGTAAACAATAGTATTTACGCAAGGAAAGAAAGTACTCAATTGTATTGAAGGTAATCTGATGATCTTACAACTATAAGTACAAGGGTATTTATACCTATAAACTAGGGCAACTTGCCCAAAGGGGAAAAGACAAAAAGGAAATTTCCTAAAGGGATAATGTACATGTTATAAAGGGAAAAAATAAATATACAAAGAAAATAATCATTGGTGTTATAGATTCTACATGAGATACTATACACGTAGCGAGGCGGCATTGGCGGATGCAGACAAAAAGTATGAACATATGGGTTTATCCAAGCAGGGATGGCCTGGTTAGTCCGGTCTCTCTCTCTCAGCTTTTCAGCAAAGAAGAGGTCAAGTAATCATTAGACTCGACAATAGAAAGTAATCGTCAACTCGACATACCACACAATATTGGGCGGTCATACAATATGACATTAGATGTAACTCAACCTCGGTAGGGGTTAGTTGGAACATAAAGATTCGTCATGGTAGCCCCTCTAGTCCTCAAGCTCGGCTATAAGTCAGGGGCCCCGTAACTTAATTCCCATCATTCCCTCCAGGTTATTTTGGATTTAAGATCAAATCCAGATGGTGTTCACTCAATTCTCTATCAAGGTAATATAGACTGAGGTCAGCGATGTTAAAAGAGTTGGAAACCCCATAGTCCTTAGGCAGTTCCAACCTATAGGCGTTATCACTTATTTTCTAGAGGATTCTGAAAGGTCCTTCCGCTCTTGCAGATTATTTGTTTTTCCTTTTGTTCAAGAACCATTCCTTGCTGAGGTATAGCCATACCAAGTCTCCCGACTAAAATTTTTTCGCCAACCGACCTTTGATCTTTTCGCACATTCTTCTAACAGTCTGGTCGATGTGCTAAGTGACCTTATCATAGATGTGCTAAAGGGATTATGCACTAGCCAAGGTGTCGAGGTCCTCTTTTGCAGGTGAGAATATAGGGGCATGGTTGAAGGGTAACTTGGGATTGAATCCATAGACCACTTCAAAGGGGGTCTGCTTAGTGGTGTTACGTACGGTTCAATTATAAGCAAACTTGACTACTGGCAGGTAGACGTCCCAATCAACTATGTTCTTGCTAACTACAGCTCAGAGCAGTGAACCCAAAGTACAATTAACCACCACTGTTTAGTCGTCAATTTGGGGGTGAAAAGAGGTACTAAAGTGTAATTTGGCTCCCAGCTGATGCCACAGGGTTCTCTAGAAATGGCTTAAGAACTTTAGGTCTCCATTAGAGACTACACTTCTTGGCACACTATGTATCCACATAATCTCTAGTAAGAAAAGGGAAGTAATAGCCGAAGTGTTATTAGTTTTGGTGTAGGGCACGAAGTGTGCCATCTTACTGAACCAATCCACAATAACCATTATAGAATATTTTCTTCGGGTAGTTTCGATAATTTGAGAATAAATTCTATGCTTAGTTTAGTCCACAGCCTCGTTGGAACAGGTAAGGGCATCTCTTTGCCTTATTCGGCTCGACCCTTAGCCTTTTTGACACAGCACAGCTTTCAACTACTCGGTGTACATCTCTTCGCATTCTTGGCTAAAAGAATCAACCATTTACTAATTCATAGGTCCTTCTCTCTCTAAAGTGTCCAGAGAGTCCTCCGCGATAGGCTTCCCTAATTAATAATTCCTGTAAGGAATAAGTCAGCATTCACAGTTTTTCACCTCGAAACAGATAGCCATCCTATACATAATACTCATCCACTGTTCTCACATCCATGCATCTCAAAATTATTGGTCCAAAGTATGGATCCTCGGAGTACTGTTCTTTGATACTCGTAAAACCAAACAGTTTGGTCTGCAATTTTGACAAGAGCGCATGCCTCCTCGAAAGAGCATCTACAACTATGTTGCTCTTTCCTTACTTGTATTTGATCACAAAATTGAATCCTTCAAGGAATTCAACCTATCTTACCTGCCGCTTGGATAGCTTAGTCTGACTTTGAAGGTACCGCAGTGACTCGTATATGACAAATTCTCTCGACAGTAGATGGTACTGCTATACTTGCAATGCACAAATTAGTGCTAAAAGCTCTTTGTCATATACGGTATAATTTAACTAGGGTCCTCGGAGCTTCTCACTATGAAAGTCAATTGATTGGCCTTCCTACATCAGGACAATGCCTATTCCAATGCCTGATGCATCGTACTCTTTATCATACGCGGAGTAATTTAACTGGGGTCCTCAAAGCTTCTCATTGTAGAAGGCAATTGATTGGCCTTCCTACATTAGGACAGTGCTTATTCTAATGCCTAACATGTTGCACTCTAGCTCAAAAATTTTATTAAAGTCAAGAAACATTAACACCAAGGCGGAGGTCAACCTCTTCTTAATCTCAACAAAACTCCTCTACTCCCTTTCTCCCCATCAAAAGTTGATGTTTTTCTTCATTAATTTAGTAAGTAGCACAATGAGGGTGTTGAAACTCCTAATGAACCTTCGATAAAAAGAAGCCAAGCCTTAGAAACTTCTCACATCAGCACAAGTAGTAGGAGTCAACCATTTAACAATTGCTTAAATCTTCTCATCATCGACTCGCAGGCCTCCTGCACTGACTACATAGCCCAAGAATACCACTTCCTCCTAGCAGAAGCAACATTTCTTCAAATTGTTAAATAATCTCTCAGCATAAAGGATATCCAAGACTATTCTGATATGTTCATAATGACTCAACATGTCTGCATCGTTGATCAGGATGTCACCAAAGTACACCATGACATGCTTTTCGATGAGATGTCTCAATACATGGTTCATAAGTCTCATGAAAGTGCTTAAGGCATTCAACAAGCTGAAGGGCATGACCATCCACTCATATAGTCCATATTGAGTCATGAATACAGTCTTCCACTCGTTTCCTAGCCTTATGTGAATTTGATGGTAGCTAAACTTGAGATCAATCTTGCTAAAAATTTTAGCTCCACTCAATCCATCCAACATGTCTTCTAGCTTTGGGATCGAATACCCGTATTTAATCATGATTTTGTCCATGGTTCGGTTGTCAACATACATTTGCCGGTTCCATCCTTCTTCAGTACTAAAAGTGTAGGCATAGCACAAAGGTTGAGACTCTCTCTCGCGTATCCTCTTTCTAACAACTCATTGACTTGACACTAAAGCTCAAAAGCCTACTTAAGATTCATGCGATAAGCTAGCTTCTTCGGCAGTGCAGCGTCGAGTACTAAGTCAATGTAGCGCTCTATGCCTCGGGTCGGAGTCAACCCTTCTAGCAATTGTTTTAGGAACAGGTCGACATATTCATCCAACAATTCCTTTACCTCTTGGGGTAAGCCATTCTACTTCTTCATTTCTAGTAATCGCCTAACCAACAAGAGGGTCGACTCATTAGCATTAATGGCCTCTCAAAGCTCCGACTCTACCTATCACAAAAGCCTTCTTCGATCCATGAGCAAGTTTTATCTGTAACTTGTGAACTTCTCTCAGTAGCATCGGATTTAACGTGATCTTCCGATCATCCTTCTTAAGCATGTAAGTATTCCTGTAACCGTCGTAGATGACTCTCCTATCAAACAGCCACGATCTTCCTAATAACATGTAGGACGTACACATGGGCAATACATCGCAAATAATATGGTCAAAGTAATTGCCGATAGTAATCGGCAATAGTATTTACCAAATGGCGTGTAAGCCTCCCTTCTCACTCAACCAATACAACTTGTATTGCTTCGGGTGTGCTACAGTTAGTAACCTCAGTTTTGAAATGAGATCGATTAATGCCATATTGGTGCAGCCCCCACTATCCACAATGAAAGCGCACGCTTGATCATTTACCTTACAAGTGATATAAAATAAGTTCTCCCTCTGCTCCTCCTCTCGTAAGGGTTCCACACTCATAGTGCATCAGACAACCATAAGTAGCTGGTCTAAGTCCTTGGCATACACGTCTTCCTCAATCAACTCTTTCTCAGTAAGAACCTCCTCCTCGGGTTCCTTATCCATACTCTTTATGTCTAACTTCGAGATGTTTCCTTTAATGACCATCGTCCTTCGGTTCGAGTACTGAACAGTCATATGTCTGAACCCTTGACACTTGAAGCACTTGATCTGGCTAGCCTTCCTACTAGACCCTTGCCCCTTTTCATACATTCGGGTTAGCGCTACATCTTAAGGTTGGCTTTTCTACTCGGCTCAGACATCAACCCTTCCATTCAGCTCGGTACTCGACAGAGTTTGATGACTTGCTTGTCCGAATCGACTAGTCGACATTCTGGTCGTTACTCGGCTCCTTTTTTATCTCTCTACTCATTGGGAAATCCTTACATCTTCATTCATTGTGTCAAATCGTTGGAGCTCTATAAGGTCTTAGATGTCTCCTCTTAACCCAGTGACAAACCTTAAGACTGTTCGGGTAAGTGGTTCCTCCACTTCGCATCTTATCATAAGTATTTAGAATTCTTAAACATATTTAGCAACAGTCCAGCCTCTTTGTCTCAACTCTTGAAGCCAAGTGAATGCATCTTGGAGATAAGTTTCCAACACGAATTGATTTCTAAGCACTCTCTTCATGTTTGGTTAGGTGTTAATCTCTCGGTACCCTTCTCTTTTTCTCATGGCCTGAAAATTCTTCCACTACATGACAGCATATTCAGAGAATTCAACATCAGCAGTCCTTACTTTCATAATCATCATATCAATAGTAATCAAATGCACACTCCACCTTTTCTTCCCAATCTAGATACTGGTTAGCATTCCCAAATCCATTGAAACTCAGAATCCAAAGCTTCACATGGTCGAATGTTCTAGGGACTCGTATACGTTCCTCTTCAAAATACTCTTCTTCCTCCTTATCTAACTCTCTCAGATCTATCCTTCGCCTTACTCGTCCGCCAACTCCTCCACCTCGACTAATCTAGCTAAGTTCTAACCTCTAATAAGTTGAGCAGTTTGTGGAGTGTTTTGCACAACTTCAATAGGTCAATAAAACAAGGCATAAACAGCTCGGGTCAAATCTACCAAAAGGTTAGCTACCTCATTAAGTCTCTCATCAGTACTTTTGGGAGTTTCTTGAGATTATCATCCATGGTGAGCAACTCCAGTGTCATCACCAGCGTTAACATTCGTACTTGGATCTATTATTTTTCCTCATAGATTCAAATTCAAACAAACACTTCAAAGAGTGAATAGCTAACAACACAGCAGTTAAATGAATACAGTAACTTGCTTTGTTTCATACACATAAAACAGAGTATAACAGAATTTAGGAAGAACTAACTATAGCTCACACAAAACCTTTACTTTGATACCAAGATGATGAAAACCGTAACCAAGAACAAACAAGGCCGGTCACTGGATGGGTCCATGCTTGCAGAAAGCTCAAAAAGGGTTAACGATGAAAGGTACGAAAAGGGTAAGAAATGAAGAATGAAAATAGTAAGCAAACCCACGAACAACTCCAGAAGATATGATACACTAATGGAACTTCCGAGGACTCACAGTGTAATTTGATGTGATGTATACATTAGTCTAATGAGGTTACTCGCCACCCAACCTTGCTTAAGGGAAAGGATAAGAGTGATGCCAATAGTAAACGGCAATGTTTACGCAAGGAAGGAAAGTGCTAAATTATATTGAAGGTAATCTGATGATCTTATAACTTCAAGTACAGGAGTATTTATACTCACAAACTAGGGCAACTTGCCCAAAGGGGAAAAGACAAAAAGGACAATTTTCTAAAGGGGCAACATACATATTACAAAGGGCAAAAATGAATATATATATATATATATATATAAGGAAAATAATCATTAGTACTACAGATTTTACAAGTGACACTATACACGTGGTGAGGCACCATTAGCGGGGTCATTAGGAGACGTGGACAAAAAGTACGAACATATGGGTTTGTCCGAGTAGGGATGGCTTAGTCAATCTGGTTTCTCTCTCTCAACTTCTTGGCAAGGAAGAGGCCGAGTAATTGGTTAACTCAGCAATAGAGAGTAATCGTTGACTTGGTATACCATACAATATTAGGCGATCATACGGCATGGCATTAGAGGTGACACAAAGGTACTCAGCCTCGGCAAGGGTTGGTTGAAACATAAAGATTCGTCATGCCAGCCCCTCTAGTCCTCGAACTCGGTTGCAGGTCAAAGGCCCCATAGCTTAATTGCCATCAAGAGACGTATACTATATGATTAAAGGTTAGACTACTTGTAAGAAGGCCAAAAGGTAAGCTGAACAAGGGAGTGTAATGCCTCTACCTATCTTGACCAAACCATGGCCTAACTTGAGCATGGATTTTGTCCTCGGCTTACTTCGAACCGTCCTAGGCAAAGACTTTATTATGGTCGTTGTAGATGGATTTAGTAAGATAGCACACTTTATGCCTTACTCTAAAATTAATGATGCTGCATCTATTACTACTTTTTGCAGGAGATTGTCCATTTGCATGGAGTACCAAGGAGTGTAGTGTCAAATCGTAATCTAACATTTCTAAGCCATTTCTGGTGAACTCTATAGCTTTGGATGGGAACAAAGCTTCTATTCAATACTTTTTGCCATCCCCAAATCGACGATCAAATAGAGATTGTCAACAGTACGTTAGGATCATTGCTCTAAGCTACATTAGAAAATAACTTAACTAGCTAGGATGTTTGCCTACCTGTAGTAGAGTTTGCTTATAATGGAATCACACACGCCACTACTAAACATGCGCCATTTGAAGTCGTCTATGGTTTCAATCTTGAGCTGCCCCTTAACTGACCAAGAAGATCTAGAAGCACAAACTAAAGCTTAGTCCCTCCAACAAATCTACCAGTGAGTTGTACAATACATCGACTGAGCTACCAAGAAATTAATACAGAAAGGAAAAGGAAAGAAGAATAAGTAATTTTAACCTAGTGACCAAGTGTGGCTACACTTGAGCAAAGAAAGATTTCCTAACAAGAGGAAGAACAAGCTATCTACTTAAGCTAAAGGACCATTCAAGATACTCCAGAAGATAAATGGAAATGCATAGTAGTTGGAGCTACTAAAAGACTTTAGAGTGTCCAATGTATTTAACATTACTGATCTCAACCCCTATAGATCTGAAGAAGAATTGAATGAGGAGCAACCGAATTTGATCCCAAATCTTAATAAGCCAAGTAGGGATGATAGGAATCAAACTACCGAACCTCTAACTCAAGCTTAAGCTCAAAGGCTTAAGAGTATAGCCAAGCGAGTTCTATTGTATTGACATGTATTTGATGAGTCTGAGCTGCTCTAATTTACAAATTTGCTTTGCTGTCTAAGCCAAACCCTCACATACCTATCGATTGTCTCCAATTGCTAACCTAAGGAGTACTAAGACAACAGCTCAACTCTATTGGTCACTTGCCTAACCTACCTGAATCCAAACTGTTTGGAGCATGTTTGAGCTGAATTTGCTTCATAAGACTCTTAAGCTTAACTTAACAGTTTTACTCTGCAACATCCCAACTAGTGATACTATTCTATCTACTCTACCAAAAGTACTACTAATGACTATCTGCCATGTATCCAGTTACTACATGATGGAACCTACCATATAGATCAAATGTTTTCCTATATTTTCCTTTATACCCTTTTACATTCTTTATACTTCACTTATTTAGGACATTAGTCTTTTCCGCATGTCGGTAGTTACCCTAATGTCCTGGGTATAAATATTCATTGTATACTATAGTCAAATCATCATCAACACTATTACAGAATATTCCAAATTTCTCTCTTGGTTATTAACATTCCTTTTGTTTGTTTGTTTGCTTACTTACATTTATTACTCTTATCCTCACCCTTAAGCAAGGTTAGGCGATGAGTACCCTCATTGAGTTAGCTTGTATGTCATATTGAGTTCACTTTGTGAGTCATTGATAGTTCCCTAACGCATTATATCCTTGGAGCTAATGTAGGTTTTGCTTATTTTGCTTCTCTCTTTACATATTCCATCATTATTTTAGGTTTTCAGAAAGCTTGGACCCATCTTTGATATGACTGACCTTATCAGTCCTTAGCATGGCTCTATGACAGGTCATAAACTAAAAATGAATCTTACAATGGTTTATACTTCTAACTCATCAACATCACAAATCATAGTACTCTTGAAGACATCAAAAAGTATCCTACTCATGGTGCTTAAGAACAAATTTATTCCTCAAAATTAACTTCATCTCAATTCAAGTTTGTATCTCATGTCGAGCTCATTGGTGTATGGTCTGCACCTTCTTCCACCACATCATTGTATACCTAGAAAACTCTAAGGTAGCTACTTGAATGCGTGGTATATCTTCATGATAATAGAAATAAAATATTTTCTCAATTTTTTCCTCTAGTCCATATATTCATCAACACTACTGGTTCTAGAGAATTTTGGTGATTGAACCTTAATATTCTTAGTTCCTTTAACCACTTAGATTTCTCACTTATCAAAGTCTTAGAACTACTCATCCTCATCTTCGCCATCTTCTACATCCTCAACTTCTCCTAACTTAAGTCTTCGTCACAAGTATCCTTCATCTTAAATATCGCACTTGTGGTGCATTCATAGCTTCAGAAGCTCAAATTTCCACACCTTGCCCTTTCGACCTAGGTTGCACACCTTAATCATCCTTTTTTGGGGTCGAGCTTCCATTAATCTTTGTATGAGCACAGCCAAGTTAGTTATAATGGAAGTGAAGTTCTGTATCTATTTGTCTATGGTTCAAGGGGTCTATTGTTCAATAGGACCATACCTAGGTGCATCACTCTCAACATCACCTATCCCCCCATGTACACTCAAACTCAACATTTCTACAGTAAAAATTCTTATTAACCACTTAAACCAACATGAGATTCCATACAACATTACTCAATACTATATGTCATAACCTAATAGTATCGTTGTCATGGTAGGTCGCCATGTACTGTATAAAAATCTATTATCAACCCCCTTGCTGATCATAGGCTTTTCATACGACACATAAGGCTCCTTCCACTCTACGTTACCACTAGGCCCATAGATAAGTAATATAGAGCAATTTAACTAAAATTACTTTTATGGTTTAAATTAGCTAGTTGTGTGGGCTCGTAAGACCCACACCAAAAGAATATTACAAACAAATGCAATTCATAACGGAACTGCATTAGAGATTTTAAATTTGTGTTATGAGTAAAAACATAAAAGTAACCAAATATCTATAAATCTATTACAAAATGTCCTCTTCGCTCTCTGATTGCTCCAACCCATCCTTATACGAGACTTACTACGAGCATGCCTAAGCCCAGATTAGTGAAGAGGTTTTCCTGCAACAACAAAAATCTATAGTGGTGTAAGCTTAAGCTTAGTGAGATAAATACCCTCGTCAGTATCACATGGCAGAAATTTATTATATGCATAATCATATAAATGCATGAACAATTAGTATGCTAAACAACATATGCAGTAACTTAAGAACTACATACAACTCAGAATTACGTCTCTTGTAGTCGGGGTTTGGAGATAATTAACCGACCCAAACCAAAATTCGAGTTCTAGACCTTAAGTTTTATTTCATTTGCACTATTGTGCTTAAACCAAAACAAAACTCTCTCTCTCTCTCTCTCTATATATATATATATATATGTATACTTTCTTTACCGAATAACAAATCATATTTTTAAAATCCCAAGTCTAGCGGTATGGTGCCCTCTGCAATCCACAAACACATGCCCTAAGCAGAAGCTACAAGACTCGGCCCTTTGCCGACGGTTGGCGTCTCTTAGCGCCTAGTAAGCCCATCAGCTTAAGACAAAGACTTAATATATATGATAACATAGCTAGTGTCCAATCTTGCAGGAGACATGTCCACCTATAAGTCCCTTCCCATCTTCCGCATGAAGTGACAGTCAGTGTTATCCGTATGCAATATAGGGAATGCATGATTCATTTTGATTTCTTAATCGTATAAGTGATTAACTCGATTTTCAAGGTGATCAGACAATTTCATTCCATACAATTCACATGTATATAATAGTACAAACAATTCTCATTATTATATGTAATTAACAAGTCATCGTATTCACCCCCAAATTCATATACATGCACTTCCCATATCCTACAAGCATCCAAATTCATATATATATATATAAGTTTAGGTGCATCTATTCTACAAGCAAAATCAAGTAAAGAGTCATCGGGAATTTACTCACTCTGTTATATAGATCAATCAAAGTAATCCAGAGGCAAGTCGTCTCCGTAAACGGTGTCCCCTAGTCATCAAAATAATATTTATAAGGGATTGAAATAAACTTAGGAAACTAAGTTAATTTTCCTTAAGTTATACTCTTGACTTAGTTTTCATAACTTTCCCCGGTTTTTACTTAAAAGTTCAATCTGTATAACTTTTTCGTTTTAAATCTAATTTTTATGATCTTATAGTCAATATTCATCATTTTTTAGTGTACTTTAACGTGGTGAGGTTAGATTTTCGAAATGAGACATGCAAATCTGTCAATGGGTCAGAACAGTAGCTTTCCTCATGTTTTGGAGTGCTTTTGGGCCTTGTATGGTAAATAGGCTTTTTGATAACTTGAGAAATCCTTTGGGCTTAGTCTTAAGATTTTATCCTAAGCTTAAAATAATTCTTGAGATCATATTTACAACTTTGATTTATATTCCTAAGGGTAACAACCACTTCATAGGCCTTTTGGTGGGCTTAAGTTGTCAAATGGCTTATTTTTTATTCAAACTAAAGTTAGTGACTTTGTTGGGCTTATGGAGTCTTAGGTGGATTTCTTATGGGCTTCAAAACAACCTTGCTTAATGTTTTAAAGTGCTGTTCAAAATTTTATTGAAGGCCCAACTTAGAGTTCTAGGCTTGTTTTGAGAGTTTTAAGCTCGGTTTTGAGTTTTAGGCTTTGTATACTTACAATACTTGCTTTGGTTGATCTTTTCACTTTGTTCATTTACTTTTATCATATTTTTAAGTGTCTCTTACCCATGTTCTAGATCTAGTCATGATGATTCTAAGGGGTTCTCACTTGGTTTTTCAACTTGTTTCATCGTTTCCTTAAGTTTAGGTGTTAGATTATACACTTAAACTACTTGTATCCAAATCTTAACTTAACTTTTCTTCCATAAGATGATTCTTTAACTCATGCTCTACACAAAAAAAAATAGAAGATCTTACACTTAATACAACTTCCATATCATAGCTAATGTCATACAAAGTTGGTTTCTTCATAAAGCTTCATGTGATGAATTTTTCCTTAACTTAAGTCTAGATTAGAGCATATTTAACTTAACGGAAATAAAATCAACATTCAAAGGACTTTTGAATCCTCACGTCCAGCATGTTCATCTTTCATTCAAGTTCTTGTTTCAATATTTTCTCAACTTAAAATCTTCCATTCAAAGTCTTAAACAAGTATCTTTATAAAACACCAACTTTACATGTTCATGTTACAACTTCATGTAAGGGTTTCATGAGTTTGTTTCTTAGAACGGTTTTTGGTGTTATAACAACTTAAACCTTACTTATATCTTAAAGAAATCAAAGTCTCCTAACATAACCACTAACGCACTAATCACAAGAAACACATACTCGTCCTTAAAGTAAATTATGGTGGTTGTGCACTAAGATTCCACTTAAGCTCTTAACTTTGCTTCTTCCTTTTGCTACCTTTTCGAAACCCGAGTTGTTTGATCCTTTGGAATAGGGTTTGTAGAAGGTTCTAATGGTTCTAAAAGAGCTTAGATGTTGGAAGAAAGTGACACAAGAAAAGGATAAGGAAATGCTGTGAGTGAAGTGTGGAAAAATGGTGGCAAAGTTGATTTTGTGGAGTAAGGTTGTTTCTCCTCTTATGTTTGTTTCAAATGAGAGAAAGAAGAAGTGGAAATGAAATTGAAAGCGAGAGAAATGAAGGGAAGAGTGGCCAGTTGGGAATGAGAGAGAATGAGTGTTTAAAATGTCTTGAAAGTGTTGTATTGTAGCTTACACAAAAGTCAACAATTACAACTATTGATGATATAAGCATTAAGAAGTAAATAGTGGTGTGTAAGAGAAAGTGATTAATGGTTGAAAGATAAGAGTATGGCCCCCCTTTCCTCCTTGTCCAAATCCGCCATTTAGTGTCCTTTGGGATCATGGAATGGTCTTGTCTCATTTAATGAAATTAAGCATGTGAAATCTTGTGAAAAATTGTCCATATGTAGTATAAGTGAAGAGTTGATAAGGAAAATGTCTTATCACTAGATTTTGATAAGTTATCAATTGATAAATGATTCCAACTCTCAATTGATAAGTTATCTAAAGTGATTGGTTGGTCTACTTATTGATGTGTAAGGCTTAGATATGAAGATAAGGGTATGGTTTTATAGGAAATTATTTTAGGGTTTTCATCTTACATTATTTTGCAATTTATGATTTGATTTTTGTAAAATTGTGAAATTTTATAAAGTTGAATGAAACTATTCAAATTAAATTATCAATTAATTACTTAGGGTTAAAATTCCTTAATGGTTTTAGGGTTTAGGGTTTTAAGTGACTTTAAAGCTCGCAGTTCTTCAAACTCGAGTTTTATCGATAATTGGTTTTTGAATTGGAAAAATTTAATTTGTTTCTAAATGTAAACTTAAGTTTTTAATTTAGTTGATCCTTGGGAACATTCGGAAAGTACTCTTAATCAAATCTTAGGCTCACTAAAAGTAGGGTTTACACTATACCACACAACAACTTCAATAACTTTCTTTGTTTCGAAGTAGAGAAAAAAGAGTAGGTATGATACTCTCAATAAATCAGTCACTATGTATCTCTAGGCTTAATGATACACCAAGCATCTTGGAACTTGCAAAATTTCTAATATCTCTATGTTTCTACAATCTCCATTTAATAATATTTGAAAATACTCCCCGAAACAACTCTCACTTCTATCATCATCAAATATTCCGCAACAAAATATTCAATGTCATCATCTTGTCACTAACATGTATCTTAAACAGTAACCAAACCATTATTCAGAAAATATAAAAGATAAATAACTCTAGAACCAAGTAACTCTCCCAACAAACAGATAAAAATAACAAATAACTAACATTATAGTTAAGATTCAATATCTCGAAAATCTAATAATTTCAAACTACTCTATTGTTATCATCATAATATAATCAAGATCTCTTATCGAGTCCCCCAAACTAATTTCAATAAGTATGATAATAATATTCTTCACAGTCTTTACACCTTACTCTTGAAACTATAAACAAAATAATCCCCAAAGGGGAAGCAAAGCCCTGGAGAGGATACATACTCACATGTGCTTGAGGCAAGCAAGGACACATTCACATGTAGCTCAAATGATTAAATAAAATAACCCTAGGTTATTATCTTTTATTTAGTCCAGTTAGCAACACAATTCTAACATCTTAGAACTTAGAGTAGCTCATTACTTCAATAGGCAATATATATACTATATAAAAATCAGTTTTAGGTCCTACCCAAAACCTCAAAAACCAAGAATTAACCTAAATCTACCTAAATTATCTTAAAGTATGACTTCATTTAAGATAGTATTGCACCAAGATCATTGGGGTTTTACCCTAAGATCACTAATCCTTCGGATCCTTTAGATACAACCAAGCATAAGTAGCAATCATTTTATTATTAGCCAAAAAATCATTTAATCCAGGTAAGTTTTGCTATCCTAGTAAGCACAAGCACAGACGACATCCCATACTTAAATTGTAATAACCACATAAAGCAAATGAGGTCTCAAGTCCAAAACCTGACCATAAGTAACACCTTCCTTAGGATTTTCTTCTAAACAATTTGTTATGCTTTCACTTAACTCTCTTAGACATAATACTATACATATACTCTTAGATAAGGTCTAATCCTGATTCAAAGTAGCTATTAGAATGTTAAGTATCAATAAAATCTTTTGAATAGTTATAGAAAATTATTGGAACAAACTTTGGGGAATAATAGTTGAAATTCAAAGTAGAACAAAAATTTTTACACACAAAATAGAACACTAGATGTGTACAAAGCAACAAGTTCATGCCCTAGAATCACAACCATAAACCTTAGTCATAATTCTCCTTCTTTTTAGAACAATATGATCATACCCTAGATCATAGTTGTGAACCTTAGCATAATCCTCTTGGCCACTTTATTCCTTAAATTCCTTCCACATACCTGACTCCTAATACATCCTTTGAGAATCAAGGTTAAGATCACGCCCATAATCCTAAGCTATGATCCTCTCACTTTGAAATTTTCCTGGTATGACTATACTCTTGATCACATTCCCCAAAACATCTTGGAATCCAATTTTGCACAAACGTACCTAACTGAGCACACCATCCCCAAGTGCGATCTTATGCAAATTAGCACTCCAAAACACCTAATATTCAACAACTAAATACCATCAATTATCAAATTCAAAATCTAACCCTTTTCCTTTCAATAACCATAACTAAATCAAAATATCAATTCGACAATGAATACAAAAGAAATAAAGAAGAAATTTACTTATAAGTTCGAAATCCAACACACATGATTGGAGAAACAAAAACTTACCTACAACTTATGACACTAAATTTGTTTTTCTCTAAGCCCTAGATAGAAAAAATGAATTTTAACACTTAAACCCCCCATAGACTTATTGGAAAACAGCGTTTTCTTAACTTTGTTTGGATCCTTCTTCCAAGTTTGTGAATTGGAAACTTAGTCTTGAAGGTTACATGGGAGCTCTATTTCAAAAACACAACCATGTAAGAGAGAGAGAGAGAGTAGGTCTTTATTTTCTTTTGTTGCTAAATAAGATTTTGGGATAATTTGTAGGGACTAAAATAACCCTAAAATTTTAATTATTAATAAATCCTTTTATCAATTTTTTTAAATGGACAAGTTTTACAATTACCATCAAAATTACTTTCAAGATTTGTGGTTTTATGGTTGTAGTTATGGTGGTTTAATTACTAAAAGTCTACTTTGGAACTCTTTAAAAATCAAAAGACCATCACTTCACATAATTTCTAGGGTTTCTTTTGATGATACCAGAAAAGTAGGAAAATATGTTGGCTTAGTTTAAGTTTCAAGGAAGAGATGGTCATAACATTTGAAAAAGAGTGAGAAAGTGTGATATTCATTAATATATTTGATACATTTTGCCTTTGTTTGAAATTTTAGTTTAAGAAAAAAATAGATTCTTGAAAGTAAAAGTATTCTATTAATATTATCTAAAAATAGTATTCGAGTAAAATCCTGTTTTTCTATCTTTCTTACTAGAAATTCTTTGTTCTTATCGAAGTAATTCGTGATAACATGACCTATTTTATACATGAATGACAACCAATATTTCCAAGTTTAAACAATGCCTAATAGTTTTGCTTTTGATGATGACCTTTGATGATATGTCCTTCATTGTTCATAGTACATATGACTTTGATATGGGCATTTGAATTTTATAGAAGTATCACCCCCTTAACTTTTGTCCTCCTTTTATTTCTTTTGGATTTTCAAATATTATTTAAGGTTTTATGTGCAATATTTTTCCCTTTTCAAATCAAAGTCCATATTTGTCTTTACTCATCATTTGGAAAAAAGATTCATTTATTTGCTAAGAGTCTGTTTAGCTTTTCTTCACTTTCTAGAAACTTTTGATTGAATAAAGTCTCTTCTTCTTTGGCCCAAAGGAAAAAAAGTGTACCATTTTCTCTTGTAATCCATTTTGTAATTGCTTTCTTTTCAACTCTCGGAATATCAATTGCTTTACGAAATTCTAAATTCTCCATCTATAGAGCTCCATTGTCTTCAATCAAGACATCCTTGTCTCTTTTAAGTGATTTCTATTCTTCAAGAACTGCTAAATTTCTTTCTATCAACACATCTTGTTCTTCTCTTAAGGTTTTGATTTCCTTACGTAACTTGAGATTATTTATTTGTATTTTGATAATGCTATCATAAGTCTTTGTAGGTCTTCAAAAATGTCTACTGGTTCTGCTTTTACATCTAAATCAAATTCATCCTCTAAATTTGACATTATGTTCATAGAGTCTTCTTATTCATTTGAACTATTTATGAAGTCCTTTCTTTCTCCACCTAAATCAAACCTAGTGTTAGTTTCATTCTTTATAAAAAAAATTTATTGTTGAATTATCGGTTATTGTTATATGATACTGAAGCAATTTCAAAATATTAGAGTTACTAAAATGTTTAAATTCACTAAGTTTTTTATTCAATAGACAGATGAACTTTCTTAAAAAATTAACTTACTTCTAATATGAAATCAAGGAATTAGAAAGAACAGGAGCTTTTCTTTTTTATTAGATAACTTACTTGAATACCAAAGGTTTGTCCTAATAAATAATTAGCTGAGAGAATTGATTGTTATTAAAACTTAATTTCACTTCTTAATGATCAAGACTACCACAATTCACTAAAATTTTTTTGACATTCTAACATATTATAAACTAACAAATTTAAATTACAAATTTACCTACTAATGCCTTCATTATTTTTAATTTGATCTATCCATAAATTCTTTCGATCAACAAATTAATTAATAAATTATAACACTTAATTTATTCTCTTGGTTATTAAGTACACTTTTGATCTACTCATGTGAATATGCAAACACAATAAATATTAAAGATATAAATATGTAAATAAAGTAAATGTGATAAAGTAAAAGATAGACTTTAGAAGATCAAGCAAAATGTATAAAGGTTTCACCTTATACGTCAGTTCTCTCTTCCAACACCTAATGTTAGGAATCAATTAACCCTTTAGGCATTTCGATTATTTGAAAGAAATCAAGATAAAGTATTTCCGACGACTTGCCTTACCTCCTTATTCCTTGTCATAAAATTACTAGTAAGCTTACAAAGTCTCCTTCACTATTCTTTCAAATTTTCACCATTAATTTTTAGAGATTTTAATGGCTCTTTAAGAATAACAATAGGATTCCTCACATTTTAGTCCAATTCTCTCAATGAACAATATATGTGAAACTTTTGATCTACATAATGCATCTAAAAGTTGTTATCGAATCTTTCAAGAATATTATGCTACATTTGTATTTGTGTTTGTATGATGCTCTTTTAATCTTCATCTTTTATGTGGTCTCCATACTCCACCGTTCAAATATTATGTATATGGTAATAGTTGTTGTGTCTTCAATGGTGTAATATATGCTCTCCTTCTTTCCTTCTATCTTTCAATCATCCATGTTGTCACTTGATTTTCTTCTATAAATGTTGTATTAACTTCCTCCATTTATACTACCTAAATATGGAATTCTCATCTTGATCTTATTTTGTTCATTTTGTTTCCTGACAGATCAAATATATTATCATACCTCAAAAGTGATATAGCCTTAACAATCCCACCATGTACATCAACTTCAACTTATCATGGAAGTTAACCGCCTCAACTACTGTCATATATTTGGTATACATAAGGCATATACAATTAAATTGCTTTGAAGCATCTTCAATTTAGTATTTATAGTAGAATAGTGACATTTTATTCATACATCTATTTGAAATATAAAATTACATTGACTTTTATTTTTTACATAAAGCTTATAAAAAGATGTTCTAAAATCTTTAATTATAATAAATACTATAAATTAGATTAAATCACCTAGGTAGCTTAATTAACTTCGAAAGCAAAAGACAATATAACGATCTAGATCCATTTATTCCTTACTCTAAACCTATTTACCCATCTTTTTTACTTCTAGGGTAGTTAGTCAATCTTGGCACGTATCTGTTAGAACTAGAATCAGAAGTCTTTAGTTATGTAAGCAACTGTTACTCAATAAGAGAACAAAAAGTAAAAGTGTACACTACATAATAAACAAGCAAGCTTGCCAATTGATTAATTAGATGCAATATAAACAAAACATATGCCATTGGCATTACATTGTCCGGTTCTTTATGACACTAGAAAAATTGTGCCTGCTTTGGTCCAAATTGGGGAGTTTTACACGTGATAAAGGCTTACTTTATACAACTCAAGTTCAAACCCATGCTTGTACAATGAAAAATTGCCCCTCCAAAGACATCCTTCGAATTAGAGGCCTTAACTTTACCTTAACTTTACCATGATCTCCTATCCTATTACTTAGCTTAACCTTAAGGGTAGAGAAAGGATAATTTTTGTTACCTATTCCAAGGAATTAGTATTTAGTTTAAAAATCCTAATTGTCCCCTTAATAGGTTACAATGCATATTCAATTAGGGTTTAAGTCTAAGTTTAGCTTAATCTATTTTATGGGGTGACTAACCAATTGCAAACAATCTAATTAGGAGTCGAAGGATAGCAAAGCAGACAGCATGTGTTGCTTAGCTACCACACAGCGAGCCAAAATCCAAAAATACACATTATTTGTCCAAATCCAAATACTTACAACCACAAGTAAGTATATATCTCAATATTCAAATACTTTTATATAGTACTCCAAAATGGATATAAGCATTGATCCTACCTATTTGGTTTTACTACTACTCTTGTGACCTAACAGTGTTGGGCCTTCCATTGTTATGATTTCCTATATTACAATTAATACTTTAGTATTTGTGCATATTATATATTTTCTTAAGTTTTTTATTCCTTTAGTAAATATAGAATAAAGGTGCATTTAAGGTTTTAGTTCTACTATTATTATTTAGTTTCTTAGTATCTTCAATAGTTCCTTCTATGTGTTACTAATCTATATGTATAAACTATAGTATCTTCTACATAACCTTCTAGGTATTATTGTTATCTATATGTATAAGTTTCAATACCATCTACTTTACTTTCTACTAGGACTTTTACTTAGGTTCTTTATTTAAGAACCTTCTATAAGATTTTCTACATTAGTTTAAGATGGACTTTTCACTAAAACGACCTTTTATAGTTCCTCCTACATTAGTTTGTTTGAGTCTTCTGTTTTAGAACCTTCTGTTGTACCTTTTACTAGCCCTTTTTACTTATATTCTTTACTAAGGGACCTTCTACAAGAATCTTTACTTATGTTCTTTAGTAGGGAACCTTCTACAGTTCTTTCTTCTTTAGTTCAATGAAGGCTTATACATGAAGAACCTTTTACTCAACCTTCTAAGTTGTGTTTTTCTCATTTGTCAAGTTAAAGGGGAATGCTTTCACTTGACCTTGAGTCATCTAAAACCTTCTGCTGGAGTTTCTACTCCAATGTTTCACTATTTTTTGGGTCATATTAGGTTTTACATAACCTTGTAATAGGTTATTAATAACTCTGATTTTAAACATATTTCATATGGTGATTTTATAGTATTTCCCTTACATTTTTTTGTTTTCTTTAAAGAAATTGATACTTAATTGAGTAAAATATTGATTTTAGGGTTTAAACGCGTTCTAGGCTCGAAAACGAAGAAAAGGAATCAAGTTTCACTCAATTCCGAGTTCAAACGAAGAAGTTATGAAGTTTTGAAGTTGTGCAGAAAATTTGCCTAAGTGCAGAAAGTTACTCGACCTGGGGACACGGCCATATCTCAGGCCGTGTCGGGTGACGAAAACAGAATCTTTGAAATACACATATAAAAGGATATCTTAGGGTTTCAAGAGGAGAGACATTACAGAAATGGAGAGACACAAGAGAAGAGAAAGAGACTTTAGGAGAACATCAAGAAAGAGGCGGAACAACATCAAGAAAGAGGCAGAATAACATCAACTTCAAGATTAGAGAGATTGTTCATCAATCAAAAGGGGTTTCCATGTTTTATTTTATATTATTGATGAAACTCGTTTTTAGATTCATTATGATAGCTTAGAATTTGAGTATTTAGGATTATGGAACTTAGGATTTCATGTGATTCTTGGATTGATTTAGAAATTTCAATAAAGTTTCTATCTTTACTTGATTCAATTATGTCGTTAATTATTGATTGATATTTCTAGAATATCAATATATGATATAATGCATGTTGATTGAGAAATTACATGTGTAATTAGATCTTTACATAATTGAAGAGAATTACATGTATACTTAGAGATAAGATACATGTTTCTTCCGAAAAGTTAATTATTTTTATGGGAATTCATTATACATTAATGCAATTCTAAATTATATTACTAAGTGAAGAGATTCCGGTGAATAATTTAGGATTAGGGTTAATATGCTTGAGAAAGGTATTAACTTTAGTTGTAAATCCCTCGAGTCAAGAATAATAGAAACTGAATTGAATATATTTTAAGCGATCACATGATAAACTCTAGGGGAAATAATTCCTAAATACGTTATCACTTTCTTGAAGTCGTTCTTGATTTTATCGCTTTTTCAATTGCTTAATTAATTCTTTTAATTAAAGTAGTTTGTTAATTTCAGTATTTTTAATTCATTCAATTTATCATAATTTTTCGGTTAGATAATAAAGCTAAAGTTAATATTAGTACTCAAAATCTCTAAGGGATCGACTCGGACTCACATCCGCTATATTAAAACTGATAGGTGCGCTTACCTCATATCAGTTATGTAGATACTCTATAGAACCTACAACAACCAAAGTTGCCTTATCTCGCTACATACTCCACATTTCCTACATTTCTTCACGATATTCAATTCTAGCTAGCTCGGAAACTCATCAAAACAATCATAAATAACTCAAAATTTCAAGCTAAAAGGGGTCACTTATACTATTAATCAACTAATTTACCTAAAATATACAACTTTAGCGAGAAAAAAATGAAATTAAGGCTAAAATAAACATGAACAATAGCTATTTACTTTCATTTACTCTTGGTCACTAAGAATGATGGGAATCAAGCTACTAGGCTTTTAACTCATAGCCAAGCTTAAGGACTGGAAGAGCTAGCAAGGTGGATTCTCCTGCTCCAGTAACTCCTACCAAAGCCGAATATCTCTTTACTAAGCCACTCTATATGCCGAGCAAAATGACTAAAGTGTGTCGAATTGTAGATTGCCAAGACAACAGCCAAACCATACATGATTACTCACTCACATCTAAGCCGACTGATTGCTCGGCATCATCCTTACCAAGAAGCCGATAGAGAGACCCCGAACTAATCCTCAATCATCCCTGTTCGGACAAGCAACCTGATTATACTCCTTTATCTACATCTTCCAATGGCATCGCCAATGCATCTCTACTACATGCAAATAATTGCATGTAGAATCTGCTACACTAAACATTGTTTTTCTTGAATATTCCTTTCATCCTTTTGTATTCTTATACATTGTTTCTTTAGGGTAATGCCCTTTTTGTCTTTTTGTCTTTTTCTCTTTTTCTGTTTTAAGTTGCCCTAAGTTATTGGGTATAAATACCCCTATACATGTAGCCACAACAGATCAGACTACCATTAATATACTAAATATTCTTCTTCTTGTAAACACTAATTGTTTACTTTTCATTTTACTCTTATCCTAACCCTTAAGCAAGTCTAGGTAGTGAGTAACCTTACCGGTCTAATTTTTGCACCATATCGAGTTGTGTCGTAAGTCCTTAGAAGTCCCATTGGTGTGTTATATCCATTAAAGCTGTTCGTGGGTTTGCTTACTTTCTTTTCATTTCTGTTCTTTCATGCATTTCCCTATCACTTTTTCAAGCTTTCAGTAAGCATGGACCAATCCAGGACCGACCTTGTCTATTCTTGGTTACAGTCTGCATCATCTTGATATTAGAGTAGAGGTTTCTCTTAATTATGGTAGATTGTTTCGAAGTTCTGTATATACTTTATTTTGCATATATGAAACATAGCAAGTTACTGTATTGTTTGATTGCTAAGTTTGTTGGCTATTAAGTTTCTAGTTTGTGGAAGTTTTTACAAAAACACCTAATCGAAGAGTTTGAAAATTGAATTTATCTGAGAAAATGACAACCCAAGTGTTAATATTGGTGCTAAAGATGACAATATTAGTGTTGTCCACCATGGCAGACAATCCCAGGGCACTCCAAGAAGCATGGATAGGAGACACGACAAGGTAGCTAACCCTTTAATGGACTTGACTCAAGTTGTTCATGCACTGGTTTATAGACCCACTGAAGCCACGCATAAGACTCCACAAGTTACTCATCCTGCTAGAGGTTAAAACTTAGCTTGACAAGCTCAAGGTGGAGGAGTTGGCGGACAAGTGAGAAGAAGGATCAACTTAAGAGACTTGGATGAGGAGGATGGGGAAGAAATGAAGAAGAAGAGCGAGCTTGAGCACCCTAAGCATCCAACCAGGTAAAGCTTAAGATTCCAAGCTTCAACGGGCTGGGAATGCGGATGACTACTTAGATTAGGAAGAAAAGGTGGAGTAAGTCCTCGATTAAAACCATTATGATAAGTAAGATAAAGTGAGAACTACTGCTATTGAGTTCTCTAGATATACCACCATGGTGTGGAAGAATTTTCAAGCCATGAGAAGGTGAAAAGGTTACCGAGAGGTCAATACTTGGCCTAAGATGGAGAGAATACTCAGAAACAGATTTATATTAGAAACTTATCTGTAGGACACTTTTACTCAACTTAGTTAAAGAGGCCAAATTATTGACTAGTATGTCTAGGATTTCTCGATGCTCATGATCTACTGTAAAGTGGAAGAACCCCCAACACAAACAATCTCTAAGTTCCTTATTGGATTAAGGAGTGACATTTGAGACATTGTTGAACTCTAATGATTTACCACAATGGATGAGGCTATACGGATTGCTCAATAAGTGGAAAGGCAGAATAGGAGCTAAATAACGATTTGGCAACCAAATAGCCAACCTTTTTAGGGAAAATACGAAGGTTCACCAAGTGCTAACCTGATCCAAAAGATGGACATCCAAGTCAAGCAAAAGGGCCAACCTTACAATGACGTACCAACCCAAACTTATAAGAAATGACAAGGATCTGGTAAGAAGACAAGCTAGATCAAATGTTTTAAGTACCAAGGGCTTGGACATATGGCCACTTAGTGCCGAAATCAAAGAACTATGGTCATCAAAGGAGACGTCCTAAAGCTAGAAGTGGAAAATACTAATGAGGAACCTAAGGAAGAGAGCACTATCAAGAAAGAAGTTTCTCAACAAGACGAACTCACTGAAGAAGATATGTTTACCGAGGACTTAGATCACTTGATCTTAGTTGTCTAACATGTAATGAACATGGAACCCTTACACAAGGAGGAATAGAGAGAGAATTTGTTTCATATCACCTATAAGGTGAATGATTAGGTATGTGCCTTCATTATAGATAGTGGTAGTTTCACTAATGTAACATCAGCTGATCTAATCACAAAATTGAAGTTGCTGACTGTTGTATACCCAAGGCCATACAAGTTGCACTGATTAAGTAAGAAGGGAGCATTATATGTTACTTGATAAGTACTACTGCTAATCACTATCAAAAATTACTCTAACTAGATTCTCTATTATATACAACCCATGTGAACTTCCACATGTTGCTAAGTAAACCTTAGTTGTTTGATAGAAGAGTTATCTATAACAGATACTAGAATACGTATATGTTCGAGAAGGACAGCAAAAAGATCACACTAAACCCGATCCTATTGAGTGAAGTTAACAAACTACAGGCCAAACTTGTCCACGGATTGAAGAAAACTGATGATAAGTAGGGCTGAGCTCCAAGAGGCCCTTAAAGCTAATGCACAGACCCTCATGTTAGTTAGGCGACAATTAGAAGGGTAAACTCCCCAAGAAGTAAAAGAGTTTCTAGATGAGTACGTCGATATGTTCCCAAAACAATTACCTGAGAGACTAACCCCAATCCAAGGCATAGAACACTAAATTGACTAAGTACCCGGTGTTGCCCTGCCAAATAAACTAGCTTATTGGATGAGCCCTAAATAGGCTTCTAAGCTCCAATGACAAGTCAATGAACTATTGGAGAGAGGTTATGACAAGGACAATCTTAGCCCTTGTACTATGCCAACACTTATGGTACCAAAAAAGGATGGAACCTAGCGAATGTATATTGATAATCGAGTCATGAACAAGATCACGATCAAATATAAGTATCATATCTTGAGATTGGAAGACATGCTAGATAAATTAAGTGGAGTTAAGATCTTCAACAAGATTGATCTAAAGTTCGACTACCATCAAATTTGTATATGACCCGGGGATGAATGGAAGACTGCTTTCAAAACTTAGCATGGACTCTATGAGTGAATTGTCATGCCATTTGGTTTATCAAATTCCTTAAGTACTTTCATGAAGCTGATAAACCATATGCTGAGACATCTAATAAGGAAATGTGTCATGGTATAATTTAACAACATCCTTGTGTACAGAACTAACATGTCAAGTCATTGTGAAAATCGAGTCATACTAAATTTCCTCTATGCCGAAAGATTATTTAGTAACCTAAAGAAGTGTTGTTTCTACTAAGAGAAAATGGTATTCTTGGGCTAGGAAGTAAGTGAAGGAAGCTTACGAGTAGACAATTGTAGATACCTATTTTTTTGCCCCTTTATTTTGTTTTATTCTTCATTTTATAGGTCCTAAATTAGGAAAAATACAAAAAAAAAAAGAATATTAAGGAAAACCCATAAAATAAAGAAATCTAGAAAAAAAAATAAGAATTTTAGGAAAATACAAAAAAAATATAAAAATAAGAAAATGCACAAAAAATAAGAAATTTGGAAAAATATAAGAAATAAAAAGCCTAGAAAGAGACCCAAAAAATGAGAAGTTTAAAAAATAAATTTTGAAAAAATTTAGAAAATTAAAAAAATTACAAAAAAAATTTAAAAAGTTGAATAAATAGAAGATTTTAGGGAATTTAAGAAATAACATTTTATTAGGATAGATTTTTTATTTTTGAAATAAGTTTAGAAGATGGGTCATTAAACTTAAGCTTGGATTTAAATCTAACCTAGGATAACCGAGTCCATAATTGTACATATGAACAAGGTACAAGCCAACAACCTAATAGTTAAACACATAGACTTGCTATTAGGTATTAAGCATGAAGTCTTAGGTTCGAATCATGGAGAGGACATGCAAAGTTTTTTATTTTTCATCACATTAAAGACTACTATGTGTTAAGATTTCATTGCACCGTGTGTCCTAACACGTTGTAGGTTAGGATTGGATGACGTGCTACCGTAGCGTCACGTGTCTACCACATAGTAGGTTACGTCAACTGCCATGTGTCACGTGATCACACGTAGCAAGTCGGGGTTGCTTGGGTCAGCTAACATAGCACCATGTCAGCACCTTTTTCCTTCCTTTTCCTTTCCTTTCCTTTCCTTCTCTTTCCCCCATCTTCCTTCATTTTCTCCAAATTTTCCGCACATTTCCTCCTCAAGCAACCAATTTCAATGTGATTTTTGAACCTTTATTTGTTGCAATTTTTCCAAATCAATGACGGAATTGCAAACTAAGCACAACCTAATTTCATTTTCAATCAAAATCCCATCTACATTCATCCATTAACACAATCAAATTGAGCTCCCAAGTTTCGAAAAAAGCCCAAGTTTCAAAAATTTGAATTCACACCCAAATCACCATTAAAGGACTTTATGAGCTTACACCAACCAAAATCACTATAAATTAGACTCTCCTAAACGCACAAAATACTCATGAGTTGCAAAATCAATCTACAAGCTTCCTTTCTCCTATTTGAATCACTCTCTCTCTCTACCCTCCCTCTCTCTCCTTAAATCTCTCTTACCCAAGCTCACCACCACAATTGAACACCTTAAGAACGTTCCCTACACCACCAACTTCCTAACCCAACCACCTTCGACCGCTACCATGCTCCTTAGCGGCACCACCGAACTACCGCCACCAAACCCTAACCACCATACTCTACCCTCTCAAACCGCTATCTCCACCACTACCTTAACCAAACCAACCCCACTACGATACTCTTCAACCTCTTTAACCCCAAAACCAATCACCCACTCACACCCAACAACCTACACATAGCTGAACCACCACCAATTCCTATGACCGACTTCCAAAACACCTCCAAACTACACCCAAACACTACTTCACTAAAAATACCCCCCATTGTCTAATAAAATATCCACAAAAGCCACTTTTCCCACTTAATTCGGTGGCCGAATCAGTTCTAATCAACCTAAGCAAGTTATTAGAGGAAAGTTTGGAGATGACCCAATTGATCCAACTAAATCAATCAACCTGCCTAACTTGGATCCGCGACCGACCCGACCGACCCATGCATCCCCCCTAGGTCTAACCCTTATCCAATCCAATTTAGTTGTTTTTTTTTCTTTTTGCATTTATTTATTTTATTCGTTGTATTTATGTTATTTTTTTATTTTTCCTCAAATTGCAAGTATAATTGTAATATAAAAAATAAAAATAAAAGAAAAATAAATATAAAAAATATTAAAAAGGAAAAAAAAAGAATAGTTTATTTATTTATTTTTTAAAAAATAAGCAAAATAAGAAAAAATATAGGATAAAAGAAATAAATAAATAAAATAAAAATAAGTAGATTGGTGAATGGATAATTGTCTTATCATTTAAATAAGCATTTTTCCAAATAAGAAAAATAAACCAACCCGTATTCAAAATTTAGGACGTTTTAGAATTTTTTAGAAAATAAAGAGTTCCAAATTAGGACTCTTTTTAGAAACTTTTCTCAAATAAACCAAATTAAATTAAAAACGTAAATTCAGCGTATTTTTAGAATTAAAATAAGACTAACCCACTAAAGTTTATAAAAAGAATTACGTATGTTTAATCTCGAATAACAGGTACATAAACACCTATAGGGTGATGATAAAAATAAAAAAAAAATCTAATTTTCCTTTTTCCTAAACTACTTAAGTCATTAACATTTGAGTTTTGTCTTCTAGAATTAAAATGTGAATTTTAATTTTAATTTTAATTTTAAAAAGTTAATGGTACTCATGAAGGTTTAAAAATCATAACCCCCAAATCTAAATCTCTTGTTTTAAAACAATTCTACAAAATCAGTTTTTTTTTTTTTTAATCGAAAGACCATTAGCTAAGTTATAACAAATCTACCCAATTAGTTATAACTTAACTCTTTTTTTTTTCAATTTTAATTGGGTGACGACTCCAAAACATTTTCAAAGTATAAAAAACCAGTTTTCTTTAAACCCTAATCAAGGGTCAGTACTAATTGGGTAAGGGTTTAGTAATGATTGGTTTAGAGAAGACCTAATTTAAAAAAACCAAGAAGTGAAAAAACTAAGCTTAACAACAATGAGAAGATCCGAGCAATCGTCCAGTGGCTAACTCCCACTACTTACTTTAACGTGAGAAGTGTCCATGGACTAGCTTCATTCTATAAAAAAATTCATCAGAAATTTCAGCACCTTTGCTACACCATTTGCTGACCTAATAAAGAAGAACATCGACTTCCGATGGGGAGAAAAGGAGGAGAGAAGTTTTTTCGAGATAAAGGAAAGGTTTACGTCCGCCCCTGTACTAGATCTACTTAGCTTTGAGAAAATATTTGAGTTGGAATGTAACGCATCAAGCATTGGAAAAGTACTATCCTAATACGGGAAAGCTGACCAATTGCCTACCACAGTAAGAAGCTTATGAAACCTCATCTAAACTACTATGTCTACAACAAGGAACTCTTAGCACTAATCCGAGCATTGCAAGTATGATAGCATTATCTTTTGCCGAGAGAATTTGTCATCTATACTGACTATAAATCTTTAAGGTACCTTCGAAGTTAAACTAAGTTGTTGAAGCGATAAGCAAGGTAGGTTGAATTCCTTGAAGGGCTCAACTTCATAATAAAATATAAGTAAGGAAAGAGCAACGTGGTTGTAGATGATCTTTCGAGAAGGCATGTGCTTCTAAGTGAACTACAAATCAAGTTGTTTGGGTTTGCAAGCATTAAAGGGCAGTACTCTAAGGATCCACACTTCGAACCCATACTTAGACGATGTAAAAACAGGAAGATAGTAGATGACTATCATAGGGAAGATAGATACTTGTTTTGAGGAGGGAAATTTTTCTTTCCAACTTGTTCCCTACTGGAGTTACTCATTAAGGAAGCCAACAGTAGAGGACTTTCTGGACATTTTAGGCAAAAGAGGACCTATAGGCTACTGAATGGTCATTTCTTTTAGCCAAAAATGAGGTGAGACGTGCACCGAGTTATTGAAGACTGTACTTTGGGCAACGGGGTAAAATGCCGAGCTAAGCAACGAAAAGTAATGCCTTTGCCTATTTCGACAAAACCATTGACTAAGTTGAGCATAGACTTTGTTCTCGGATTACCACGAACTAGCCGAGGCAAAGATTTTGTAATGGTCATCATAGATAGGTTCAATAATATGACACACTTTGTACCCTACTCCAAAACTAACGATGCTTCAGCTATTGCTTCTTTTTTCTTGCAAGAAATTATCAGGTTATATGGCATGCCAAGAGGCATAATATCATATAGAGATCCAAAGTTCTTGAGCCATTTTCAGAGAACTCTATTGTGATGGATAAGAACCAAACTGCTATTTAGTACTTCCTGTCATTTTCAAATGGATGGCTAAACAAAGGTAGTTAATCATACTTGTTGATCACTGCTCCTAACTATAATAGGCAAGAAATTGGTTGACTGGGATGTCTGATTACCAGTGGTTAAGTTCGCTTACAACTGAACAATACATGACACCACAAACAGACCCCCTTTGAGGTTTTCTATGGTTTCAATCCCGAGTTACCCCTTGATCACACCCCTATACTTGAATCCAAGGGAGAAGACCTTGATGCAAGAGCCCGAACACAATCCTTTCAACACATCTACAATAAGGTTATTCAATAGATCAACTAAGCTGCCCGAAAAATGCGAGAGAGGACCAAGGGTAAGATAGTTAAACAATTCTAGCTAGGACACTTAGTGTAGCTGTACCTCAATAAGGAAAAGTTTTCGAGTAAGAGAAGGAACAAGCTATTTGCAAGAGTTAAAGGACCTTTTGGAATTTTCCAGAAGGTCAACAACAATGCCTATAGGTTGGAGCTACCTAAAGATTATGAGGTTTCTGACACCTTTAATGTTGCTAACCTCAGTCCCTATCACCCTAACGAAGAGCTGATTAAAGACCATTCGAATTTGATCCTAGATCTAAATGAACCCAGAAAGAATGATGAGAATCAAGCTACTAGGCTTTTGACCTGTAGCCAAGCCCAAAGACTGGAAGGGCTGACAAGGCGAATCCTCCTACTCCAGACAACTCCTACCAAAGCCAAGTATCTCTTTACCAAAGTTGAGTATCTCCTTACCGAGCCACTCAACATGCTCGAACTAAATGACTACCCATCTCTCTAAACTATGCCGAATTGTAGATTGCTAAGACAACAACCAAACCATTCATAATTACTCACTCACGTCCAAGCCAACTAATTGCTCAGCATTATCTTTGCCGAGAAGCTGAAAGGGAGACCTCAAACTAATCCTTAATTACCCTTATTGGACAAGCAATTTGATTATACTCTTTTGTCTACATCTTCCAACGGTATTGCCAATGCATCTCTGCCACGTATACAAGACCGCATTCTTTAAGGTAACACCCATTTTATCTTTTTCCCTTTTAGGCAAGTTGCCCTAAGTTTTTTGGGTATAAAAACCCCTGTACATGTAGCCACAACAGATCAAACCACCATTAATATACTGAATATTCTTCTTCTTTTAAACACTAATTGTTTACTTTTTATTTCGCTCTTATCCTAAACCTTAAGCAAGGCTAGGTGGCGAGTAACCCCACTAGTCCAATTCGTACATCATATCAAGTTGTGCTATGAGTTCTCGAAAATTCCATTGGTGCATCATATCCATTGAAATTGTTCATGGGTTTGCTCACTTTCTTTTCATTTATGTTCTTTCATGCATTTCCCCATCACTTTTTTAAGCTCTTGGTAAGCTTAGACCTATCTAGTGGCCAACCTTATGTATTCTTGGTCACGGCTCTGCATCAAAGCATTTCCTAAGGGAATTTATTAAATTAATAAATTCAATAAAATCAACTTACTTGTTTACTTGAAAGTTTACATTTTTTTCTCTCGAAAATGTAGTTTATTCATGAAAGCCACTAATTTTATTCCAAAAGTCAAACGAAAATCTATAGCACATCATCAAAGCACTCAAAAAGTAATTTGAGATCTAATTCAACTAAAAGATCA